>JAWNMX010000456.1:0-338465 GCA_035043575.1 Drosophila seclusa | reverse complement strand
GTCACGTATTGCTTTGAAATTCTCGCACTATGTACAAAAATAAGCAAAATGTAAAGCAGGGCACTCAGCTTGCTATCAACTATTTATGGACTAGTTGGCATAGTAAAAATGGCAAAGAATTGGGCCACGAGAAATGATTGCACCTGCAAATCAACGGTTTTTATATCTGAGAGCAGAATGGCAGTAAGCTACAAATACAAAGACAGAGACAAATACAAACACAAACACAACTATGAACAAAACAATGCAAAATGCAATAACAAAATTCAAATTGGAAATGCGGCGGAAATTGAAATCGAAGGCGTTGAAGTGATTTCGTCTCACGAACATTCAATTGAAATCGCAAAACAGCTACACTAAAATGCCCTGTCAAACAGGGGGAATTAGGAGGAGGGGTAGAGGCTGGGTGGAGTGGTTGGCTTCTGTAACTTGTGGTGCTTGCAACACCTCCAGAAAAAAAAAATACATATTGTGTGCCTTGTGAAGCCTTCTGGCTTCCAGCGCGATTTTGTGGCGGCGGTGGTTTATTTTTTTTCTTTTACTGTTTGTTGCATGCAATTTTAATGCGATATTGGATTTGATTTGTAACCGAAAAATAAGCCAAACAAACTTTGTTGCAATTGTTGTTCTTCTTGTTCCTGTTGTTGCTGTTGTTGTTAAGTGCAAATATAAATTCCACGGCGCCATAAAATACAAATGCAAGGCGGCTGTAAAGGTCCCCGTGTGGCCTGATTGCACTCAGAGAAATAACGCAGTCCAACTAGTAAATGTAAGCCAAACAATACTTGTTTTAAGTTATTTTAGTTCACATTTAAGTTTCCCATTTACTTAGAAATTTGCAACAACTAAAATTGAACTTAAAATTAAATGCCAAAAAAAACAACCTTAATTCAAATTTCAGTGTCTGTCAAATATTTATTTGTTGCATGGCATAGCAATTTTTATGCTGCATACTTTCATGCGCCGCTGCAAGAACACAATGTGGCAGCAACAAGGGGCCACATAAAACCTTCCGTTGCCATTCAAGTGGAAAAGTTTAAGCCAACTTAACAGCCAAGCAAGCCAACAAGCAAGCCAGCCAGAGCCCAAGAATGCGCGAGCTGAAAAATCACCCAAAGAGCTGGCACCCAATGAGCGAAACTTCCGGGCTGTTGGATGGGGATTTGTTGGGAGGGTGGCAAGTGGTGGTTTTTGTGGCGCTTAACTTGACTGTCGCAAAAAATGCCAATTATGACTATTCGACAGGAAATGCCTGGAGTAAAAACAACTCCAAGGGACACGAGGAAATATACAAAAAGAACTGCAAATATTGTTGCATACTTTTGTGCGCATTGCGTATACGCCCCGAGTTTATGGCTACTTGTGATTTAAGGTGCAAGAAAAATTTTGCTACTGACCAGAGTCCGTCAGTGGACTTTCAGAGTTCCAGCGAATTGCCCATTCAAATGCATAACTTGCAAAACTCTCGAGCGCTCTCCCGACTCGACCTGACCCAAGCCGGCCACAAAACAATTGCAAACTCAATTAAATCTGAGCACCGTTGCGACAGCTTCATGTTGGCCCTTAACTACAGGCCAAGTTCTGGACGTGGCGACACAAAACGCTAGCTGCTGCATACAAACATGTCTCTGAACTCTCTGAACTTGAGTTGACATCGTGTTCGTGTCACGAAACACGAGTTTTCGCTTTTGGCTAAGAACCAAAGACAATGAGTTGTAAAAAAGTAAATTGAAAAACACAAAAAAAAAACACAAAAAATAAAAATAAAAATTCAAATAATATTAAACAATTTCAAAAAACTAAAAATTATGAATATATTTAATTATTGATATGTAATGCAAAAAGTTGTAAGAGGAAAAAGTAAACGGCTTCAGGTCTAAAAGTGGAGCTTATATCATAGATATAAATTTATATACATATATATATTCTGAACACATTCAAAATGTAAAAACTTGTAAACAATTTTCAAAAACCACATTTTTGAAATACTAAATTATTTTTATTAATTGACAAAATGGTTTATGGTCTGAAAGTCGATTTTACAATTATGAAAATAAAAAATTTATATCAGGCATATATATATAGAGAAAAGGAAGCACGCTCAAGTCCAGCAAGTATATTCTAGATCAGCGTAAAAGCTGAGTCGATCTACATATGTCCATCTGTCTGTCTGTTAAAGTTAGCTGATTGTAGAGACTTTAAGAACTAGAGACTTCATATATGGAATATAAGTTCAATTTACCATTTATTAAAATTTGTTGATTCGCGAATATCGATACAGATTTCCTATAGCAATTTAATATATAGTTAAATATATAATATAATATATAGTAAATCCTAACATCTTATTCATAATCTGTACAAATTTCATTAAGATAATTTATTATGTGCTTATTTTCATATTGAAAAAAAAGATAATGTTCCAGACGAGGTATCTAACTTGTTTTGAATTTGTGGTTTTTTGCAAAAGTATAATTGACACGCTTCCATCTCTACTCGTAGACATTTGCCTGTCTGTCCGACTGTGTGAGTGTGTGTAGGTTGTGTGTACGTGTTGTGTGTGTTGATAACATACGACAATTGTGACTTTAAAAATCCTTTTTTCGTAATTTCAGTGCACAAGTTGTGCAGGATTAATGGCCCAAGCGGCACACCAAGCCAAGCAATTAAAATGCAGCAGCAAGAGGCAAGACCAGGCAGCAAAAGGCAGCAGCAGCAACAGCAACAGAAGCAGTAGCAGCTGTAGCAGTAAGAGGCAGAGCAGTGGACAGAAATGGAGCAGAAAAATTGCAGTGACTTGGAGGAGCATTTTGTGGAAATTCGCATGTGTGACAGAACAGTGTCGCAACGGAGATAGCCAAACGCCATTTGAAAGTGGCTACAACAAGTTTGAGTCCTCTAGTCGAGAGCTCGACTTGCAGATACTTTTGGACTTTGGTTTGATCAGTATACGTTTTGGTTTATCAAATTTTTACAGTTGGTCAATAATATGTCTGCGCTCATTATAAGTCAATCAGATGACTATATCTTTAGAATTGTGTATTTCGCTGTTATCGATGTTATCGGTTTTTATCAATATTCGCGAGACTGGTAAGTTATCGATAAAATGAAGTAAAATTTATATGACTATATTAAACGAGAACTTATATTCCATATTTGAAGTCGCTAGTTCCAATAGTTTCTGAGCTCAGCTTGTTCATATGGATGGACTAAGTCCTGATCCTTATCAATAATATCTATATGCTTCCTTCAGCTTGTTACATACTTGGGCACACAAGGTTATACCCTTTTTATCAATTTTTTATGGGCTTAGGGTATGAGAGGTATAGTTAGTTGTAAATTACACTCGGCAAAAAATCTGCGATTTTGTATTAAAAGAATATCTAAATTCATTTGGGTACATTTTGAATTTATCTAGAAATTATTAATTCGGAGACTAAAAAGAAGAAATTTGATTTAGCACTGAATCCTCTCAAGCTTGAATTTAGTAGGACGTTTTCTCTGAGTGTAGAATGGTAGGTAAGGGTATGGGCTGTCCTGCATAGCGAAGCATTTGTGTCCGCAACAAGAGCCAAAGACAAATAATGCAATTTCCTGACTAACTCATTTGGGGGTTTCTGTGTCGCATTCATTGTTGCTGCTCGTTTGCAGCAGTTTCGTGTCACTGACACTCCAACTCCATGTGAGTGCGTGTGTGTATGTGTGTATGTGAGTGTATGTGCTTTGAACTATATCGCACTCAGACATTTATTACCTAGGCAATAGAGTCGCATGCAGAGAGCATTTAGCGCTCGGTTGAATTATCCTTGTGTCCGGCACTGCGTGACTAAATGCGTAACTATCCCTGAGTGCCTCGATGCGAACGTGGTGCTAGAAGCACACAAAATGCAGCACAAATATCATGTGTGAGAAACAAAACACTTCCCCAGCTGAATATTTAGTCTAATGATAGCAAGCAGAGCGAAAGTGACATTAAAGTTAATGACAAAATATTAGCTCATAAAGTCATTATAGTGTGTGACAAAGCTAAATCAATTTAAAAATGCTGCTAAATGAAGCGAACAGAGAATGGCAGAGAGAAAATGGCAGAGAGAGAGAGAGAGAGAGAGAATGATAGCAAAATAGTTTAACAGCGAGATTCATAATTTTTTTAATTCTGATAAAGTCACGTTCAAAAATTAATTTTGCTTTTGAAACTTAAGCAGAAAAATCACTACATTTTCTAAATCATGAATTTGGCTTATGGAACAGCTGTAAGACAGATAAGAGCTTAAACAGAGCATGATTAAATTCCATAAGGTCTGCATTTTATATTGACCTATTAAAAATTGCTTAACTTGGCCGAAAGCTTTCATGAGCTTTGTCAGCTGTGTTTGGCAAAACCAGTTGAAATACCAACAGAAATATTTAAGAACAGCACTTGTTGCAATTTAGAGAATGATAGTTGAATAAAGTATGCATAAAATATCCGAATCGGAATCTGACCTCCTTTAAGTAATATAGAAATACGTCTGACAAGTAACAGCCGCATTATCTCGTTTATTTTTTATCAGGGGAAAACGAAACTGGCGATGAACTTTAAACTGATTTTGAACTCGCTGGCAGTTGACACAACACACATTTTATTTTATTTTCTTTTTATATATATGTATATATATATATATATATATATATTTATGTACTTCTTTCTGTATCCAGACCGAGTCAGGTTAGACGCTTTCCTTTATTCGCATCCTGTTCAGCAATTTGCCATTTCGTGTTGCTTCCTTGTGCACAAGAAGTGTGGTGACAATTCTTTTATTCCGTTTTATACTCTTGCAGAGGGTTGCATCGATTTGTCTTGCTTTATGTAGCACAACAAAATTTTCGATTTAAAATTCATCAATTTGGAAATGTAAAGCAAAAGGAAAACAAATTTAATTTCAGATTGTTCATTCCAGCACATGCAGACTTAAGTTAAAAATATATTTTCTTGATTAAAGATTTCTGAAGTCTTTTACACTTTGGAACACAAAATCAAGCCGTAATTGGAACCGATTGAAACTCAGAGCCAGACGGCAAATAACCCATTGAAACTCAGAACTAGAACCGGAACCGGAAGCAAAAATCGATGTTTTGATTTCCTGCTTGTGATGCGTTTCTTATTTGAATCAACAACATATTCTCGATTGGCAGTGAACGGAATTCTGTTCCGCAAGAGTGTGTGAACTTCAACCTGCCATCGATTTTGATCTGTGCACTTTCCAGTTTTCAGCTATTATTTAGCTCACACACACACACACACACACACACACACACATACACACACACATACACACTCGTGTTACTTGCATATTTGCGCTTGAGTTGGCAGCTCTTGGTAAAAACCATTCATTTTCAAACAATTGTAGAAATGTTGTGTGTTTGTGTGCGGGGTTCTTACGGATTTAGAAGACCCTTGATTCTTGGCTGCGTTATCAAAAAGACGTGAAATATTGATAAGATATATGTGGGTTAATAACTTTGTAATCAATTTTAAATGAATTTCCATTGAATTCATTAATATATATAATTTTAATCATGATAAAGTCACTCTCAACAAAAATGTGGAACATAATTAAAATACTGCCAGATGCAGATAGGTGTTAATTGCATGAACGCAAAGTTCTCCAAGATGGCCAATCGAAGCAGCCCGTATAGCCATCCTGATCGAGAAACGCCTTATCATCCAAACAGGTCAACTCCACCGGTTCTGCACCGGGTGCCTTGCATAAATAATAATTGGTTAGGATCTCACTGGCTTGCGGCTGTGTTAGATAGATGCCCTCGCACGGATTCACTACGATGTCCAAATTGACACAGGCGGGAGGCATTTTGCTGGCGGGAATGCAGCCAGAAACTGTTCCATTATTCTGATAATAGAAATCCTCATTGCACATTGTGAGATAGGGCTTATTATTAAGACAAATATAGAATTTACGCAGATCCTCACTGGCCCAGGCCATCGTTGCGTCCAGGCACGGCGCAGCCTCCGGAGTTGTAGTATCATCGGGCGAAACAGTTGTAGTGCTTTCCCCATCAGCTGCGTAGATTGTGACTGGCATGCTGAGCGCCAGTACGCCCAGGAATATCAGAATAGCTGTAAATAGTTATGTAAGAAATTTTATTTAATTCTATTTTTTTTTAAGTCACTTAAAGTCTTCGTCATTAAAAATACACTGATTTTATCGTTCTCATAGCAAGGATTTTTTTTTCTGAAATTTAGAAATTATTTCTAAAAAAAAGCACAAATCTTTTTTAGGCAGACTTACTAAAATTTAGGGCTATCTTTTTTTTAGAGAACAGTGATTGGAATAGAACATAGAAAAATAAGTGATTGAGAAAACAGCGATTGCTTAGGCTCATTAAAAGCCAGTTGGCGGAATTTTAAATTATTATTAATTTTTGAAGCGGTGCTTTTTGCTTGTTGGGCAGCATAAGAAGTTATACATTCGATTTATAGATGTATATTTTCATTTTCCAACATTATTCGAGATTGAAAGTGAACGGTTTTCAAATCAAATGTGTTATGGTATACTCCACTTTCGCCACAAACTTATTTAGCTTTTAGGTTCGCTTTTTATTTTTAATTTTTGTAATATTTTATTATATCTCGTTATTTTTTTTGGTATTCATGTTTCCAATTGGAATTTCATAAAATAATATTTTATCCTTGTGAGCTTAGGCTTAAAGTTCACCTTTGAGCATATTGAACTCCACTTTTTCACTTGTTTCGTTTGGCACAGTTTAAAATCGACTAAATTGACTTCTGGGCAATGCCACAGAATTTATACCCGTAATCACGCAACTTATCTGGACCCTATTTGGTATCACATACTGAATTGGTTGTTTTGACAATACCATCAAGAATGGCTCTTCTTCTTTTGATATCGCTTATCGGACGCACAACTATAGGCAGATAAGTGTCTCATTTCCTTAAGATTTCATAATAAATATTTTTCATTGTTTTTTTTTTGGTCACTTATCGGCTGAAGTGCCCTGTCAAATTCCTGAGAAAAACAATTTAGGCTTGTCCCGGCTTGCAGTTACCCTTTATTCATTCATAAATAATTTATTTTTATCGATTCGCAATTATCGATGTTATCGATTTTTATCACTAGCTGTCTCCAGCATTTATACATCCACTTTTCAGACTTCAGATGGAAAAAAAGCCGAATCTCTTCTTCTCTTCGTTATAATAGTATTCTAATGCGCATTTACCTGGAAATTCATTTAATTTAAGCCAAGTAAATTCATCAGCTGTGTGTGTGTGTGTGTGTGTGTAAATAAAGTTTTAATAGAATATGCGGCCGCATGCCTATTGGAATTTATGTCGATTATCTTGTCAACTTCTGCTGCTCGAACTTTTTCCTATTTAAACTTGGCAAAATAGACTCTTTGACTCCTTGGCGGCATCTGCTAAGAAGTTCCCATTGACAACGTGACTGAACAACAAAGAAGAAGCAGAAGCTCTGAGCCGATGCTGCTGAACTTTTTGCCAGCTTATATGGCCTACCGACCATGTCTGCAGCTGGGTTTTGACGGCTCTCGCTAGCTGGAAATCTTAGCTGTAAAATCAATTAGAACTTTTGGCAGCAGCTGCACCTGCACAGCTTCTAAGCCACTGCCAGAAAAAGAGAGCGAGATAGAGAGAGAGCGGTAGAGAGAGAGAGAGAGAGCGCTTGTCTTTTCGCTTGAAGTTTGTAATTAAATTTTGTCTGATTGCCCTGCAGCAATAATTTCCAATTTAGCCTCATTTGAAAGGCAATTAATGTTATGCTATCTATCAATCGCATTGATAACGCACTTGTTACCTCTTTGTCTGTTTCCCCATCTTTTCTTTTTGCTGGTTTGCGACTCTTCTTTGGTAGTCACTGATTCGATTTTAAGTAACTGTGACTCACAAAGCTAATTAAATACATAATCGCTTATTGACGCACATTGATCGAAATTCGGTGACTTGACTGGAAGCGAAATATTCAAAATGCCTTTCGTAAACATCGTTCAATTAATTACAATAATTAAATAGATAATTTTAAAAGAAACTAATCAAATATAATTAGAAAACAAAGGCGATTATTGCTATATAAAGTTTAATTCATAGAAAAGTCAATTATAAGTGTGGTCTTGTAAAGATTGTAAAAAAAATTTCCCAAATGTATTATTTATTTATTTATTGAAATATTAGAAGCACAAGCTGAACAAGTTTTAAGGTTTTATTGAGACAGACTTAAGCATTATTTTATTTTCAAGATGTCAATATTTGTCCGATTGTCTACATTGAAAATTTGAAAATGTTTTCGTCAGATGGAGTGTGAAAATTGGGCTGCTGCACTGGGGAATCAATAACATCGATGGTGCAAAAGTTGGCAACTTCTCAAAACCTGACCATTTTGACTTATATCGGTATTAAAAATGCTTTCTCATTTTCTTGAATTTTAATTTATAGGTATAATTTAATAAAATATAAATATAATAATTAAAAGTTGAAAATAATTACAAATCGCAACGCGATTATTGGAGTATATAATAAAAATAACACTATAACTGGTGCCGGCGAAAAACATATTAAAATTACAAAAAGAAATCATCAAACAATTTTTGAAAATATATATTTTGTATTTTATATGTATATATTTTATTAAATGAATGCGTACTTGAGTACTTGAGTACTTGAAGTAGATATACGAACAACCTATAAACTCTGATTAGACAATCTAATCAGACGAGTTTGTACCAAAACAAAGGAACACTCAAATATATATTTACCGAGAGCATCCACAACAAAAACGTCACCAAAAACTCTTCAGAATTGTGACAATGGGAATATCCAATGGGGGAGGGAATGGTAAATAAAACATTTCGATAAAAACAAAAAGAGTGCAATGAGTATAAAAATGAATGACAACGGCGCGATATCATTCAGTCAACGCTTTCGTGGTGCCACAGTTAACACGTAGCATACTCATTCATATACACAAATACGTACATATATATATATATATATATATATATATAAAATAAATAAACAAGAAAGTCATAAAGAGGCTCCTGTGCCTCTAAGGGGAATTCGTGCTGTGTCCGTAAAATTTGTGCCGATGAAATTATTTATGAGAAATGTGTGGCATGCAACGATGCCCATGCGAAGGCGACTCGACATAAAGCTGGATTTGAGGCTCATGATGATGTTGCAGAAGCTGCAGCTGGTGCTGCTGTTGCTGCTGCTGCAGCAGGTTGTTGCACACGCATCCGTTGCGGCCACGAATGCAACATGCAAACATGCCACGAACATGTGGGGCGATCCCAATCCCAACATATTCTACGTGTGCAACACACTGGATCAACGCCCATTGCAGTTGCATTGCCCACAGGGCCGTGGATTTTTCAATGGTCTTGGCCATCTCGGTTGCCTGCCCTACGACCAATGGCCCGCTTGTCGGCCCAATGCCACACAGCTGACCCGCAGCTGCAGCCGGGAGGAGCAGCAGCCCTGGGCCACCATCGATCCCAATCAATTCTATATGTGTCCGGGTGCCGATGCCAAACCCATTTTACTCAATTGTGCTACCGGCAAGGCTTTCATTCAATCCGTGGGCTGTTCAGCGGACTGGTCACACTGGCGTCGTCACAAGCACTGCGAATCCTTTATTTGAAATGCACGCCAACCAAACGCAACAATTTTGTGAATTAAAATTGTGTGAAATATGTACTTGTATATGTATATAAACATATATATTTAAATGTGATTTTTATTGTTCAGAAATAAGGAAAACAATTGAAGTCGGAAAGTGATGTTAACTAGATATCAAAATTAGACCTTTCCTTGCTTTTTGCATCTTATTTTTACACTTTAAGTATTATTTTTTTTCTTGACATGCATCTTTCCATTGCAACAAGTTAAAGCAATCAGACTCAAATGAAATCAAGATTTTCTTTTTGTTTTTTTTTTTAAATATTGCACTTTTAATGTGTGTTTCCTTTATTTATGCATTTTTATCTATTTTTTTTAATTGAACTAATAAATTAATGACAAATATTTGTTGAATATTTGCAGATATCTTTTTGGAACGTTCTTTTGTTTTCTATATGGATAGTATGTAAAATATTAATCTTTGAAGTCTTTCAGAATCTATGAAGATTGCCAAAAGTTATTTATTTGATAAACATCGATAAAAATCGATTTTCGATAGCAACGCAATATGAATTATTGTTCAACTGAAAACATTTCATTCCAATCCAATATAAATAACACATTTCGTTTCGTGGGCAAAGGATTTATTTATTCGAGCTCTAGCTTATGAGTTTATCTCAATTTAAATAAAGTTTGCTAAAGCTTAAATTGTGCTCCCTGCATTAAACCAAGTTAGAGGAATTACTAAACTAAACTTAAATCCCATTAAATGCAGGCCGCTAAGAAAGGTGCCATGAAAAATTCTTTACACGTTGCTGTGGTAGTCCTGCCTAACAAGCTGTGGTCAGTTGGCCAGGACCTTTAGCTTTGATGTGCTCTTACTTTGTCAGCCGTGCTATAAACATACACACACACACACACACACACACACCCACACTTTTATCCTTGCAGTACTCTTCAGTTAAATCTTGACACATGCATGAGGTAAAAAAAAGTACAATCGCTTTTAATCGGAAATTGCATTCTGCTTTTGATCGCACACCTGGCCAGGAAATTACTGCCAATGCCAATCGACACTGGGGCATCGTAGCACTGTTGCATGCATCCGAATCAGCCTTTAATAAATCTTCTTCTTTGCTCGTTTTTCTGTTGCATCCTTTCCAATCAGAGCTTTCATTTAAACGCATACGCAACTTTAGTTAAAGGAAAATTGTACAGAGAATGAAGCCAAGTTGCTATTTTAACTCGGTGTTTGTAATAACTGAAAAAAGCCAAGCTTGCTGATTGAGCGTATTTTTTTTATGATCACACTTTTTTGAACTCGATTTTATTTTGTTTTTTATGGACGCAGTGGAGGCAAAACAATATACTCTGCTGGCATTTGTTGAGATTTATGGCGCAGCCGGATGCTAAATAAAGCCATGAAAGAAAAAGACAATTTAAGCATATTAAGTATACGCAGTCCATTATTGTTGCAACATGCCACAAGAAATATTTGCACACAATTTCACACATCTATTACGAAGTCCATTAATGTAAGTAATAAAAAAAGTGAGAACAGTGTTTTAGGAGTAAAAAATATATATATTGGAACGAACTACAGTCACTTTTGCTATTTGCTATTCACATTTGTACATTCAGATTAGTTTACTTTATCTTATAGCTGTCATAGGGACAATCGGTTGAAAGTTGAGTTCTTCTATGAACAATTTTTCACTTACCAAGATTATCAAACTCATCATTAAGCGCCTAATATTTAAATAAGAAATGAACAACATCAATCTGCTATATCATATAGATTGCGTCGGTTCAATCGATTGACTTTTTCGACTTATAATAAAATTTAGAACTCATCACTTTAACTCCTTTCTGTGAGTGTATTTCATCTTCTTCAATAGCTTCAATAGCTTCAGCTTGAGTTTCAACTGCCATTTGTACTTGATTACAAGTTGTCAACCAACTTCAAGTCAACATAAACAAGGGAAAGCAAAATTGAGTTTGTTAGATTTTAAAGTTAATTTTAAATAGAGAACAAAGGCAGCTGAATAAGCAACAACAAAATGTTATCTGGCATGTTTCATGTTTCATTTATAAATACGCTTCACTTATAAATATCAAGCAAGCCCAGCTAGCTGATTGCTTTTGGCGCTTTCTACGAACAACAATTTTCAATTAGGCTAACATCTAACACTCCGCATCCCCCACACCCCCCACTCGTTGAATTTGCCGACGTGCTAGTCATTATGGCAAATGCAATTCAATTAGATGCCGCTGGGTGACCAGTGTGACTATGCTGCAAAAAAGATGTCGTGCAAAAGGATACTTTCCTGCCTGCAAGTCTACTTTAATGTGTGATTCGAGTCGAGTACACAGAGAGAAAAATGAGGCTTAAAAAAGTGGCAAAAGCGGTGATTAGGCAACCAGGTTTGAAATTGAATAGAGTTCACAGAGAGAAAAACATTTCTAAAGATATAGATTTAGATACTGATATAGATTAATTGATATAGATATAGATATAGATACATATAAAGATATAAAGATATATATATAGATATGGATATAGATATAGATATAGATATCTATAGATATAGATATAGATATAGATATAGATATAGATATAGATATAGATATAGATATAGATATAGATATAGATATAGATATAGATATAGATATAGATATAGATATAGATATAGATATAGTCTAAAAGCGTAGTTAATTTAAGCTATGTCTAACTTAATAGTCCCTTCTTGTTTTATCGATAACTTTCCAAGTTTCTTGAACATCGATGATAATCGATTTCCGATTGCGTTAAAAGACACAATTGTTAAGATTATGCCTAGTATAGAATATGTCCTGATATAATATTAATGAACTGTTAAAAAGTTAATTTAGGTGGGATAAGGTTTGGTAACCTTTCTTTAGTTAAGCTCTCTCTACCCTAGAGCATTCCCACTGGTTTCTCTCAGTGTAGGCGTGCGTTGCACATTTGACACCATGAAATTGAGTGAGCTGCAGTTGTGGCCGCATGACTTGACAATCTAGATTCTAGAACATTGATGCTATTGCTGCTTACTCTATGTGTGTGTGTGTTTGAGTGTGCCTGCTGGTATGTAGGTGTAGGTGTGTGGAAAGGGAATAAATGGAGCAGTGCCTCAGTTTAGTCAGTTGACTCAGTTGTGGATGAATTATCACCTTGGGCACATTGATTTATGCAGTCGGTGAGGAAGCGAAACCTGCTTGGCTGCTGAGATAAGAATTAATTGGCAAGTGCACTGTGCACATAAATTGCACAGCAAGGGGTGCAATGGCGGTGTTGTAGGTTGGGTGGTGTGGTGGTTGGGTGAGGGTGGTGCATAGCATATAGCCGAAGAGGAACCACAAAAGCGGCTTTAGCCACTGCGTTGCTCTTAATGTAAATGTGACAAATGTTTTACGACTGGCTGCGTTTGCATCGACGACGCAAGTGACTCCTGTTGACTCTGGGCAAACACCTGTAAATGGGTTTATGCCACAGCACAGCATGCCACACCCACCCACCTCTCAACTAGCGCCATCAGCTTGTTTGCATTTCACGCATATTTTAGTCCAGGTTTTCTCTCCACGTCTGCCATGCATTTTTGTGCACATTTGGGATTTAACACAGAGACATGAACCACCGACCCCAATCTCTCCACTCTCCCCACATGCCGCATAGCACTCTTGCAACGTCATTCTCCAGTGTGGCCTGCACTGAGTTAATTAATTGCTACCTCGTTTTGTGCTAAACATTTAATAGTTATTTGCGGAATATTTGTACAATTTCATGATTCAATATTAAGTTGCCCACGGCGGAATAATTACCAAAACTGAGCTCTTTGTAATAACCCATTATATAAATCAAATAAATATAGGTAAATACATACATGCCTATAGTAAATACATTTACGCAATTGATTTATTTAATATGAATTATGTATTTTTTAAATGGAAAACTAATTTGTTTGAATGGGTTTTTAGCAGAAAATTACCAAAAACTAATTTTAGTTAGCGCACAAAATTGAAAAAAGTAATAATAAATTGCGTAACAAGCAATTCAGTTGTCAATTATGCATAATCCAACAAAATATTAGTTATCATTTTGTGTACTTTTTATGAAACTGATTTTAACATATGGAACGACAAACCAAACTCATAAAAAGAGTTAAATGTAAAACAAGCAACAAACAAATTAAGTCAATTAAATTCAATTTATTTGTTTTTATACTCTGTAAACAGTCAAATGGAAACAGGGAACTCTAAAAGCTACAACAATTTTGGACTCGTATACTCGTGTACGATAGGCAGATCAGGTTTATTTCACTTTATCGATAGCTGCCGATTCGATTTCCGATGTCAATAAACGTTACACTTATGAATGTATTTTTATAGATCATTTCATTAGTTCGGATAAGAAACACAAACTTTGTTAACAAAATGTATTTATTTTCAAAAATTCAGTCTCTGAATTGCACGACTAGAGCATACCCTAGACAGGTTCATATATGTAATATACAAATATATAAAAGAAATCAATTTATCTAACAGCTGAGTTGCAGGTGAAGCTATGTCGACTGAAGACATATTTTATTAAAATTATATCTGTAGTTATGAATAAAGGCTGATGAATATAGTATTATTTTCAGAATCCAGGGTAACATAACTTCAATATGTTGCAAGCTTAGTGGCCATGGAATTGGCTAATTATGAGGAAGCACTCTGTGCAAATCCGAATAAATAATAACATCCAGACAGGGGGTAAAATACATGCCAAAAGGCGATGATTTGCATTTGTGAGTAGTTAATGAGAGAGTTGGTCCGGAATAATCACCTTTCAGCCTTATATGTCCCAAGGATTATACAGCAATTAGTCTGTCTGCCTGCCAAGTTGATTACTCTCAGTAGAAAGCTTCAGTGAGTGATTGACGGATAATCCATTAATGAACTCGTTGATAGGAGTCTTGAGGTCTCTCCTGATTATGGGCACTCAATGGCAAACTGACTGTACTTAATCTATATTTAGATATTCCGATATGTCTCTAACTTGTAAAGTATCTTGCTAAACTTTAAACTATAACTTTGAATGTGAAAAATGCATAAATGAAATTCCCATATAGAAGTATAAAATATGTTGTATAAAATAATCAAACTAACTTTAACTAGTCAGAAAATAAATACTCAAACATAAAAACACGTTTTCACATCTATAAACACAAAATATAGATTTTTGCCTACTAGCTGCATAGTATATTTGAAAATCTCTGTCAAAATTATTCGAAATGATTTGTCGGTGCTAAAAACACTCATTATTATTCTAATGAGAGTTAATTTATAAGAATACTAATGCGATTTGCTTGTATTTAATCAACTTTTTCGATCAGCAGAGCAACAACAGCAAGAGCGACAGCAACAACAATAATGCTGATAAGGCTTACCACGCCCCATCTCCTCCCCCTTTTCGCATAAATTCATATAATTAAAGGCAACCAATTACCGTACAGTATTTCATATTCTATGCCACTCAACTCGCAGGCAGCTGTCAGCAAAACTGCCGCACCTGAGTCCGGGCCCCATTTCCGTGTGCCTAAGCGACCCCTCCGCCCCATTTTCTCACACCCACTACGCTTCACCACACTCTGATTGTCAAGTGAGGCATTGAGGTTAGGTTAGGGCACCTAGGCACCGTTTGTTGCCATTTTCCATTTGCCGTTTGTGCCGCATGCGGCACACGCAAGGACATCGTGGCCGATGCCGTTGGGAAACGCGCGCGCCGCTCTGGTAATTAATTATGCCCGTTGAAATGACGGCGCAGAAAATACTGCCTGTATATTTTGCAAATATATACACTTGCAGCAAAAATGTTAAATTATTTCTGGAATACAGCAAAATAGAGAGCGAATACGAGTTCAAATATTCTAGACGAAAGGGCTCGACTAAGAGATACCAACTAGTATAAATAAATAGAAGCCTTGCTGATTTTTATTTGTTCACTATGAAAACCACTGGGCATACTATATATCTATATCTGTACAATTTAGATTTTCATCCTATCGGAAATCGACTTAAATCGATAAATAGATTTCCATGTATTGTTAGAGAAATTATATTCCTAATATGAAGTCTCCATCTCTTAAAGCTTAACTATTCAAAAATTATCTGCCTGTTTTCACATACATATCTAAATCGTCTCGGCTATTGATGCTGATCAAGTATTTATATACTTTATGGGCTCGCAGATGCCTTCTTTGGGCTTTTTCATACTACTGCACAATTTGATTTTATCCTTTCTGTCATTTTCATTGGGTATTAAAGTTGATAAAATAATAATTTCGTTTCTCACTTGAATTTCAAATACATTTTTTTCTGAGTGCACCAACGTGGTAGCGGGGGGGTCAGCTATAGAAAAATGTTGGCTCGTTGTTCTGGGCTGGCGGAAACGGAAATAAGTACGAACAGTTGACGGCAGCGACAACAAGTAAACAAAAGTCACTGCGAATTTGCCGAAATGATTTATTAGCAGCGGCATTTTCATTTTTCTTGGCTAAAATGCGAAAGACTCGTTTAATTTGCTTGTTGACAAAAAAAGAAAAAAGAAATAAATAACGTAGCAATTCTACATGCAGCTAAATGCGTATTTCCGACCGGAAGTGCGTGGCTATGGGTTAGGGGGAGGGGGCTGGCGTTGGAGGTGGCGGTGGGGTTAGATGTCGGCACATCCGCTCGCCTGTCATCTTCTTTCTCGTGGTGGCATTGTGAGTGTTCTCTAATCCCCTTGCCACTTGCTATTTGGCAATAATATTCTTTTGATGCTGTCGACTTCAAGCAGCCCGTAAAAGTATGCTTTAGTTTTTATTCGTTTAGTTTTTATCTTTGGACGATTCGCTAAAAACCGCAAAGGAAACAATAAATTTGCTGCAATGCGAAACGGAAATGTTTGCTACGGAAATAGAAGGAAGCCAGAAGCAACGTGGCAGCCTCCTCCCATTAACCCCACCTTCGAATTGCAGCTGCATCTCGGTGATGGTCCGGTGGTGTCCTTGCGACTGTCGAGCACACAAACAAATAAATGTAATTGGCGCACAAATTGCCGGCGCAAAGTTTAACCGGTAAGTAGTTAAAGTGAGGAGTGCTCAACTAGCAGTTATGCTGTACTCCCTTATTACCAGAATATTTTCATTTTGTCACTTGAAGTCATCAATTCTGCAAATCAGTTCCTCAGATTAGAGGAAATGTGGAATATATCCTCCTATTTGCTGACAGTTCGCAATGATTTTGTTTGTTTTTGTAAATACTTTTTTGTGGTTGAGTTTGGTAGTCCAAGTCTCAGCTGAATTAATTTTATATTTAATTAATTATTTTTACTGTTTAAATTTGGTTTCTCTTTAAGTAGTTTCGTTGCCATTGATGTTTGTGAGCTCCGTGATCCAAATTAGTCTTATTTATTGTAGTGGGGGTGTCTAATTCTGATTAATCCTATTATTTGTTGTCTTTAGTGATTAGTTTTATTTGTTGCAGAGCTTAGCGAGGAGGCTGCTGATTCTGCTGTGTTTGTCATCACAATTGTTACTGTTTGAGATGGCTTCAAGAGGTGAGAGCAAGTCTGAGCAAATTGTGTGATTCTGTATTACCTTTCTGCATACATTTATAAAATCCAATAATATATGTGAGATTAGTCCGAAATTGAGTTACAGCAGTTCGACTGTACAAAAAAAATAATAATAATAATAAAATAAAATAGGAAAAAGTTAAATTATTATTGACTCTTTTTATTTATGTTGAATCGTTAAATAAAACAAATTTTTAATTTTATTGGGATATGTACAAATTGTATACGTACAGGCATTCCCATATTATATGTATGTATATATAGGTTCTTCTGCTATCAATCCTTAAATTATACCTTCTTAAAAAATATACTCTGATGTTTTCTCTTTTTATATGTATTCATACATCATCATGTTTCAGAATGAATACATACTTAATTTTCCTCTCTTTACATTCAATTTCCACATTGATTTTTATCTAGATTTGCTTAGCATGTTACATATGTATGCATTATTTTAAGATGCCTCTTAAGCTGGTTTGTGGATAGAGGGTATACTTAAAAAAATAAGAAGTTCAAAGCAGCTAACTCCAGTAATGGTTAGTAAATTCAGTTATGACTGTAAGGATGCTATCCGTTAGTAGATTGGACTTGGCTTATGTTTTTTTTTTTTTGGAGAGCCCAGAAAGAGACAGAGAGGGAGAGGGAAAGAGAGACATAGAGGGAGAGCGAGTTACCGGCACATAAATTATGCATATTTAGCTGAGTGAAATTGAAAACTAATTAATTACACTTGCAGCCCTAAGCGGCAAGGGAAGTGAGGAAGGCAAAGGGAAATCCAGTGGCCAGAACGAAAAGAGCTATAGAAAAATGTTGTTCAACTTTATAATTGCCAGCATCAAGTGTTTTTCAAATTGCTCTTGGCTCTAATTATGGCAGAGAAGTGGCTGAAACGTGAGACATTTTAAGCCCGGCCAAAAGGGTCGCTTATGTATCGCACTTACTCTGCAGTGGGGATTGCAAGTAGGAGGAGAAGCTGGGGGTCACCAACGTTAAGCTCAAAGTAAAAGTTGAGACACTTGTTGGCTGTTATTGCCGTACAATTCATTTCTGTTGCCCCCGTCTTAAAGGTAGAGCTCTGGGCCTGTTTTAATGCCAACAAAACGCCCTTTAGCTGTATTAGAAGCCAGCCATAATTAATTCAAGTAAAATGCTGCGTTTGTGTTGGACGACGATGACTTTTGAGAAATTACACAAGTAGTTAAACCGATTTTGCAAAAGCATAGCTTATAAAGATGGCATAAAGCTTATTTTGGACTAATGCTTGTATTACATTAAATCAACGTTAAATAAATTCCAGTTTTCTCGGAATCCACATGCGGAAAATATGTGGAAATGCTTATGGGCATGAGTGAAATCGTGTGAAATGAAGTTAAGACTTTCCTTACAGACATATCTGGCCGTTCTTTCCGATATTTAATCAGAGCCGGTCGCCAAATTTATGCATTGCCTCAAAAAGTTGATGTAAAAATAAGTATAAATAAATAAAGATGAAAAAATTTATTTGAGTTAAAAAAGAAAAAAAAAGGAATGTCAAAAATAATGTTAATAATCATTCCTTGAATGTTACATTTATTTTATTCTCTATATTTTAAGGAAATCAAAGCTTGTTTTAATAACAAGAAAAAAAACCTGAATTTTAGAAAGATAAGAATATAAATTAATTGACTAAAAAGGTGAGCTGTCCTTGCAGAATTATGACAATTTTCAAAATTTCAAATATAATATTTCTTCTGAGCCAAATGTGGCTCCAGAGGAGTTTTCTGTCAAAAGTCTCACCCTAACGCAACATAATTAGAAGTTTGACATTGTAAAATATATTTTACATATACAGGACAAACTTTACTACTTGGGTAACTCAAAATTGGCTTTTTTAGTTTTAAGTCTTAAATTTAGCAAGTGCCAATCAAGGAGGCATATTGATTTGCTGCTTGCTTTTCATGCCGGGCACATCCAAGCCAACAGCTGGGCTCCTCGGATGCGAGCCGGGGGCAACAGTCACGTACACCTGACACAAGCCCAGCAGTGGCAAAGGGCAAGCAACCGAGCTCGAATTTTATTTCACCTGTCTGCCACACGATAACCGGAACCGAAGGCACTGCAAAAAGAGGCAGCAGCATATCTAT
The DNA here is from genome assembly GCA_035043575.1 of Drosophila seclusa. Classification (NCBI taxonomy): domain Eukaryota; kingdom Metazoa; phylum Arthropoda; class Insecta; order Diptera; family Drosophilidae; genus Drosophila; species Drosophila seclusa. The sequence goes on along the minus strand of JAWNMX010000456.1, from coordinate 319,072 downwards.
GAGTGTATTTGAAGTAATTTGAACTTTGCTCTCACTTGGGAAACAGCTTGAGAAATTTGAAAAAAGAAACTTTGTTGAAATACGCAAATGCTAAGCCTGCTTATGAGGCATGAGGCACACAACTTTTTGTAAGTAATTTATATTTGCATCCTTAAGATTTAAGTGAAAAATATATTTCAAATACTTTTGTGAAGATAGTGCATGAAATGAGATATAGATGATTATTTAATGCGAACTCTGTTAAAATTTTGGAATTTAAGCGGGGAAAAACATAATTATCCATATAATTAATGAAAAATTTGATCATTTAGTCTAAAAATATTAAAAGAATGCAAAAGAATATTAATTTCAACTTCTATTAATATTTAAGATGATTAAAGAGTATCTGTTAGTTCGGTTTTACCTCTCATTGGTTTTTCTTTTTATTTTATGGCGAAAGGGTTGGCATAATATAAATTCGCTTAGCCAGTTGTAAGCTTTTTTAGTAGCCTTAGAGAAAAAGGGAGGAGGAGGAGGACAACGGCAGGTTGTGTGTTTTTTATTAGTTGGTAAAGTTAGAAGAGTAGGGTGGGAGGGGGGGGGGGGTGTCTACTTTTGGGCAGGCAACCCTTTTCAAAAATTGATACTAATAAAATCCATGTTAATGTTGCATGAATATGAAATAAATTGAGGCAGCCAACACGTAGACACACGAGCATTTATTGATTGAACATCAAATTGGGCAATTCCATTGATGTACCAAACAGTTTCGAATGCCAAAAATGCCAACCGGAGACTTGGATCCCATAGTTATACGATTCCCTTTCAGTAATTTATAATGCTTGGCCCAGTGACAAGGAAATGGATGTCTCGCCCGGATATGCTTAAGTAAATGTCGCCAGTCAATGTCAAAGCCTGGCTGCTATCGATTTTGTATGACATCTGTGAAATCAATGCCAGTGGCAGTTGCTGCGGTTGCAACATTCTTTGTCACTGCTGCACTTTAAGTCCAAGTCATCGTCTCAGTTTTAGCTACAGTCTGCCACACACACACACACACACAATCCTGTCTCTTGCACAGCTGACGAAGGATAAACAATGCAAAAGACAGCGACGCTAAATGCCAGCGACAAGGATGAATTGGACTGGACTGGCAGCCTGGCTGCCTAGCTGTGAGTGTCCTTGGATGCCAAGCGTATTAGACAGTAGAACTGCACTATGATAAATTCGGTTGGGGAAATGCGAAAACTTTAACAATATATTTTTAAATTAGCTAATATATAATTGTATTTTAGTTTATAAAAAATACTTGGGATTGAATTCCACAATTAGAAATAGATGCAAAGTCCCAGAAATCTTGTTCCAGTTGAATTTCAACTAATGGTTTGCTTAATCTTATTTTTATTTGCAAACTATCGGAGAAAAGTTGTTAATTTTTAGTATGGTAACTATTCCTGGTCAATTGAGGTCAGCTGTGCATAAAATGGTCGATTGAGAGTGCAGGGCTAAACGAAAAGTGGATTGCGGGATTCGCTGACAGTATTTTATATATATATATTATTTTATATATTTACTAATGGGTAAATTGAGAATGACCCAGTTTCTGGCAGTTTTTCGGCTTGAAAGTTTTGTACCTGTGTTTGAAATTTGTCCAGTTCACGAAATATTGCCATTTTTTATGTTACGGATTAAACAATGATCTAATTCCTTATTGCTATATGGCTTTAAGGATATTCAAACATCAAATTCAAAATATTCAAAGGATTTTGATAAATATTTGATGCAATGATTTAATATTCCAGCCAGAGTTTGGGATTATTTTTGTGGGCAAGCTAAAGCAAATAATAAATTCAAAATTTGCCTGCGCTATCAATTGAATAAATTAAAAAGTTGTAATCAAAATGCAGGCCATGAACCAAATGCTCTAATTTAATTAGCACTCCAAAAAATGAAAAACATAATAATTCAATCAAAGCGAAACTTATTTCAGAAGTTTGGAGCCTTAATTATGGTCTGAAATAAATAAGGCCGTTCATCATAGACAAGTTTAACTGTGATTTTGTGTTTGAGTGGGGATTTTTAGCGTGAATCAATCAAATCACATGACTACTTAACTAACAACCAGTGATTTGATTGATGAACTGTTTTGTCAGATGGTAGCTGTGAGTGCGATTGCCGGAGTGGGACAGTCGCAGTGGTGCATCAAACACCATCCACTGTGGCACGCATATTATACAGCTTCAGCAATGGCTGCTTTAGCTTGCGGCCACTTAACTCCGTCTGATGAAATTAACTTCTTGAAGCGCTTTGGCAACTTCAATAGAAGCACTTATTGATTTGTGGCTCATTATGTGTGTGGCAAGGATGCATGACATTATGTGTGTCATTTGATACCCAATCAAATAGATGACACTCACGATTCGCAGTCAGTGCTGAGCTCTAATGAATATATGATTTGCCACAAAGGCCTCTTCAGGCAAACTTTAAGTTTTTTTAAGCATTGATTAAATTATATTTCCAACACTTAAACTTACCAATTTCTGATTATTATCAAAGCTCATCATTATTTAATTATACTAACGGCAATAGATTTCAATTTTATTTTGAAATTTATTACATTATTTTATTATAATTCTTTTTTTATATTATATTTGTCACAAGGGACTCTAGGGGCGTACATTTTCGCCTGGTCTACGTTTTCAATTTGCTGCTTCGCTCTGCAATTGAAAAATACATATATATATATGAATATGTATGTATATTTATATATATATATACATATATATATATGTAACATTTTCGGAGTGGAGCTATGTCCAAAGTTGCATAATATTTGTGGCACTTGTTTCGCATTTGGTGCTCTCTCATAAAATATTTTATTACTTTTTAAGTGTATTTGCTACTCGTAAAGTTTTGTTCCGCTTCCTTTATTTCCCTTTATTTCCCTTTCTTCTTTTATTTTTTTCTTCTGCCTCACTTTTATGTGTCATGCAATGGCACATATGACTGCCTGACTAACTGCCTGACTGTCTGACGGACTGAATGACTGACTGAGGGAATGACTAAGCGCCCTTTTGCATTGGCATGCAAATTCTTTGACGACTCGACTTGAGCCAAGTTAGTGAAAGTATGCAATGTCAGCAGAGCAGTTGCCAGTTGGCTGTCGGAAAATGGTAAGGAGATTGTCAATGTCTAAGAAATATGCGTGCGTGCATGTGTGTGGGTGAGTGAGTTAATGCAACAAGGTTAGAGCTGTGGAAACAGTGTATGAGCTGCTTTTTGTGAGAGTACTTCGACAAACAATGATTATCATTTCCAATATAAAGCAAACTTTTTACATTTTTTTTAGCATATAATAAAACGCATTTAAATCAGTTAAAAATGTATTTTTAGAATTTTTTACATAATTTTTTAAAAATAATAAAATTTTATGAAGTAATTAAATAAATAATTTTATTTGTTACCTTATTTGAATGTGTTCTTAAAAAAATACTGTATGTTCACGGATTTGATTACAAATTTTGGAATTATTGCATTATTCCATTAGCTTTTTTTTAACCATCACAATTCTTGGCATTCATAATTTCACAATTAGTCTGAAAATAGTGTTTATTATGTTGTAATCGAATTAACCACATTATTTGTTTTTGACCAAAAAATAAACCCAGTATTATGCATTAATATCATTAGATGCTTTAGACTAACATATACTTATCAGAAGTCAAATAATAACATAGCAAAATTTGTTGTGCCACAAAACAATATTTTTTAATATTTAATTTTTAATCTTAAGAAAACAAAAAATACTAGCAACTTATTTTTAAATGAATATAGGCTTAAAATAAATAAAGTTCCGTTACCACAAATGTTCAGTTGCTTTTAAGTCTGGCAATGACAGCACTTTTCAATTATGGCTATTCTACGTTATTTGGTTTTTGCCCCATTTGTCTTGATATGCCCGATTCGTGGGCCCAGATGTAGGGCAACAAGCGACAGAGCCGTGTGTTATGCGAATTTCAGCGCGTTTGCTTTGGCATCAGCCATGTAGCTTGACTGCATTGCTGCCATGGCTGTCATTTTTTCCCTATATCTTTTTTGTTTTTGTTTTTTATTCTTGCCCACATATTCAACATCTTTTTTATGTAAATGTGCGAAAATTTCGTCACACACAGCGAAACATACAGACACGCTCATGTGTGTAGATATGCACATATCTAGGGGATATAAAATGAAATTGTACTTTGTGGCATGGCTGGCAAAGTACAAAAAGTAAAACATGCCACCAGAGTGGCGGCGGCGGGGGAGTGGCAGAGAGTGGGTGTAATGTCTTATTTTCAAACGTTACCAACTCTAGAGAAATGCGAGATTCTTACTCCCTCCAAATCATCATCATCATCATCAAGCGGAGCTGGCAGTTTCCCTCGTCCATGTCGTTTCCATTTCGTCATTGTCATAACTTTGTGTCACAATTTTTTCTTTGCACATGATGCCGGCTACCATAAGGCATTATTATGCAATTTTTTTGGTTCAAAATGTAGGCCAATTTCCATCTTGTCGTAGGAGTTGACTCCAATCTATCTGCCGCTCTCTCCCTCTCTCTCCCTCTCTCTCTCTCTTTCATTATTCCGCTCTCCCTCTCTCTCTCTGTATGTGTTGCATTTCGTGGCAGTTGTTCGCCCGAAAATTGTCAACAAGGGCTTTCAGCAACTATTCAATTATTGACAGCTTTAAGCCATAAATAATACAGTTTACTATTTATTTATATTTTATTCTAACCATTTTTTGCCAAATATTTCACATGATTTTTAAGGAGAACGAAAAACAACAGCTGGCGGCAACTGTAAATGACAGCGAAAACAGAAGCAACAGCAACACAAATAACATTATCAACTGCAACAAGAAACAAAACGTTGACAGCTGATGCTGCAAAACACACTTTGGGGCATATTTACGTTGCTGCTTTAAGCCAGTCTTACTGCACTCAGAGAAAAGATGACAACTCTATTTCTCAATATAAAAACAAAACGAAAAAAGTTTTATTTGAAATGAGAAAAAGGTATAATGAAGTTGGGCAAAAGCGAAAATAACAGGCAGTAGGAAGCCTTCCAATTTTATATAATATATCTAGAAATAGTATTCATTCATTAAGGTGGGATAAGAAATACAGATTTTGTTAACAAAAACTTATTTTCTTACTTAACAAACTACAAACCGTCAGCCCACTACTGTAGCTATTTTTAGGGTATTTGCTAGTCGAGCTCTCTCGACTACCAGCTTGTTTTTGTAATCCATAAATCCAAAATATAGGAAAGCTTTGGATTATGAATAATTGTAACGTTTAGCAATTATGTCTAAATATGATTGTAATGAGTATTATCCAAGACTTGAGAGATCTATCTATAAATATGGACTATACCTAAAGCTATGGAAATATATCTTTCGCTGTATACTCTATATCAATGACTATTATATAAACATATTTCTATATATCTAAATCGTCTTTCCTTAGATACACCGGAATCCAAGTTATTTTCCGATTACACTTGAAGTTAACACCTTTTTCCCTGAGTGTGCAAATTCTTTTATAAATGTTAGCGGAAGAAAGAAACCAAAAACAAGCATTTCAAGCAGCGAAAAATCGCGAAAATCGTTTTTCTTATGTGAGGCAAGACATTGTTTTCGTGTCGACATTTGCAGCAATTTGTTACGTCATCTAATGCTAAATGTTACTCGCAGTTTTGCTAAGGAACATATATATATATGTATATATAAGTAGGCAAGCGATGGTTAAGCCAAGGCTGGCTGTCTCCCATTTTGTTGGCACCTCAGAAGCAGTTGCTGCTGCTGCAACAGCTGTGCCACATCAACCGGCAATTTGTTGCATGCCTGAGGGTTTGCCATTTTGCTTAAGTGAAAATATGTGCATGGCTTAGATGAGGTTTTGCATTGCAACGGAAAACAAAACATGTTAGAATTTCACATGTCTAAACTAACAAGTGCTAAAAAGAAATACTAATTAAAAAAACAAGAATGCGTTTTTCAAAATTTGAGTAAGCCAGGAAAGAGAATAAACCGAAACAAATTGATACAAAGATTTTTCCAAAAAAAATATATACAAAACTTATTAGACAGAAAAAACTGCTAGCGTTGTTAGAAGCTGCCCGAAACTTGGCTAACAAACTGCTTGAAAGTGCCGCAAACTTTTTGCCGACAATGGAAATGCGAAAAGTAGAAAAAAATGTGGAGGGAAATTGTAGGTGAACTTAAGTCGGAGTCGGTAATAAAAACGTAGCGAGTGTAGTGCGAAAAAAGCAGCAGAAAATAAATGTTAACAAGATGACTGCGAGCAAAGTACTAAAAGCACTAGCTTCGAGGAGACTTCTTGGTAGTTTAAGAGACCCAACTTCATTGTGTCTTGCCCCAACAAAGGGCCGCAGGCGTATATGAATACAAAGAATGAAAATGAAGCAAAGTCAAGTTGCATGTACTTGATTTTGACCGCCTGCTGTTCAAGTGTATTTAAGAGAAAATATTTAAAAAAAACCATAAGGAAGTAAGAAAGTGAAAAAAAACTTGAATTTTCATTTTGCAGACCATAAAGCAAAGTTGAAATGAGTATGAAGCAAACGGAGTTGAAATTTGAAAGCTATGCTTTTTATAGTCGCCTGCCCCGTGCCCCTTGCCCCTTGACCATGTCACACTCATTTGGCAAAGTTTTGGGGCGGGCTGTGCTTGTGGGTGGCACAAAGTTTAGCTGCAACATTTGCCTTTGCATTGTTTTGTCGCATTTCTTGGGGAAAATGGGTGTCAAAATTAAAGTGCATTGTTTGAGAAAAGTTTTTCATGTGCCGCTCACCCCTCAAAAATCCCGGAACAATGAAAAGTTCATGAAAATTTTAGCTTCAACGCATAAACCATAAAAATAAAAGTTTGGACCATTAAAATCGCGCAATTTCCAAGTGTCCATCGGTCTCTATTCTCTCCATTTAGCTATGTATAAGAAAAGTGGGTTGGCGCTGCCAATGGGGGGAGGCTGGCTTGTCATTTGTTTTGCTGCTGTTGAGAGTTGCTCTTCAAAAGTTTTTGCATTCCCCTAATGACAAAAATCAGCGTGAATTTGATGTTTGGCCAAGAAGTTTCAAAACAAGCACAAGTTTTTATTACCACATTCATTCAAGATGCTAGAAAATCGATGGCTCATTTTTTTTTTGTCAACTCAGTCAAGTGATGAAATTGTGTCCCGCATACTTTATAAATTATCTGTGAAATCCGTAGTTCTTTTTTCAGATTTAAGCACTGAATTATGGGTGCCTTTCAAATTGGCTTGCAGAGAAAAAGACCGCTAAGAATAATAGTAAAGCATAATTTAATTCCGATTAAAGCGATTAACACTAAAGGAAAATTAATATCTAGGGAGTAGATAAAACCAGGCAATTAAACCTGAATCAGAATGGAAACAGTTAAGCCAAAATAACCAGCAGAATTTCAAATCATAACTAAAACCGAAACTCACTGCATGATTGATAATCAAATTGAATCTGAAACCTTTAACAAAAATTATCTGCTTGAATCTTATAAACGCAAAATGGAAACGTGTTCGATACTCGATTCGTTCTGGTTCTGAATAAAATTCAATTGTATATAAGCCTTCCATAGTAACACAGAATTGCAACACACAAATTGTTCAAAGCCATGTAAATATAAACTAAGAATGAGAACCAAAAACGATATTCGACATTCCCCGATTCAGGTCGGAACCCATATTCGAATCGGATTAGACTATTTAATTTATTTTTATTTTGACATTGTTTAAAACCATCCCGCAGCCGTCGTAGTTAAACTGAATTGCAAACTTTTCGAAACCTATGTCAACATCTACTTAGCTGGCTGAGCTGTGTCCCATTTGTAAGCCATGTTGGCCAGTGTACTTTGTGCACATGCACTCAATGCAAACCGCAAACACATCTAAAATTGAATTCACTTTACAACGAGATAGAAAATGAAAAGAACCAAAACAATAATAAATAAAACATGCGAAAAACACAGACGGAAGCTGTTTCAAAATACGCATGCGTCTGTTTCTCTTATACGTAAGAGACTGAGAGAGAGACAGCCAGACAGACAGAGAAACAGAGAGAGAGGGAGTGAGAAAATGAGAGAAATGTGGAGATGCAAAGAGATTTTAGAGAATTTGTTAGGGTTACCAGTATTTGGCAGTTGTGTTTACATTGAATACACAACACACACAGACACACACACAGACACACACACAGACACACACGAGGGGCGTGCGAACAGCTTCAATTAAAGCCGATTCGGATTCGTAACTTATCCCCCACCCAGCCCTCCTCTTGGCTAACACTCCCCGCACCCATCAACACGCCGGCTAACAGCTGATGATAGTCGGGCAACAATTGTGAATTAGTTGGCAACGAAATTGGCAAATGAAATTTATGCATGGCTTTTAGAAAACCCATAAAAAAAAATGGAGGATTTTTTTCTCAAATCAAGCACAAGCGTTGTCAAAAATGATAAAAACCGGAGAGAAAATCCTATTTTGATTTAGAATATATTCATAATGCTCCGATTTTTTAGATTGTTCTCACTGTTAAATTCAGTTGTTCAGAAAATTCGTAATTTAAGAGTTAATTAAATTTTAAAATTACATTCATTTTTATTGAAAGTTTTCACGATTTAAATTTTAAATCTTCATCTCTGACTTGAGTTAAAACAAAAATTGTTGTCAATAATAAATGATATTCTTAATTATGGGCTCAGCAAGTAGTTCTTTTGCACTTGAAGCAACTTGAGCTTGTATCTATAATTGAAGTGCTTAAATAAAGAACTGGAATGAAGAAATTCAAGGCTGCCTTTAAGCCAAATTCAACTTGAAATTTAAGGAATTTGGAAATGGCAGGCAGAATTTGATGTTGCTGCTGCTGTTGCCGAGAGCGTATTCAAATTTCAAGCAAAACCTTTTATTTGAAAAACGCTGCGAGAATCAAAGCGAAAATCTGTAAAACTTGAGCTGGACACTTTGCAGGTCTTCAATTGCGAACACACACAAAAAAGTTGTTAAACTTCAGACGCAAAGCATTTGTTATGTGCCAGCGGAAATTATTTATTTCGGCTCTACACTTCTGGCGGGGAGCGGATAGCGGGGGGCTGGACTGTTACAGGTGGAGTTATGGTTGCGTGTTTGGGTGGTTGGGTGGCTGGGTGGTGCCATAAAAGTTTGGAGGCCATTTTTCAAATTTGTCGCGGTCGACATTCATCCGCACAGAAAGTGGGCGTGGTGCTGAATGTGGTCGCATTTCAACTTGATAATATCACAGTTAGTATGGAACCACATGCGGATTTAACAAGTGCGCGCTCCACACTCCTGCGTTATGACCCCCGACCTGTGTGTGTTACCCACCCACCCAACAACCACATCTCGCACCACACTGTGAAACTTTTTGGCCCCATTGGCGGCCAACGCCGTCGTCGGGCATGTTTAAAAAAAATGATTAATGATTATGTTTCGTCCAAACTGCGTGCGTTCTTGTGGTTGTGAGTGGGTGGTGCTTTTGGTGGTTTGGTGGGGCAGCTGTCTCTCCTCCCGTTTTTGGCGAAATATGCGCTTGAAAATATGTTAACGCTTTTTAAATCATCTTGTGCGTTTTTTCCCACAACCATCGTTGTTGCTTTAGTTGTTGTTCGGTTTGGCTGTGTTTTGAGCATGAATGTTTTATGTGGCGTGGGCTTTAAATGAAAATGCAAGCAGCAAATGGCAGGGGCGGGATTTGTGGCACGTTATTGGCAAGTTTTGGCTGCCTTCTGGCTGAGTATTATAAATAATGGAACACCATAAAATATTGATTAGCTAAAGTCTTGCTACATTCCAGAACTATTCAATTAAACAGCCAAGATTCTTTCGTCTACATACATTAATTGTTGTATTGTAAATTGAGCTTGCAACATGTTTGCCACTTTTTCTCTCATACTGGAAAAACAAATATAAACGAGCCTAATTTGCATTCATTAGGGTATCTGCTAATCGAGCATTGTCGAATTAGATTTCTACATAAATCATGCTTGAAATATATTAATTCTTATAAAGAAAACTCTGGAATAATTTTGTGAAGACTTCTTTAATTTGATTTGTGGCACAGGAAGATGAAGACACACAATACGGCAACAACAACAACAACAAAGAGCCAATAGAGTAGTCCATGAAGCCCCAAAATAATAATAATAAATTTAATTGCTTAAGTGCTATGATTAATGAATATCAAGAAGGATCGGAGGACATTCAAACTGACTACTACTAAATTTCACCATAAATTGTTTGTTCCTATGAGAGCCATAAGATATAGTTCGATTCTTATGATTTCTCATCCAAACTTATGGAGGACAATAAGACGCATAGCAAAAGAGTTTAGTTAGAATAACTTGGTAACCAAACAAATGTTCAAACAACAATCCATCTTTCAACCGATTCTGTCTATGGTAGCTGTATGATATAATGTTTCGATCCGGCAGCAAGTAGACGGACATGTCTATATCAACTTGGTTAGTGATTATGATAATGCTTAAAGATCTAAATAAAATATCCTCAATGCTGTTTTCATTTCAGTATGGTTGATTCGATTTCATAATTTGCCAATAAAGCATTAACTTTTTGCTGCTTTCATTTCTAAATGACTGATATATGTACATATATGTCTAGATGTGTATGAACAGAAGCAACTTTAAGCAGAAAACCCAATTGTTTGCAAAATCGTATGTGCAACATGGCAGTTTCAGTTTAACTGGCAAGCAGTTGACCTAATGTTCTTAGAGCGTATCATCCATGCGGCATCCTTTGAAACATTTTTCATAAATTCAAAGAAGCTTGGCTTAGCATTTTATCCTATAGGTACAGGATTTACAAATTGTTATTACTGCTATACCAGACAGACCCTGAACAACAACAACAACAACAACAACACTAACAATAACGGCAACAACAGCCATGTGATTGTGGTCAAGTTTTGTGTTGTCCAGACATTTGCATAATAAGCCTGGTGAATGGACACACGGCTCCCAGTGCTGTGAAGCAGTGCATGAAATTGCTGTGCTACCTAAGGTTAGATACTTCCTCCCCCCCTGCTTCCCTGACCAACCCCTCCATTTAACTACTAACAGTTCACAGTTGAAGCCAGGTTGGAGTAAAGTAGCTTAAGCCAAAACGGAAAGCATAAATTCTCGTACGATATGAGAAGAGCCAACAAACATCCGCACATAAATAAATCATAAATATTAAATGAAAATGAGAAATGAAAAATGTGCAGCAGGAGCGAAAATTGTATGGAAGGAAGCGCACAGAGCCTGTCAGCGACTGCCGCCTGACCAGGGGAATAATAATGTACCACATACACAGTACACACTGTAAGCTACAGGCCAACAATGCAGCAGCATGCGATCGCATGATTAGCAGCAATCCACTGCAGAGCCGTAGACAGCGATAAACTCTAAGCTCTACACTCGAAAAATATTAAATAATAATTTCCACCAACAATTTATTATTAGTTCAATGAATTAGATTGTTAAATATTAATATTTTAAAAATTGCAATTCTTGCTAAATATTCGTAATTTCATCATCTCAACATATTTAATATTTATGTAATAATCTATTTTATAGTTCCTGGTTCCAACTAGAAGTCTCAAGCTCTACTCATATAAAATAGGCAGACTTACATGAATACATCGACTCGGCTTGATGCTGATCAGGAATATATATACTTTATGGTATGGGAGATGCTTTCTTTTGCCATTAGCATAATTTTGCACAACTTTCTTATACCCTTATTACCCATGTTAAGTGTGTTCCGGATAAATTTTTGGGTCAATGTGATTTATTTAATTTAATCGTAATCCAAGAAATGGCAGAACATCAAATACAAATTTCTAGATATCTCCAAACAGCCAAGTAGCAATAAAAGAAATGGTTTTAGTCGAATTATGTACATATTTTTTGTAGTGTATGTAATTTTTATGTGACTCACCATGGCTACCCAGAAGAGACTCCAGGCAACGCACGATATTCGCACAATGTACAAAACTACTAAATTCGATATACAATTTATAAGCAAAAAATATCTCCTTCCCTCTCTCTCGCATTGTATCTCCCTTCTCTCTCTTCATTCCTTTTGTATGGTTCGCTTTAGGGGAACATTGCCGGTAGACGATTTTTGGTAAGCACTGTTTGCTTGATGTCCAAGGCGAGACTTAAACGCAGCCAAAGGCACCCAACAAAAGGCATTGCACAATTTTATGGTTTAATGCGATTTGGCCCAGATGGTTCAAAGAGAGGGGCGTGGTTGGGGTTGGGGGTTGGCCAAGTACTGTCTAGGTATTTGCGGTTGTGTGTGCTGCATTTTTCCTTAGAATTTCTGCATTCAATTTATAATCTAATTTTTTTTTTTTCAACTTCTAGTTATTTTCGGATTGTGCCGCAAAAATGCATTCGATTTTCTTTGAAATTTTCGAGTGGATTACATAAAGTCTGCTTGCAAAAAGAATTCAGTGGAAAATGTTACCAATACCAAGGTAAGTTTTGTCAAGCTAAAAAGCCCTTAAAGCACTTTTCATGATATGTTTAAAATTGGCATTTGCAGATCGAAAGCTGTGTTTATTATAGGGTATCAAGGGATATCTGGAGTTTGTATTTAATATTTGATCTGGTTTTTGTGATAATAATTTTGCCTGCGCCTGACACAAAACTGCAACTTTTTCAATTAGCCAAGCATAGCAGAAGCATTAGCCTTATCGGCGCACAGCATTGGCCAGTCTAATGGCCTGGGGAGCTGGTCCTAATCCAGTGGGGCACAAAGTTTGCAGCACGTCCGGGCTGACAGTTGAGTGCTCCAGGCGCCACAAAATGTTGCTCACCGTTTGCCTCACACCTATTTTTATAATCGATATTTTTGTTTATTGCGAACATTAAACTAAATGCGGCTGTATTAGGTTGGGCCTGCAGCATCAGACGAACAGATGCTGTCTAATCGAAAGTTATGGTTAAGTAAGTTATGGGTTTGTAAGGTATTGAGTTTTGTAAAGGTGCTAAAAAGTGAAAGCTACTTACATTGAGCACATAATTGTCGCTTAATTTTATATTTTTTATATATTCAAATATTATTCCCATCAGGATGAGCCGCACTTTTTCCTTATAATAAAAAATAAATAATAATAATCTCCGATCCCATAAGTTACTTAAACTAAAAAATTGTTAAGGAAAAGCATTTCTTGGCCGCATTCACCTACCGTGTTCTTTGCCACCTGTTTCTAACTGGTATTTCAGGGGTATCAGAGTAGTTCACAGTCGTCGTTCTTACTTATGATTATTCATGGTATTGGCTCTAACTTAATATTGCAAATACTTCCAAATTGTACATTATCATAACTTTGTCATAGCTGAAATATTAGTTTTCAATCAAAACTATCAAATCCATTAAGTTACATTAGTATTATTAATAGTGCCAGCACCCTAGAGCCACAAAGTTGTTTATGATTTAGTTTGTTGTTTATACTTTGCCTAGAAGTCTGGCTCACTTTTCCCGATTGCCCGGAGACTTTCAATTGTAGTGTCTGTCAAAGTGGATAAAAAAAACAATATAAATAATGCATGTGGGAGGCTATGTGCTGAAAATTACTCAGCAGCCAATGCTATTAAGAGAATAAGTGGATTGCGGTTGACATTTGTAATGGAAAAGGTAAAACACATATTATATTTATGTACGTTGTTGTTTATTTACTTTATTTTTTGATATTATTTAGGTGTATTTATCTGTCAACTGTGGGTTGGCCCGCGGCTGACCGATGTCAAGCGAGTGACCAACGAGACATTTACAAAATGGTTTCTTTTGGCCTGAACGAGTGAGAAAAGACAACTGCAAATGTATTTCGCTTTGAGACAATAACTGAAAATGGCAGAGCACTAACCAAAAAAAAAAAAAGTAAATGGTAAAGCGTTGTCCTCGGCTCGTTTCGAGAGCAACGAAAACAGCAACAAAAATTCCAATAAATTCAATGCGGCACAACGGGGACAGACACTTGGGAGGACTGTTGGGGCATGTCACAGCAGATGAAGCATCGTGTGCAGCCAGTAGGGCAAGGGGGGCGTGTCATGCCCCTCGCCCGCCTTTTGTTGCTGTTTGTCTCTGTCATTTTGCTGGGAATGTGTGTGTGGCAAAGTTCAAACCTTTGACATTTTGTGCGCCGGCATGCATTACTCATACGCAGCGTGGTTTGCGACGGAGAGGGGGCTGGGAAGTGGTGAGAGGGGTGGGGATTGAGGCTATATGTAAGTAACTTAATGGCAAATAGCTCAGCAGAGCTTTACGAAAGTTTTCCAATATACTCGAGGGTTACTTATAAATTTAATGAAAATCTCAGCTAATAGTTTTGCACAGCACATAAATAAAGTTGCTGCTGTCTGCTGGCAAATGTTTGCTCCTCAACCCTAGCTCAATTGCACTGATAAAAAAGTGCAAATGTTATTTAAATAATTTTGCATGCATGACCTACAAATATCAAAGATGGGAACACTTTTATGTTTGATAATGCGAAGTTCAAATACAAATTTCCGTAATCTAGAAAAAACTGACTTAATCCTTTTGATTTCTTTAATCTACAAAGAAAAAACTGACTTAATCTAACAGTATACTTTTCATTCAATCAACTTTGTAATTAAGAAAAAACTAACTTAATGCAATTTTTGGTATTGTCTTCAAGTTTCTAAGATCCAGACCAAACTGACTTACGCTTAACGCAATTATTGGCATAAACTGACTTAGTTTACAAAATTTTGTACTTTATTCATGTTTCTTCAATCTAGATCAAACTAACTTAATTTAACAACACATGTTAGTTAAGCTGTGGACGGACGATTTTGCTTAACTATTGATAAGCTTGTCTTACAGTTTTTGTCCCTAGACTAAGATTTTCTTAAGTTTCTCGCCGTGTAGTCGGAAGTTTTCAAATGTTTTGCGCCTTCGCTCTGCCTTAAAGCATGTGTCACAATTTATATGCAAACTTATCAACGTCGCAATGTCTCCATGGCATCGTTTGCATGCATGTATCCTGGATACCAAAAAAAAAAAATAAGGGAGAAAATAAAAAGAACTGGAATAAGAAGAGAGAAACGGGAAAACTTCAATGTGCTGTTAATTCCCAGCACTATGCAGGAAGTGCGACAGCTTCTGATGCTGCTTCGGCACACAGCTTTTGCCACAGCTGCATGAGGCAAGCAGGCGCAAGGCACAAGGAGATTGTCTGGGAGTCGGCAGTCGGCAACATAAGTTTGGGGATTTTTATTTGCCGTCTGCCGGAAAATATTGCCAGCAGGCTAACACATGACAAACGCAGCCGTTTGTCAGGGCCAATATGGCAGCCAGAGCCAAGGCAGGGGCACAGCACTCAGTCTCTTAGCCCTTTAAAAAAAATAACCTAAAACTTTACGCTTAAAGTTCAAATAAATCATTTTTCGACTGCGAGGCATAAAAAAAATAATAATAACAAGACAAGAAACAAAGCAAACAAACAAACAGGCAAAACAGAAATTGTAATTATTGTTTGTTCATTTCTTCTTCTGCTCAGCAGAGGCTTACCAACATTGTTGTTGTTGTTGTTTACAACTTGTTGTATTTGAGTTGTTGTTGTTGTTGTTAATGTTGTTAACTTTCAGTTAAAGTGCCACTTTGTACAATTTACTTAATGCGCTCTAAAGTGTTTTGTGGCACAAGGGGAAAAGGGAATTTAATTTAACATTAGCCTAATGAAATTAGCCAAATAAGCTGCTTTCGCAGCATTTAATAATGTTGCCAGAAAAGTGAAATTAATTTTATTGCTCCAGCGGTTTTCATTGAATCTTTTTGATTGCTTTCCAAAAGTTGCTCGCATTGGTGTAACAAATTATTACAATTATGAGCATGTTGATAGCTGTAATTAAGAGCTGCTCCATTTGCTAAGATAAAGCGAAACTTTTGCACTTTTACAAACTATAAAATTTGTTTCCGCTTTAATGCAGAATAAAGTTCAGCAAACTCTGCACAGCAAAAAAAAAAAAATAGAAAAGTTTTTTATAGTGTTGAAAATGTTGATCTATATATTTATTTAAATTTTTCAGCTGCTAGTTAAAATATATTAAAAAAAATATGATGATTTTAATTGTAGGCAGGCAATTAATATGAGATAATTAAAGTAAGCATTGAAGGGAAAAAAGATAAATGAAAATAAAATTATTAACATAATAAAATGAGCCGGTCAAAATAATAATAGTTTTTTATAGCTTATTTCGTTTATCATATATCATATTTATATATAATATTTTTGGTATCTCTTATTATAATCAGTCTATAATCACTAACTAATCATCACTGTATCATATAGCTACAATCCCAAGAATGGGCTAAAACAAGAGTTCTTATTTGAAAATCTATTAGGTTTGCCCAAATTTAATGATTCAAACTGTTAATATTTAAATAATGAATCATCAATATCTGCCTAGTATAGTATATATCATTCAGGGAAGAGTTCTATTCTTACATTTGCAAGGCAATTAAGATGTCGGCAGTTTGAGGACATTCTGTCCATTTCCTGCTTGTTAATATTTGTTGTTGAATGTTGAGTAATTATATTTAAAATTGATTTAATCGCTTCTGTTTCCCTCTCACTCACTCTCTCCCTCTCTCTCTCTCTCTTTGTGCGCCTCATCAAAAATGCAATTTTGGTTGCAGCAGTTGCCTCCAAGCCGTGCCGCTTGTCAATTATGCTGCCGTCACTTTTGTGGCAAACAAAATTAGTTTGCTTTTCAAATGCACGCACATAACGTATACGCCTGGTGTGCTGTCTATTGAATCAACATGCGCTTATTAGAAGAGGCCGAGGGATTCGGGTAGAGAGAGTTGGCGAGTCATTCACAGCTATTTGCAGCTGGAAAATAAATAATGTAAAACTTAGCAAAACACTCGGCTGCCATTTTGCATAAGCTCAGTATTTTGGCGCCTGGTGAGACTCAACCGATAAGGTGCGTACACTGAGAAAAAAAACATTAGCAGCTTTCTGCTTAAGATGTGTGCCTTGAATCTAGATTTCAGTTATACCATTTTGTGCGCTGTGCAACAGCAAATAGAACGCGACGAGTCGTGAAGGATATCAAATGGATGAAATCTGTAATTTTAACACTTTAGAGAGGCGCATCCGATTAGAATACACACACACACACACACACAGAAAGGAGAAAGAACACTCTCATTCAGATTGGTAAGCACATTAACATGCAAATGAGAGGGAGGTGGGGGGAAATAGATAGACACACACACACACACACACACACACACACTCACATTTAATAGGGATTACGACAATGGAAAATTGCGTTAAATGTTAAGTTTTTGCTTGGGTGAATTTGCATTAGCTGCCCTGTTTTCTGTTTCTGTTGCTGACGCCTGACTTCATTTCACAGGCAACTAAAACTCAACGAGCCGAGTGTTTTTCCACAGTGGCCTTCCTCTTACAGAATGAGATTAAATTCAATGGCAAACAATAATCTAGATAAGCGCCAAACAATGCCACAGTTAAACTCATCTCAAGCATTTTCGCTTGTCATTCACTTCTGCTTGTGTTAATATGCATTGAAAATAATCGCCTCTTTTTCGATTTCCACATGTAGTTCAAACCAAAATAATATTATTTTTCAATTAGTTGTATGGAATACAAAACATTTACTTACACATTATATTTTAGGTAGACAGAAATTATTTGAATTTCTTTTGAAAACTATTAGATAGATATTTGACCGTAGAATTTGTATATTCCACAAAGTATCTAAAAATTTCTAATGAGATAAAATCTTTAACGGAATCAAAATGGGGAACAGCACTTTATGGAAATTTTAAGTGTGCTTACTGCTTGAATGATTTTCCTAGTTTGTTAAACTAAATGAAAAGTGCATTTGTTGCTGTAATCAAGATATGTTGCATTGTGGTAACATTCAAATTGCATGTTGCTGCAAATGGGTTGCAATTTGGTTCATCAGCTGAATCAAGCTAGTTAGTTGCACTAATGAGTGCTTATGCCACACACACACACACAAACAGACGGAACATATTGATGACGATAGCACTTGTGGGATTAGACAATCGATATTCACACACCAATGAGTACTCATTCACATTCACATTCACATTCGCTGGATGTAAGCGTATCTCTCTCACTCCACAGTGAATTAAATTACAGGTGCGGCTGTCTGTCTGTCGGTGCGTGTAAATATCTGTTAGACATAAGTACCAATCCTAAATGATGACAAGTGTTTTGGGGCCTAATGAAGACAAGTACTCCAGTTGCTGCCGGCAAGTGCAATTTATAGTCATTTAATTGGTCAACCAAAATAATGATATCCATCGACCACACAGACTCTAACTAATCGATTACTTTTCACATAATTATGTGATTACGCTTATCAATCTATCCAAATTAGTATTTTGCTTCTTAGCATTTGTGGATTGATTTAAAGCAATTTTCAGTCGATTTCCAAGTGAAAATTATACCTCCAAAATGCGAATTTTTAATGCAACAGCTATCTCAGAACTTTTAGATCCGGCCTTATGCAAGCTTTAAGGCTGGGCAACAAATCAATCAAACAAATTTTGATTGAGCGAAGAATTTTAACTTAGAGAAACTCAAGCGAATAAAATGTTGGTCATCCGAAATATAAATATTGATCGTCATGCAAAATTGTGCACAAAATGAAGCATTTTAGCTGCCGCTTGAGCACTTGGTAAACATTTATATATTTTGATCTTTACTTGAACTAGTGTTCATTTTTGAACATGTGTTAGAACAACACCAACACATTAAAATTGATTTTGTGTGTATATATTTGGGAAGGCCTGGCTTAAATCCACAAGCCACTTAACAAAGAATTGCTGCTTTAAAATGTAATTACATTTTTATTATTTTTCTGACAGTCAACGACAAAAGCTCAAATGCAACATTTAAGTACACGGCGAGAAGAATGCATATTTAAGGGTATTTTAATGTGGCGACCTCTTGATGTCAAAAGGCTGCCACCCAGTCAATCAGGTTTTGCGAGCTGTCTGTCTTGTGTTTAAATACGATGGTAAAAAATTAATGGCAGCCTGTAAACATTGTCATTAAAAACTCACATTTTGCGGGTATGTTTCAAAATGTACACAAACAGAATTAATTTATAAGTTGGCAGGTGTGAGAAGACCGAACTTATTCACAGGAGGAAAATTTAAAATTGTATTCAAATGCGCAACGCATTAAAAGAAAGGAGAAAACTGGATTTGATGCCTCACTGCTGCAAGATGCAATGAGCTAAAAGTAAAGCTTAGAAGGATGATTTCGATGTTGAAACTATACAAGAGCAACCTTAAGTCAGTGTTGACATACGACATCTTCCTCGGGAGCACTGTCATACGCAAATCAATTGCCAAAACTCTCTGCCCCACACATACTAACCAAAGCTGTTAATAAGTCGTTGACTAACTTAAAGATATTATTCCAGATCTTTTCCATTTTATTCAAACTTTGCTTAATTTACTTGCATTAATTTTCAATGGTTTCGAAAACATTTGAAAATGTCTCTGCTTTTGAAGGCAAATATAAATATCTGCAATGAACTTCAGCTTCCCCCTTGCAAACTCTGACGACTTGTTCATTAAACTATTCAGCTGACTGGCAGAAACTCATTACAATTTTCCACTGAATTTGTTCAATGCTCAAGTTGAGATTGTTTGAGCCGTCGTTAGTTGATAATTAATTAATTGCGCATACGTCACGTATGCCGTAATGTGTAACTCAAAAGAGTTGCTTCGCAATGTTTTTAAACGTGAATTAAATCGAAATTTTATTCCGTTTAAATGAGTTTTTAATAAAGGATGTATGTGTATTTAAATGTGTGTATATATATATGTATTTTGTGCCATTAATTTATGATGAAAAAACACAGATATTTTGCATTTAAATGCGGCCCTTTTGGCGGTATTTTTTTGCTGGTCACGTTTTACTTTGTTATGAATAAAAATATGCGCGAAATGGCCAAAAACTTTATTTCCAAATTGAAAAAGTTCCATAAATATAGAAATACATGTTAGCACAACAACAACGGAAAGAATTTGGATGAAAAGTTCTGCCTTTTCATTTTTTTGTAGTCTCTAAATTTTTTTTTCTCTGTTTTTTATTTGGCTACCCAACTAAACTCAATTTAGTTGAGTCTGAGTGTGTTGTGGGGTGTGTGTGAGCCTCGGTGTCGGCATAAACTTTACTACTTCGTGAAATTTTCATGTCTGTGGCACTAGATAACGGCCGCACAAATTTCATATATATATATATATTTGTAGATATACATATATGTAAATTGATGTATATCTATATATATTATATGGCAAAAGCCAGCATCTGGCCATAACAGTTGCCAACTTATGGAGAGCTGTGCAAAAAGTTTTGTATGAATTTAATAAAGGCAGTGATTGCCAATGTGAAGCTCACTTTCCGAGTTATGTGCGGGTTAGCTGCAAACTATTTATTTTAATATACATATGTGTATTTGCGTGTTGTTATGTGCACTCACGTGTGAACTATAATATTCCGAATGTTTTGCCCTTTGAGTGAGGCATATCATTCCATTTATTTCCAAAGCTTAACAATTAATAAGTTGGCAATGCTCCTCTCGAGCGAGCTCGACTCGAAAATACTCTGAACTCAAGTTTTAAATTAATTTTATTTTTCATTGTGTTATATTATAATAAACTCGACTGAGTAGGCGTATCGATAAAATTGTGTTTTATATGTTAGTAATCGATTTTTAATGTTCTTCTTTTTAGCGAGAAAATGTGTTATCTATAAAACGAAATAAATTAAAGTCTTCAGATTTTATTGCTCAGATTTATATGACCGAATCGAATTGGCTGTTGATGCTGATTGAGATCACTCGTGCACAAGTTCATTATACCCTTCTGACCTCTTTTCAAAGGGCTTTGGCCCAGAGAGGTTTAGCTTTCATAAATTTAATTTGTTCTTTCTTTGTTGTCTCTCTAAATGTTGAGGGCTTCTCTTCAGGACTGATCACGGACCTCAATAACCGTGATATTCAGGCAAATTTTGGACTTCTTGCGAACGTGTTTCATTAATTCATTAAGTGACTGTTTGATGCACAATAATTGACGTTTAGTCAAGCCGTACGGAACTTTGAATTCAAATTCCATATAAGGAATCCTTTCTGGAGACTTCAGTTTGGTATTCAACCCGTTGTAAGCCACTAAATCAGTGTCAATGTCTTCAATTGTTGTTCTTGTAACTTCTTGTACAGAACTTAACGAGCTGAGTCTCTGTTCTAGGTAATCTAAGACGTCGCTTAATTGTTGAATATCTTTTGTCTTCTTGACATGATTTTCATAATCTTGCAACGCTTCTTTACCAAATTTCCTTAATATTATTTGTGCAAATATGCAATCCACCTCATCAGTTAAATTCGATTTTAACTTAACGATGTGTGTTGATTCATTAATGGAATCAATAAAAAATTTCAAATCTTTGGCTGAGTCGTTATTTGGATAAGATAAATCAATTAGACGATTAAATTGCTCTGAAAATATTTTGCGTTTGTTTTCATATCGCTTGGTTAGTAACTCCCAAGCGATATTATAATTTTCAGCGCTTCCTATCAGCAAGTGAGAAACCATGCTCCTTCCTTCTGCTCTTAAGGCATTTTTTAAATAGTTGAATTTAAGAGACAGACTAATGTCTTCTCTTTTATGAATTATTTCAGAGAATAATTCAGAAAATGTGTCCCATTCTTTCTCTACTCCCGAGAATGTGGGTACCTCAATTTTAGGCAATGCTGGTAGTTCTTCTTGCTCACATATACTGATCATGTTTTCTACATCGAACCTTAATTCTTCAACTTGATTTATAATATGCAAGTTGTTCTCAAATTGTTTCGTATTTTGTAAAACTCTGTCCCACAGAAAATAAATTTTATTTCTGTGCAATGTATGGATTTTAGCATTATTAGTATTTTGTACTTCCTCCTTTACTTCCCTTAGATATTGTCGCAATGCGTTTACAATATCCCTCAATTCTTCTTTACTGCCTTCTTCTAATGGCTTTTTTGTTGATGATCCCTTTCCTACTTCGGTCACTTTGTTTAACTTTGATTTTATCTTTTCTACCTCCTCTGGATTGAACTGACTAAAATCTTGCTCTATAGCATTCACAATTTTTTTAAACAAAGCCGCATCATCAGACAGCTTAACAACGATCGCACTCAAATTTGATCCAACCCCATCAAATATTCGTTGAAATCTTTTTGCGAAATATAAATCAGACTCTTTCTCGCAGAAATTGATCATTTTTGGTATCTTTAAGACAAAACTTTTAAATAATCCAAACTCATTTATTTCCGAATCAAATTGAATAGATTCCAAGAGATTGGTAGAAGCAAGCCGCAACAATTCTATACCCTTTGGAGAAGAATGAATATAGTCGTCAAGTTCGGAAACTAAACTCATAATATACCTCGCAGATACCACACTCATATAGTGTTCTGGTTGAATAACATCAGTATAATTCTGAACTGATACCACTTCATTTTGTCGAATAAGTCGAATTTCAATTTGGTCGCCGCGTTGATACTGATTTGATAACAATGTTCCTTTCTTTAGGTAGTACGTTGCATTAAGCCTATTAATTAGAACTGCCTGCTTCTTCAACGCGTATACTTTTTTCTCCGAGAACATTTTAAACTTAATTTATATAAAAAATTAAATTAAATGCTAATAATCCTGTTTTCCCACGAAGATTTGCACGACGACTATCGTGTCGTCCAAAATTTGTCTCCCGCGACGATTATTGTCCAGCGACGAATTTGGTTTCTTTCAGCGACGAATTTCCCGCGACGACTATTATCCAGCGACGACCTCGAAAATGCCCAACACTTTTCTGTGTTATATATAAATGTAAAAAATATACATTTATGTAAAAGTATTATTTGTTTTAAACAATTTTTTTTTTAAACAAATTATTTATTATACAATGCCTCTTACCACTGGTGGGGGAGAGCAAAGTAAATTATTTCAGCAACCTGTAGCTGTATGTCAGACTCTAAGGTGCTGGTTTATACTCTATGTCTCTTGCCACTGGCGGGGGAAAACAATAGAGAGTCTCGAAGGACCAAATGTTTCGTACTGATGGTTCGTACGTACTGATACGAGCTGTAAATTCACACTACTTTATTTCTTAAAATCCTTGCCTTATATAGCTAACAATGTATACTTGGTTTCTACCTGCTGCACAGTATAATCTATTTTTACTTATAATCCTAGCCTTTTATAGCTAACAATGTATACTTAGTTTCTACCTGCTGTACAGATAACGCAGGAGACCATTTCTAACCCATGCAAGGGCTGTTTTGTTATAATCTATTTTTACTTACCAGGTACTCAAGTGGTCGCAGCTGCCGCTTGAGCACTTGGTAAACATTTATATATTTTGATCTTTACTTGAACTAGTGTTCTTTTTTGAACATGTGTTAGAACAACACCAACACATTAAAATTGATTTTGTGTGTATATATTTGGGAAGGCCTGGCTTAAATCCACAAGCCACTTAACAAAGAATTGCTGCTTTAAAATGTAATTACATTTTTATTATTTTTCTGACAGTCAACGACAAAAGCTCAAATGCAACATTTAAGTACACAGCGAGAAGAATGCATATTTAAGGGTATTTTAATGTGGCGACCTCTTGATGTCAAAAGGCTGCCACCCAGTCAATCAGGTTTTGCGAGCTGTCTGTCTTGTGTTTAAATACGATGGTAAAAAATTAATGGAAAAATACTCTGAACTCAAGTTTTAAACTATTATTTAGTAATATTAGTCTTAATTGTGTCATATTGTAATAAACTCGACTCAGTAGGCGTATCGATAAAATTGTGTTTTATATGTTAGTAATCAATTTTTAATGTTCTTCTTTTTAGCGAGAAAATTGGTTATCTATAAAACGAAATAAATGAAAGTCTTCAGATTTTATTGCTCAGATTTATATGACCGAATCGAATTGGCTGTTGATGCTGACTGAGATCACTCGTGCACAAGTTCATTATACCCTTCTGACCTCTTTTTAATGGGTTCAGGCCATAAAGCTTTTAATCCCATTAAACTTGCAGAATTTATTTTGCAAAGTGTGCCTCTCAATTTATATGGCTATAGTTATAGCTTATAGTTTTCAAATATACATACAGCTAAAAAATGTAAAAAATGGGTATTAACTTCATGAAATAGTAATAGCTTCGATACACTGGTATGCCAGAATATTTGTTATTCATTTAGCCAAAGTTATTAGCCCACTTCAGCAACTCTTTATAAATACATATTTGAGTTTGTAACTACAACTTTTACAATGTTATAAGGGTAATTTGATACCATACACTTACTACTTACATAAACATGTTTATCTTTTTCTTGGACTCTGGTTTCTCATTTAATTATGCCATTTATTATTGAAAAATTCCATGGCATAATTGTTAGCGGCCTTAAAGGGGATTAAAATTCAGTCTAATTAATAATTAATGTGTCCATTAGCATAAATTATTTATGCAACTAAGTAGCTGTACCTAATGAAATTGGACATGACTAATTAATTTGATTCGCCTTGATTTATTAAATATATGCATTAAGTAACCGTCGTTATACACTAATTAATCCTTCAACCCCAAGCCGCAAACCCCATTCCACATTCATGGCAAATGGAATGCTTGCAATATGCACACATGTCGTAATGCAGTTTTCATTATTTTTTGGCCAAACAATTGAAATCCGTTAGCTCGTTACGATTTTAGCCAAATACTTAAAAGTGCACAAATGGAAATTTGCAGAGGAATAAATGCTTATATATATATATACATGGTACACGTTGTAATCAAATTAGATCCGATATCCTGTTGCACTGCGGCCGCCATTGAAGGAAGTCGTGCATGTTGAACTTGAATGAGTTCAACGCGGTGCAAGGGTTGAGCATGCGGTTGAGAGGGTGGAAGTTGAGGTTGTACATGACGGTAGCCACAAAACCAAATATTGCTATTACACTTGCAGGCATGGAATTTAATTACAAGCACACACACACACACACACACATACACACACACACACAACCTCCACGCTGGCCAGTGCATGCGTGCGCGTCCTCGTGGTTTGCGCTTCGGTCAAAACGAGTATTTTTCTTTTTTCCTGTGTAGCTCACACTTTTCATTTATTCAAAAAGTGCTATTTTTATTTTTCCTTTTTCCTTTTTTTTTTTTGTGTTTTCCGTGTGTTTTTTTAAACATTTAATGAAATACTTGGCAGACTCGCTGTTATTTGAAAGCTTTTGAAAATATAGGGAAATATTGTGTGCAAACATTTTGAGCATTATTTTTATAGATATTTTTATACATATATAAATGTGAGCATGTTTGATATATATATATTCATTTAATTATTTCATATAAAGCTAACTTTTAGCTTACTCACATTAAAGAGGAATACCAGATAAAGTCGGCAGCTTGTTGAGAGTTTAGTTTGATTTACTTTAAGTTAAATATGGATATCTAATATACATTTAAAGTTGTGGTGGAATTTTGCAATTTAGTCTGGCAGTAATACTGAACCAATTTGTGTTTGTATGCAGACAACAGCCGGCTGCCACATTATGTTGCAAGCAAGCACATTAACTCGTTTGCGCGTTAGTGCGATGAGTTAATGCACTTTGACCGATGGCATCTCAGCCATTTTTCTATCAATCTGTGGGTGCTTGGCTTGTGCTTTGCGGCCCACTAATGCAATTTGCGCGAATATCTTTTATTCATATTTAATCCACTTTGTGCCAATTCTACTCATGCCTGGCCCTTCTTTGAGCGCCCACTGGCAATATCCTTCTTGTCTCCCTGCCCTGGGCTTGAGTTGGAGTCTGCCAACTGACATCTGCAGGACCATGTAATTGGCATTCGAGTCAAGTGCAATTTCGCCAGCCAGCAGCAGCAGCAGCAGTAGCAGCAGGCAAGTCCCAGCTCGACACCCACGGAGTCGTCTCCCGGCTACAATTTATTGCGGTAATGGTAATGCAACAGGACTGCCATCTAGTCACCTCGTTAAAGGTAATTTTGCACAAATAATGTCCATGGCTCTATATTCGCTTCATTTCGGTTTCCTTCGCTGGCATACACAGTGCACAACTACTTTAGTTCAGCTGATCTCACATTAAGTATTCTAAATTCTTGAAGGCTACACTTTATAAGAATGATTTGCTAAAACCGAAGAATAAGTATAAATAAATTGTTACACTCAGAAAAAAATCGACTTTAATATTATCAATCGATTCGATAATCGAAACAATTGCAAAGATATAGCCTTCTTGATACATAGTATAACCTGACATATTATATTGTAAAATTAGTATTAGGATCGCAGAGAAAAAACAGATTTTGTCCATTTTCTATTTTCTTCTTACACTAAAATACCCAAAACTTCAAATTTTTAAAATTAAAATTAAATTATTAAAATAATAAACACAACCAATTTTAATTGTAATATAAAAAAATATTTATTTCTTTTTAACTTTTAGACCTCAAACTATATTTGATTACATTGAGTAGATAACAATGAAACTAATTTTAATTTTAATCAGTTTAATTTTTAATTTAATTTTTTTTAATTTCACACTTAGTAAACTATGACATATCAACTTCTACCGCACATTTTTCTCACAGTGCATTGGCGCTTCCGCTGTTTGCGCACACAAAGAAAGCGTGGCATACTTTTGTGCGCTTCGTGCTTAAAGCCTTGCATTTTAAACTGTTTTAAGTGCTGCTTTGGTTGCTTGGCCAACTTGGCCAACTTGGCAACTCGTTGGGGAAGCATTATCAATGCCGCTAAGTTGACTTTTGGCTGCGCTGTTGCGTTTGGCGTTTTGAGCCATTGATTTTGCAATCAAGCCGTTTTGTTGCTGTTGTTGCTGCTTTTGGCCTGGCCAAGTGGCCTTATCAGCACTTGTGCCTGCTCATTGGCCGCGCTCAATTTGCATAAGTGCGCTTGTCTTATTCAGCAAGTTATCTACGTTTTTGGCTTTGTAATTCAATTACTTGGGCATTTGTCTTCTTGTCTCTCGCAGTCGCATAAATCATTAGCAAGCCAGCAAAGCGACCAGCGCGATTTGCGTATGGGCCAACAGATTTATAGCCTTTACCTTTGCACATTGATTACAAGAGTTCGCCTTTCATTACACAGCTGATTGCGTGTACACAATAATTTCAACCACTGAATATGCAGCAGCTAACGAGCAGACAGCAGCAGCAAAAACTGCAACAACAGCAGCAACAACTGCAACAACAGCAGCAACAACGGCCACATCTATAGACCACAAATGAAGCAATATTTGAATTTGCATAAAACTTCACTTCCAAATTCAGTTGCTGTAATTATGAAAAGTAATACTCATTATTTTGGCTTAGCTTGAAAATGTAGCTATTTCCCAAAACTACTGCAACTTATTAGCTTCGTTACGCTCTGAGGACTAACTAACTCAAAGTATCAATTGCAATCACAAAATAAGCATGTGAAAATGCTCTGGAAGAGCGTGCTAGACCTGAAGATAACCTCTGTGTGTGGGGGCCTCAAAGATTTTACATATAACCAGATTATGTTGAAATATATTGTAAGTTTTGTATTGACTACAACAAAGTGAAGCAAAGGGAGATACCCTGACTCACAAAACAAAATCTGTGTTCTTAGCTGATATTAAAGAAATTTGGAGTGTATCTTAAATCAATTGTAGGCAATTTGCAACTGTATTTCTTATTGCTATCGGAAATCAATTTTTATCGATTTTCTCCATGAAATAAATTTAATCTGTCTATGGTAAACGGGAATTTGTATTCCATATTTTGGAAGTCTTTAGCTCATAGGCTTTATCGACTATGCTAAATCGACTCGACTTTAGATGATGAATGGGGTCTCAGATGCTTCCTTCTGCCTGTTCCACACGTCAGGTGTTATTTACATATCAAGTGCATATTAAATACGTATACTTAATATACCCCCTTTGAGAAATGCTTAGCACGGGGTACATTATGCTGATGCTGTCAAATTTTGAAAATGATTTCAGTCAAGCAGTTTGCTCACATGACAGAACTGTTGTTTCCCACTCTCTCTCGCTCTCTCTCTCTGTTCTTTTTCTCTCTGTCTCTCTCATCTTAGCGTTGCTGTTGAAATGCCAACAATGGACCCTTTTGTGGGTCCTGTTAGACAATGCAGACAGACATTGCTGTCTGGCATTGTTTATTCAGATTGGCTTAGACGCTGCTCCGGTTCCACCTCCTGCTGCTCCTGCTGCTGCTCCTGCTGCTGCTCCCTTACTGCTGTGAATGATAATCCGCTTAGGGTTGCCAAGGCACCGCTAATCCTGTAAACTAACGGGGCAATCATCCCTCCCATTGGCGTCGATTGTCTGAGCTCCTGGGCTGTTGCGAACTTACATTCTTATTTAACGTGTCTAATGAGCCCACTTTTAATAATTTTAGCAATATTCATTTAATGCGAAATTAGCATTTTCCTTATTAATTTCCACTGTCTGCTCAGAGAGAGAGAGAGAGAGAGAGAGAGAGTTATGCTTAAGTTCAGATTACATAAAGTAAACAGAGCGGTAAAAATTTTACGACAACTGTGTAAAGTTAGATTAAGTCTGGAATGAAGGAGCTTAAATCAAGTTTGTAGTCTTCTGTCTAAATGCTTAAATTATGACCATACTCAGTAATTAGAGCGTCTCAAATCTTCAATTAACCGTATTTTCTCAGATTAGGTCTTTATACTGAAATGAAGAAGAACTTTGGATCATTATTGCACTTATGATTTACATTAAAATTAATTTTAAGCCAAGAGTATCAATCACATATTAAGTCTAAGTCTAATTTAAAATGGATTAAAATTGTTGTTTTCATTCTATTAATGCTTTAGTTAAGACAGTATAAAGTAATTAAAGGGTCAAAAGTCTTTTTTTAAGTGTATTTAATATGGATTGAAGAACAATAAGTCTTCTGACTCATGATTCCCATTCATGTTTAGATTCGGAGTAGACAAAGTAATTAGAGCTGCAAAACATACATATATCTATATACATACATATGTATATTATGTCTATTTATAATATAATTTAATAGATTTGTTTTCCATTTAACATTTAACATTATAATTGAATTTCAGTTTTTCACTTGTAATATTTTACACTTTAATTTGTAATTTTTACTTTAATTTTACTTTGGCTCACAATTTGGCGCTCATTTTCATTCGCCGTTTTACAAACCCCATTTTTGATTTGCGTTGGCAGATTATAATTTGAGGCTAAAATTGCTAATTGAATTGATATTTATCATAAATTTTGTGCAGTGTATAGATTGAGGCGCTTTTGCTGTTTTCGTTCGCGGATTCTTTAGCAGCTGCTGGCCGCAGTTGAGCTGTCAAAATTGCTTTAATTGGGCTAACGAAATTTTGCCCGCCTGCAGCCACGCCCCCCGTCCCGTCCGGTTCCCAACACATCCTCCGCCTCCTGGCAATGGCTCTAACTAGTACAGTGATGTCCTGTGTAGTCCTGTTGCCGTGGCGCTTTGTTTGTTTGCTTGTTCGCTTGACTGCCTGGCGATGCTTCAATGTTGGAGTTGTTTTCCTTTCTGTTGTTGTTGTTGTTTTTGCTGATGTTGCTTATGTTTTTGTTGTAGTCCTCGCTGTTGTTGTTGCTATTTTTGTTTTGGTTGTTGCTGTTGCTGCTGTGTTTACTGTTGTTCTTTATGTGCTTTTTGCTTGAACCTTATTGTGCGCTGCTCGTGCTAATAATCGATATTATTTTGTTTTCCTTAACAGCAAAAAGTTTTCAGCGGCTTTGCAACGGCAGCTGTGTTTGCTGAAATGAAATTTTAACACCCCAGTTTTAAATGCAACAACAAGCAAATTTGGCAAAATTATATTTTGAGGTGCCGAAAGCATAATGTTCGCAATTTAAATTATGTAATTGCAGTTATCTGATATTAGGCAAAATGTGCTTTGAGCATCATTTGCTCAACTTCCTAAGCACGGATTTCCTACTATCTAATTAGGCAATTGCTGTTTACTTAATTTAAACATTTATTATTCACTTGTAGAGGGTGGAGCTTGTTAGGCAGAAGTCTCTGATTCCGTCCGTCTATCTGTCCCTGGGCGAACTAGTTTCCCATTCTCAAAGTTGTCCTGGTGAACGTACGAATAAACTCGACATTATATGAAGTAAGTTTTGACGCTAAAAATTCGTAGAAGACGAAAAGATATCAATTACAATTAAAATATTAGAATTCAAATTGATAAATTCAAAATAAAATATCAATCTTTCAAATTTAAAATAAAATAAAATAAAATATATTTATTCTTGATTAATATCATCAGCCTGTCTGGCAATTCATCTCTGTGTGAACTAGTCCCCCTCCTTAAAGTTGTCCTGATGAAAGTTAGAATATATTCGGTGTTATACTTCAGGCACTACATATGTATGTCGAATCCGTCCAAATTGGAATTCTATGTGATACAGCTGTCGGTAGAATATTTAGTTCTTATGTGCAAAACTTTAGTTTTTACTAAGTTAAAGTCAAAATATCCAACTAGAATAATTTATTAATTTAATAAAATCGATCGATTGATTTTTTAAATTTGAAATGAATATTTTCTGTAAGGGTATTTAACATTCGTATTTTTTATAGTTAGTTATAGATTTATAGTTAGCTATGTTATGATAACCATTTTTAATAGTCACCACCATTTTCATATTCTGATAAAGTTAAAAACTTAAAGCTTTTAGCATTTTGACATGGACATAATAGCTTCATGTCTAGTCACATCTTGGAAAATGCGTTGCCTTAGTTAGGAAGAGATGCAGCATCCTAGGGAAGCATGTACTGAATCCCAAGGACATAGAAACCCTCAACTCAACAAAGCTCCTGGCATTCATGCAGGAGCTGGGGTTGATGGAAGAGTTGTAGGCTCAGAAAGGGTGCACAATAGACCTTATAGATCACAGTGCTGGTTCTCCCCAACTATAATAATAATAATAATAGTTGACCTTAACATGAGGACCAATGAAACATTGGAAATGGTAAACTTGTGTCGAATTACTGAAGTTCATAGTGAATTTATTAAAGAGATTGACAGCAACACAAGCCACATTCTAATGTACTTTGAGCAAAATGATCCATTGACGACCGATGGCCCTAATTGTAATTCAATTCAATCCGTATTTTGAATTCAAGTTAGCAATTTGTATAAGAACTAAGAGCAAAACAATCTGCGACTTCATCATATTAGCTAGTTGTGACTTGGCTTACACTTTCCGAAATATCTTCTTTAAATGCGTTTGCCCAATTTGCGACAAAATTGAAAAGTCTTTGCTACCAACAGAAGTCGCCTACTTAGTTTCCCCTGAACGCGTCTCCAGGACCTTAGTTCATTTATGTCCTTCTTTCCTGCACATTTGCTTACTTTTATGCCCTTCTATGGCTTTGTGCTGGTTTTAATTGCTTCGAAACTGGAGAAGCCGACTTTGAGTGCCGGGCTGCTAGCCAGCACATAAAAGTGCGATTTTTCTATCTCTCAAATAGTTACTCGTACACACACGCACAGACACACAAACACACACAAGCACTCACACACACCGAAGCACACACATCTATATTTAACGTCCAATTGCTGTGCATTTTTTTTATTTTCTTTTTGGGTTTTGTGCCTATTACAGTTTGCCTTTTGCTTCCTGTAATCCGCATCCTGACCTGTCATTGACGTTGCTCCCTGAGCTTCCTGTGCTCCTGTGATCCTCTGATTCAAACAGCCCAGACCAGGCCCCCCACATGGCACCGCCCACCTGCATATGTTCATATTCGAGTCCCCCATTTGAAGGCATGCATATTCACTACTTTTTATACACTCGCAAGAAGGTAATCATATTTTTTCGTAGGTTGTGTAACGTCGAAGATGATAAATGAGCATATATAGCATATTTATTTGTACATTCCTATCCAACAAGTGTTTCTTTTATAACTTAAAGTCAAATTTTTCTTAAAGTAGGAATATGTTCCAATAACACATTTTGATATAGAACATTCCACTTTGCCCTAGCCAAATGTATAAGGCCAAGAGGGCAAGTTTTTTTTTATTTTTTTATTTTATTTTTCCAGCATGTCCAAAATATGCTCAAAAGAACTTAGGTTAATTGACTAGTTGGCGTTTTTAGCTGTTTGCAGTGGCAGTGACAAATCCATTTGACATTATCTTGTTGGAACTAGAATATCCTCCAATCAAGTGTTGGGCGTAGTGGAATCCAGCTATTAGATTATGAAAAAAACTATTGAGATTGGATTAGTGCACTCATAGCAATAATCAAACTTTAAGTGTAGATAAACTCCGTTCTGAAAGGGTATGTAATCTTTTGAGTGCCTGAGATAACAATTTTTACGTGTTCCATTTACATTTTTTCTATTCTTAACTCGATAGACTAAAATTGGAAATAATGCCTCAGCTCCATCCTCAGTTCCATCCTCAGTTTCATCCTCAGTTTCGACTTTAGCCTCAGGCTCAGGCTCAGGCTCAGTTTCAGTTGTGCCCCATAAAATTGGTCACAAGTTGTGGGCGTAACTGCAACAGCAGCATTTGCTGCTCAATGCTTAGCTTTCTGTTTATGTTGGCGCAGGCTCTGAGCTTAGTGCCGAATTCATTTCGAGCCTTTTCCCTGCCACTCATGACAATGGCGAGCTGCTGCATGCAACAAAAAAAAAGAAAAAAAAAAAAACTGTCGCTTGTGCCAAAATCCAAATTGAATTTTTTCTTCTATCCACTTGGTTCTTTATGCCGCAGCCAATTTATGCAAACGCATTCGCCACAGTTTGTGGCACGTTGCAATGTGCATGCAACGCGCAGAAACTCAAGTAAAAAAAAAGTGGTCCATTTTTTCCTGCCACGGGATAAGCCGAAGGAAATTGGTATTACAAATCATGAAGCATATAGCCTTATGCGAAACAATTCAATAATCATGTCCTTCTGGCTTAATGTGTTTATTTAAGGATGAAGCTTCCTTAAAGATGATACCCTAAGGAGTTGGTAAATGAATGAACATATTTAATCAAATTAGCGTGTGTGAAACTGACTCGTATTTCTCATCCTATTTCGATAAAGTTTATGATTTGGTAATCGATTCCGCTATTTACTGATGGTATCAATTCACATAACCGGTTTTCAACCCACTTTGTCAATTTCGGTTCCGGCTTTGAATTTCACTCTGAAGGCTGCTGTTCAGATTGTGAGTTTTTTAATTGCCGCCTGTCTGGCTGCTCCTCTTAGTTGAAGTTCATTTAAATGTACGAGCCATTCAACAGTTATTGTTGTTGTTGTTGCAACATTTAAGTGTTGCAGCCAGGGGAATGCATATTTAAGAGTATTTTAATGTGATGATCTCTCTTTATGGCAAAGGGCTCTCTCCCAGTCAATCTTCTTTTGCGAGCTGTCAGTTTTATCTTTAAATGCGATGGTAAAAAATTTATTTCACTCTGCGAACATTATCTTTTCATTTTGAGGGCATGCTCACAGCAGGACTCCTTAATAATACTTTTGAGGTCAATTTACATTTATTAAATTAAGTCGATTAACTTCGATAGACGACACAACTGGATGCATTAATTTGTGGCAAGATGCAATTAGTTAAATATAAAGCTTTGAAAGATGATTTGTTGAAAAAAATCAAAGCTGAAATTAGGCAACAAACTAATTCCGCACAAAAGTATCCTTTTGGTATCGGTATCCACAAAGAAATCTAACGCCAAGATTAAGAGAGACTGAGAGACTATGAGGGAGAGAGGGGCTAAGAAGGAAAGAGAGAGAGAGAGAGAGAAAAAGTGAAAGCAACTGACAGTTTCTAATAGAAAAACAGTAAAAAGAAATATGTTTAATACTTTAGAGAAAGAAAGAGATTGTGAAAGGTAGACAGGTAGAAAGGGGAGACGAACGGGAGTCGAAGAAGAAGACTAAAGACTTAAGATCATAACTCTGATATTTACTTAACTAAAAACAAACTAACCGATCAATGCATTATAGGTTGTCCTTAACTCTGTGAGATGCACTTTAAGCTACTGCAAAATGTAATTTCTTTACCTCGAATGGTTGTTAGACCTACCAGCTCAACTTTTCACGTTGCACACTTAAGTTTTACAGTTGTTTCTATTATTTAAACAAGCAACAACTTTTTTTTTTTTGTCCTTATCAGTCGTCATTTGTATTCCCCTTTGTGTTTTTAGGTGGTGTCTACGCTCTCTCTGAAATTTAAGCTCGACAAAATTTTTTTTTGGCCTGCTTTATCTGGCGAATGTGTAGCGGCCAAAGAAGGAGCAAGCCAAAGGGGTTGATTTTTTTGTCCTCTTTTTTAGTTGCTGCCTTAAAACAAACAGTGTAAAAAAGGCGCAGAGAAATAGTTTTCATTTACGCCATTTGCGTCCGGCTGTTGAAACGGAAACGGAAATGCAACGCCATTGTCCTGCGTTTCAGTTGTTGGTCGCCATTCAAGCCAACGGCCGCCGACTGTTGGTTGTTGTTGGCCACTTTCATTGTCCGAGTTGGGCAGAGCCAAATATTTCCGCTGAACTGCATTTGGTTTCAGATTTTCCTGCACTTTGCCTACTATTGTTGTTGTTGCCCTATCTTCTTCATATTTGACAAAACCAAGTAAATATTTATTTACAAATATATAAATTGTGGTTTGGCTTAAATCCAGCTATGCTCCACTAGCCGAACTAAATTTAACTTCTTTAGTAAATTTGCGACTTGCGTTTGTTCTACAAATTCTGTGGAAAAATCGATTGTTTCTGTTCTTTTGTCACTTCTTTAATAGATGCAAATTTGCAATGCATTTGAATGATTACTTTAGACGACTGCGAGAAACAAATTTAACACTTCATTTAAATTAAATACATCACATTTCGGTCAGATTCCAGTCTAAAACAAGCAGGAGTGATTCTGTGGAGAGAGCTCGACTAGGAGATAGTCTGTACTTAGTAGATAAAAATAAGTTATGGCAAAGAAATTTTTAAAAATAATATATTAATCAAATTATATATTAATTAGAGGTCAAAATATTTGCAATAGTTTCTTTTATTGCTATCGGAAATCGATTTATATATATATATATATATATTTTTTAATCGATAAACTGAAATAAACTTGATCTGCCTATGGTGTATGAGAATGTATACCACAAGTTCTTGAAGATCACCCTGTTGAGGCAGTTGTCTAAACACGTCATTTTGTCCTGATTGAGAATACATATACTCTATGTTATCGGAGCTGCTGTTTTATACCTGTTACATCCGCTTGCACAACCCATTTACCCATTTCTAATGGGCTTAGGGTATACATGCATGTATTCAGCTACTCTGACAAAATATGTAAAGCTTTTTATCTGATTAAAATGCAAAAATCCAATTTGTTCAATCTCGAATTGGCTAGTGAATTCAGCATATCAATCGGTTTCGGCAGCAGTCAGGACCTCGTCCAGACCCTGCAGGACTGCAGCCATTGAAAATACATGGCACACGTAATGTATCAATCTGTTTTGTGGTTTTTATGCAGCTCCCCCCAATCCCCTGCTCTGTTTGAAAACCTGTCTAGATTTGAGTGGTGGCTTTTAGTATTAGCCAATGTTCAAAGCAATTCCATTTTTTTTTTCTTTTTTTTTGGCTTGCTCAACGCAGTTGCATAACATACTTTATGCTTTGAAAGACTTTGTGTGTATACACTCAGTACACTCAGAAAAACATTGTAATGTGTAAAAGCATTATCAAAATCAATCAAAAGTCAAACATTCATTTAATTATACAGTGATTTTTAATTAGCTTAGAATCTTCCACAAGCAATTGTAATTTTAGTTCGATTCCATTTCGCTTTTTCGCCAAGTGCATCATTTATATTCATATCAGTTGGCTGTCATTTCATAATTATGCCGTGAGCCCATTTAATATTTATAAAAAGGGTATAATGAAGTGGGGAGAAACTATGTGATGAGCAGATGGATGCATCTGCAAGCCCATAAAGTATATATATTCTTGATCGGAATCGACAGTCAAAAAAACGAACTTAGAGACTATAAAAGCTAAAGA
This sequence comes from Drosophila seclusa, assembly GCA_035043575.1. NCBI lineage: Eukaryota > Metazoa > Arthropoda > Insecta > Diptera > Drosophilidae > Drosophila > Drosophila seclusa. The sequence continues at coordinate 282,862 of JAWNMX010000456.1, read as the reverse complement.
CTTTAAATAAAGACTGAGTATGAGTTCTCGATTAACATTCTCAGAAAATTTGAATTATTTTGTATATACTATTTGGATGACTGCTCTCCTTTCGCGAACAATTTCCGGAACTTGAATTTGTATCCCTGACAAATTTCTGTTCAACTCTAAATATTTCCTTAATTTCCTTCCAGACAATCACAGATTTTTTAAACAAAAAGTGTTTGGTATTGAATAAACTACTTTTGGCTATGTAGTAATTTGAGAGCATCTGCTAGTCGAGCGCTCTCGACTGTAGTGTTCTAACTTGTTTAAGTTGGGGGCGTGCATTGTTCGCAGTTCGTTTAAATCTTTAAATATGCATATTTTTGTAATTAAAATTGTCAGGCGGGGCGAGCCAAGTCAGCGCGAAAACATTCTCAGCTGCCTCAATTAGTGGCAAGGCGTGGCTAACAACGGTTTCTGGCCCTGTCAGGAGAGGACAGGGCAGGGCAGGACAGGACAGGCACGTAGCCTAGCAGGCTGCCAGTGAGATCTCATTAAAATTAAAAAGCTCAGCAAAGAGCAGACAACGCTGGCAACTCATTGCTGCCTACGACTACTACTTACTGCCCTGCAGATGGGAGAGATTTGGGCCAGGCCAAGAGTCTGTTGGCCCAGAGGTTAAGCGAGGCGGCTTCGTCTAAAATTAAAGCCACACTCGAGGTCATAAGACCGGCAGGCTGAATTTAATGATTTCATCCAAAATCACAACTGCAGCTCAAATTGTAAGGCTTTAATTAAACACCAAGCCGAACCAGATATCGGACAAGGACACTGGCAACTGGGGGCCTACACGACCTACTAATCTTTGTAAACACACGGCTGATGATTGACATGCCTAACAAGCTTAGCTGTGCAGGTTTTCAAAAATGTGCCACTCCCCCTTCTCTCTCTCTCTCTCTGGATCTCTCCCTCTCTGTCTCTCTACTAGTTTTGTTGGATGCATGTGAAAGTATGCTAAATGAAGCATTCCAATTCAAAATTGGATTGTGCTATGTGCTAATCGAACCATGGCCAGCACTTTTAGCACAAGCTGAGTAGCACTCCTACACAGAGAGAAATAATCAAGTGCTTAAGTTTAGACAGAGGCCTTAGCAATTAACATTGAATAAAATGTCATCAATGGGATTTGAGCAAATAAAACGAAATTAAAAATGAAAAATTTAAAAATAGGAAAACGAAAGTATGGAAACACACAGCGTCGAAAGTCAATCTGCTTTTATCGATAGACATCGATATCCGATACTAACTTTAACACAATTTAATGAGGATTGGATAAGGCTTATTATTTATTAAAAAGTTAAATTCAGGGATTAGTTGAATACTCCTAGTCGAACTCTCTCGACTAGCGCAATCCTGACCAAATCGTTCTCATATCAAATACTGCGAATATTTGAAGAGATTCGGACTTTTCCCTCTGTGTACATTTAGTCCACACATTCACCCGAATTCTTACATATGTACATAGATGAGTTGCAGGTTGCAAGTTACACGTTGCAAGTTGCAAGGCACTGACATGTTGGTTATTAATTAAGGCATTTGACTGGTACAAGCATTTTGCTGCAGTTATATTTAAGAGATGGACATCAATGCAGGAAATCGACCAACATGTCCACAACAACAATTTACTTGTCACATTTTCCGTCTGAGAACGAGCTGAATTCAAATTTCCATTAAATTTTGTGCTGCATAACTAAGACAAATGCAATTTACTTGGTCAGCGAAAATTCAATTAGTATGCAAACTGTCATAATTTGCATTTAAGTAATGGCAAAAGTTTTTTCCATTAAACTCGGCCAACTAAAAACTGTCTCAACTGAAGTAAAGTCCTGAAGCCTTGGAGTGACATAAATTGCATAATAATATATATTATATACATACATATATAAAGATGGTTGATGGTGAATATGGCTTTTGTATTTGTGGTTGATAAATTGGAGCATCCTAATGGATATTTGAGAGTTATTTATGACAGCTATATGTACATATATATTGTGCGAAAACAGCAAATGATGAAAAGAGCACTTTAAAGATACACTTGCAGAGGATGAAGCTTGTAAAGTAGGACATCTGTCGGGGCCTTTAAGGCAAATATATATTTTTAATCATAATCGCTAGTCGAGTAGATATTGGCAATTTCTGTCAGCTTCTATTCTAACTAGTTTCCTATTGTTTAAGCTGTCTAACAGTATTAGCTAAACAATCCTATTCCATATCCTTTTATTATGTCTTTCGCATCTTAATTAAAATCCTTCGAGATTGGACTATTATATCAATCGATCAATCAATTCTATGAAAAACATTTTTGTTTATTAACTAAATAATATAAAATATAGTTTGTTAGGTAGAATTGGACGGTATTTAAATTTTATTGTAAAATTTAGATGACTTTTTTTCTGGTCAGAATTACTTTAATTAAATCTGTTTCATAATAATTTAAGACTAAATCGCTTTCGTTCATTATTCTGCCATTTTCTGGGTGAATATCAATATAAATAACTCTGAAAACAATGTGAGAAAAATGTTTATTCTAGGCAAAAACTTGAAATATCAAAATAATAATATAAATAAGGTTTGCAAATGCATTTTGGGAAATATATTTGTGCTAGGCAAAAAACATGATTTTTGATTGTGGCCAATAAACATGACAGTGCCGAGAGGCTTGCAGCTGCAACATGTAATAATAAATTTACTCACACGCATGGAATGTGAAGGGAGGAATAGAAAGGGCTTAAAACAAATGCATTTAATGCCACATGGAGCTGACATAGGGCTGTTATTATGTAATACAGGCCGCCCAATATGAAAGGAGCCTGAAAGGGGTGTTTTTTTTTGGCATGGTTAAATAAATTTTGTGCTGTTGGCAGGACTTGCACATAACTCTGTTGCACAGACAGACAGGAAACAAGGTCGAGTTGCATTTTTGGTTATATTACCAGCAATTATGATACTCGTCGCTCTATATACATATATGTTTATGTTTGTACTACTGTTACACAGCAAATAACTGTAGTTTGTGTTTAAAAGCATCTGTTGCAATTGCAGCAACAGCAGCAGCAGCAGCAGCTCTGCTGAATGCAAGCATTTAAATTGTGCACTGTGCTGTGGACAAAAAAGAGCAACCCCAAAGCAACTAACCATCAAAATGGGAGTGAAGCAACCATAAATTGTTTCGCTTTTGCATGTGTTTCTCTGTTTATTTGCAAATAAATAAATTGCACGGTTCATAGCTAGTCGCAGTTCTTGTCTGTGTTGCCCCAAACGAGTTGTTCGCATATCCATTAGTTGGCCTTTTAGTCCATTTTGATACCCTCGGAAAAGGGATCTTTTTACGCAACGCATAACGCAGAGAATAAACAAAATTCGCACTTATTGCTGGCATATTTGTGGTTAGTGGCTGAAGAAAATACAGCTTAAGGGTTGCATAAAGTGTGGTTGATGATAATGTTGAGAATTGGTAAGTGGCTGATATATTTAAGTTCAAATTCGAAAAAATTAGGAATTTTTTAAATTTCTCTTTTATTAATAGCAAAAAAGAGTGTAAGGAAGTAGTGCAAGGTATGTTATAGACATAAGGAAGAATCTCCTTCCTATACTATAAGACATATTTTAAATTGATCAGCCTTAAAAGTCGAATCGATCTAGCCGTGTTCGTTTGTTTGAACAAGTCTACAAAACTTCAGAAGTAAGAGACTTCAAATTTCGAATCAAGTTTCGTTTTATCGATAACTGTCCCGCTTCGCAAACATCGATATTCGATAACAATAAAGGACGCAATTGTTAAGATATGGTCTTTCCTATAGTCGAGTTCTACCCACTGCAGCATTCTAACTTCTTTTATAACATATTGTCTGAAGTAATCTTATGATTATTTTAAATATTATTATTACTACTATTAAAATAAATGTTAATATTATTTTTACTATTATTATATCGATTTTAATTATTGCACTGCTACCTGTGATATCTGTAATTTAATAAAATTCAACTAACAATATTTTCTTCCTTTTAAACTTAAAGGGTATTTATTAGTCATGTGTGTTTCAATTTATTCTAGTTATGTTTGCTGTCAGTTAAATAAGAAAGCAAATGCACAATTCACAGCTCTGTTGGTTGGCAATGAGAATTTCCATGTTCACCGACCCTTAAATCGAATTTTGATAAAAAGAATAACTGTCAGGAATTGAAATTCAACTGATTGACAATTTGAATTGAATTAAGATCGACGAATAAACACTTAGAACTCCAATTTAGGTGTGAATATAACAAGCAATTAGTAAACATTAAAGTTGCTTGGAAAAGTACGACAAAAACACGTGAGCAATAACTGAAGGACAACTTGAATGTGAAACGCTTAACTCGTTCGCGTCAAGTGAAATCAATTTACGGGACATTTACGGACATTGCTTGTAATTGCATTTGCTCATCAGAGTTGACCCCCCAAACAACATTATTATCGGCACTGATTGCCGTTTGGTGGACATCGGCATATGACGTATACGCCGTGTTGGTTTATAAAAATTTCAACATTCTGCTCTAGCACGGACTGTCTGGTGCGGTCTGATCTGATCTGGTCTGGTCTGGTCTGGTGGGGTCGGTTTTGGTCTGGTCTCGTAGATTTTTCGTTCAGTCGTAAGGATATGGAAGTTGCCCTTGCCCCTTGTCACTTCTTATGTCCAGTCGGGCATGTCAGGATTGTGATAAATGACGTAAAATGATGCCAGCGACAACTATGCAACAACAACAAGAATGTTGCAACGTTGTCACATGTCATTCAGTGACCGGACCTCATGCCTGGCTGCTGTCTGTTCCTGTTTCGCTTTGAGTCTGCTGCTCTGCTCCGCATTTCTCCTGATATATACTTTTCCTTTTTCTGTGTTTTTATACATATAGAATCCTGTAATTTCAGGCCATATAAAATGCAGGCTGCAATTTGTTGCCAGCCTTCACTCATGCAACGTTGACAACGTTGCCGACGAAGAAGCAACGGACAAATTTGTCTGCCGTTGCTGCTGCTGTTGCTGCTGCTACTCTATCCATTTGTTTGCTTTAACGAATTGAATTTCATGTTGGCTTCGCTCGACAACCCTCTCGTTTCCTCCCTCCCTGCATTGTCAGTTAATATTTTCAGCTCGTCGTGTTAAGGCAAACAGAGTAGAGGAAATCAACTTTGGCTGCATTTACCGATTGTGCAATTAAATAAGCAAACACAGTCAGCGCATGCACCTTAATTAAAATACGCCAAAAATGCTTGCAAGCTCAACATATTTAAACTTGGCTTTCACCTGATTCTTTTGCTCAGCACAACTGCAAACAACAGCAAAACAAAAATGTTGCCTCAATTACGACTTCATTTACAAAATTGCTTGATAATAAATATGTATATAAATATATATACATATATATTACTTACTTACCTTAACAGGCGTGGCGTGGCGTGGCATAAATCTAATCATAATGTGGCACAAAACACTCGCAGGTATCCATTACGTATTTGCAGCGGTCTTATGCATGGAAATCACGCCCTTTAATTGAAATATTTATGTTATTTATGCGTAGAGGAACGAACATTATTCTTTGTCCCTAGACAAGAGCGACGACCGAGTCTAGTTGAAATGGATTACAAGTCGAATTCAGTGATACTCTGTCTCTATTGTTGTTCAGTGGCAACACTTTGCTTCTACTCAAACCGATTTGTTGAAGTTGTTTCTCATTATGTAGCGATAATTGAGACGTCTTATAATAATTATCGGCCTGATTGATACTTAAATCGAGGGTTTTGAATTTTGCTCTGCTTGTTGAGCGATACTTGTTAGCAGTCTAACTAATTCGAGGCTAAGACACTTCTCCTTAATTGCGCTTAGATGCCAGCTTCATATCTTATTCGATACTTTGAACAGTATGTTATTTATGTATTTCCTATCTCGTCTAAATAAATATATTTAAATAAATATGTTTGTATGGTTGCTTGTCTCGTCTGTTTGTTGCCTAATTCATGATAATTTTTATCAATACTTGTTAGTTTTCTCGTCTGATTGATATTCGATAAGTTAAACTTCTCCTTAATGTTGCCCTCATATTTCTTCCACACTTGCTAAACTTGTCTGTTTGTTTTATATTTTATTATTTAAATTTAACTTATCGTTAATAATGGCCCGCAATTTACATGTTATCCGTCTCGACTGCTTAATAATTTATTATTCAACTCGTTTCCATCAAGTTTGCTTATACTTCCACAGCTACTAGCAGGCAAGGCATATCATTTTTAACTTTATGAATTTTCTGGCTGTAATAGTATACAATTTAATTAAGCTATCCAATAATTTCCTGATAGTACCACAAGTATTTCTTTGTCACCCGCAACATACACCCACCAAAGGCATTCACACCCTGGCTGTAGTGTATTTCAATTGGTGTAGCAAAAGGCACCACATAAATCATTAATTGCAATTTATTGTTGGCAATTTGCACCTGACTAAGGGCAATATATATCACCAGCTATCTTTGATGGCAAAACAAAAGCGGAGCAGAGCAGAGAAAAGCAAAGCAAAAGGAAAGCATTTTCAAGGCTCCTTCCCGATACTCCTCAGCATTGTCGTCGTCGCAAAGTTGTTTACCGCATTGAATATGGTTGGCAACAAACCGGTAAGCAAACGAACCCACTAAAGTATCGTTGCCAATCAATATTTATTGCCTGGCACATTGAATTAGCTAATTTATTTTGGAAATCATCATCGAAGGCTGCCGAGTGCTCTGATTGTTTTGCTTCTTAGCCACTTGCCATTTGTGCAAGTTAGTACTGCAAGTAACCAGGCTAAAATGAATGCTTACTGTAGTTGACATTTCCATAAACTTGAAAGCACTTAGAATGCTTTTAGTGAGTGATTGTTAATATAATAAATTAATGGACCATCTAACTGGCCTTCATATGAAATGCATTTATTATCTAGAATATGTTTTTTATTGAACAAATATGCGTCAAAGGCGAACTGAAATTCACCACTTTTCCGGCAACTATTTTTAAACTAAATCCGTTTCTTCTAACAACAAATTTGTTTTTAGTTTTAAGAATGCATTTGTATACCCTATCAATTTATGAATATACTGTGAAGCTGTGCAAAAGTCAATCTAATAGCCTGAAGGAAGTATTTCTGATCCCATCAAATATATGTGCTCCTGATTAATATCAACAAACGATTAATTCATGCATGCCAGCCTGTTTGTCTATAAGATCTAAACATTTTTCTTGTTTGAATTATAAATTCTCGATTCCCATACGCATATCGAGTTAATTTCATCTTAATGATGCCTTTCCGTTGAACGATAGCCACACATTTGTAAACATATGTATATCTTTCCAATCCCTAACATAACATTGCTGATCCGTAAAAGTTTCATTACGAGCTCTCTCGACTAGAACTCTCCTACTTGTTTACTCTGCTTACTTTTCACTGCTTTAAAAGAAAATTTGAACAAGAAATTGAAGAATATAAATAAATAAGTTTCAATAAAATATATACAATTTGGTTTTCAAATCTAATTTGCCAATGTTGAGCATTATAATTTGCATTTATTGCATTTGCATTCGCACATTGACGAGTGTATTTTGAAATTAAATTTGGTTGCAACTGCAATAAGTTTGTAAATACTTAATGTAATTTTGCCACAATCATTCGCAGTGCATAAATATTTAATGCATATGTATGAGTGTCTACGTTTGTGTGTGTGCGTTTTGAGTAAATATTGCAAAAATTTGATAAAGCATGAAATTAAATATCGTATGCATAAAGTTTCTCTTTTTATGAACGCCTGACTTGGCCAAATATCATTTTGGGCTTCATGCGAAGGAAATGCAAATTTCGTTTTCCATTGTGTGTGTGTGTGTGTATGTGTGTGTGAGAGTTTGTTTACAATTGTCATGAATATTGCAATTATTTGGCTCTTGTATCGCCATGTGTCCACATTTGTTTTTGCCTTCGAGCATTTGTTCAACAAATGTTTGCGGCCTCCAACAGCAATGTGTGTGCGAGTGTGTGTGTGTTAGTGTATTGTTGTTGGTGTTAATTTGATATTTTATTTATTGCAGTGCATGCAATATTTAACTTGATAATTGTGTTTGCAAATTTTACTATTATTTTACTCTGTAATAAAAACATTTTGTATTCCGATTGTGTGAATTGAAATCGATTTAATTTCCATACAAATTTGTTGATAATTTTGTGGTCAGTGCACAATTTGAAACCATATCGATGTTTTAAGCGGATTATATTTTAGAAATGGAAATTGATCAGAATTGGCATATTTATATGTCCCACGTTTTTTTACTTTTTTTCATGCTGACTTTTTGTAACGAAGCAACTATCTTACACACCGTTTTTTATGGACCTGTTTAAGTTAATTGTGTTTTCTTTTAACATTCTTTGAAGTTGATTGTGTGTTCCATCTAAACTCTTTTACATATAAGTAGTAGACTGACAACTACTTAACTAATTCATTTTCATTTTAGTTTTTATATATTCAGTCTCAAGACTTGTTTTTTATTTTTAATTATTAAAAAACCTTTAGAGATATTTTGTATTTCCCATTAAATTTAAGGTTTTCAAATTCGTTGTAAATGTATTTTTTATCCATCAACTAGTTACACAAACTATAAAGTTCATCCGCTCGATTCTTATTACTCTTTTAATGCGTTTTCAAAGATTGTTTCGAGCTTTTTTTACTTGCACTGCGGTTTTTTTTTATCGTTTTACTTCAACCTGAATTTTTATTCACGTTCGAGAAAGACAATGCCAGCAGTTTTTGCTTCGATTTTAAATCAAAAACCAATGAGCCTTCATCAGGTCAGAGGGCAGAGGGCTGTCACTGAATGAAAAGGGTGAACACTCTCTATTATGTAAATATACATACATATATACCGTTATATATAGTTATATATATAACTCTAGCTGTTCTTTCCCAGCAGGCGCTACATCAACATCAACTTTGGCTGTTTTGCGTTGTTGGCCGATTTCAGCGTTGAAATGGGGCATTATTTTTACGGACCCCCCACCTGCACCGTCTTCGCCCCTCACCCCACCACATTTGGTGTTGCGGGCGTGCTGCATGTCAACCACAGCTGGGGTGCCAGCCGGGGGAAAGGGGTAAATCGAAGGGATGTGAGGGAAGACTGGTTATGCATGCATTTTTATGGGCAGTTGAAAGCGTAACACGATAAAATGTTTTGCAAAATTTTTGTTGTATGTAAAGTTTTGAATGCCCCACACACAGCTCGCCCTCGTGTGTGTGTGTGTGTGTGTGTGTGTGTGTGGTTGTGCGGACATTTAAGCCCACTTTGCCAATGCAGATGCGAGTATAAGCCAGTCCAGCAATGGGTCTTCTATATGCGAAAGTACACTTGGCCAAAAATTAAGAATTTTTATCAAAACTAACTAAATTTAAAGACATGAATTAAATTATGAATTGCAGTTAAACAAATTATTTATAAAATCCAATCTGTGAGAGTTCTAATTCGATTACACTTGCTTTTAGAGCAGTGTCTTTTTCGCGCAGTGTACACACGACATGAAGGTAACAAAAGTTTTGTGCTGATAACGCGGCAAAGTTGAAACGCTCATAAATCACGACACCACAAAGAAGTTTTCACTAAAAATATTCAGTCAGCCCTCGTTTTAATCCGCCCATCCACAACAACAACAACAACAATCGACGACGACAACAACAACAATAGCAGCAACAAGAACATTGATTTGCAGGCAGTATGCATTACGGCGACTCCTGACCGAGCTGTGAAAGCCAAATGGCTTATAAGCCACCACTAGCACAGCTGGCTAACTGCTGTTGCCAATTGTCGTGTAAGTTATTTTTTTCGGTCTGTGAGTGCTTAAGCCGAAAGGCTTACACTTGACCAAGTTTTGTTTGGCTGCCTTTGCCACGGTTGCAGCACTTGGCTAAGAACTTGACTTGCAAATGCACGCATTGTGCAGCAGCAGAAGGTGCTGTCGTGGTACACTGAGACAAAAAACGTTGACCTAAGCTTCGATATAACTTGATCTTAACTGAAATGTAATTTTCAATTAACAAAACCGTTTTTTGCTTCTTTTTTAAACTTTCAAATAAAAAAAAAGTCATGTAAAGAACACTAACTTCAAGCATTTTTGGAATAAGTTTACTTAACTTAAATCCTAGTTTCAAGCTGAATAATTTAATGATGAAATCAGGAATGACATAATAACTTGATTACCTTAACTGAGAACCAAGTACTTTATTTAAGAAGAGGAAGCACGTTTTCTGAATAACTGCTGAAATCGTCAATTTGAATTCAAGAAAAATCATTATATTAAAATAATAATAAGAACTATCATAAACAACTTAACCAATTGCATTGTTGCCATAGGATAACCTGAAAGGACCTCAAAGTTATAAATTACTTGGCTTAAGAAGAAAAGCCCATTTATGAAACTAGAACTGAGATCTGCCCAAATGAATTCAAGTAATAAAGTTATTGATTTAAGAAGAGGAATCATCAAATTCGTAAATAAAAACCATCGCACTTAACTTAAACTTATAAACTCTAAGCTTAGTTATAATGAAGAATGAGAACTCTATTCAGTAACATATAATTTTCGATATTGGCCAAGATGTTGACCACTTTTCTAATTGATTCGAGTAGCCAATTTATATATCTTCGAGTGTAGGGGCTTAGTTTAGAGGGTGGATTTGGGATAGGCTGTTGTTGTTGCTGTTGATCCTTGGTGCATATGCAGCTAATGCACGTTCTTATTGTGTGTGCGACTTTTGTGTTTTGTGCTGACATAAGTAAGCTACCCCTACTTACAGACAATCCACCCCCTTCTTCATCTCTTCAACTCATCCTCATCGCTTTCTGCCAAATTGATTTATGTGCAGCAAAATGTTGTTGTCTGATTTTGGTTTTGTGTGTGTGTGTGTGTGTGTGAGTGTGTGTGTCTTGCTGGGGATAAGTTTGTGTGTGTGGGCTGCCAAGGTCCTGTTTTTATGTTCTGTTTACTCATCTGACCCAGACTCAGACACACACACACACACACACAGGCATAGACACACACTGGCACACATCTTTTATAAAGTTGCTCTGGTTGCGGCCTGCCATTAAGTTGTTAAGTTATCTATGTCGTATCGGCATTTTGGTGCGGTTCCTTGGGCGAACAAACATTACGTTATTTTTATTGTATTTTGCTGTAAATGCCCCCGAAATTAGAAATTGCACAGGGCAGCCACACACGACATGTATAGACATATATAGAGAGACAGACCGAAAGACAGACAGAGAGTGAACTTAGGTGCTTGTCCATTCCGACCGCAGTTTGTTTGTGTCTGATGTAGTTCGAGAGTATCTTTCGCCTTTGGTCCTTCTTCATTCTCATCGGTCAGCACATAAAATAAAAGCCGTGGGGGGAGGGGCTAGTGTGAGGCGAAATGTGTACGGTAATAAAGTAGAAACGTGCAAAAACTAGAAAAATGTGGTCAAAGCAAATAATAAACAGCGTCGAGAGCACAAAAATGCACAAAGGCTGTGGCTTCTCTACACTGTAGGTGAATAAAGAAACAAAAAAAGAAAACAAGTTCGCTGCATAAAGTAAAAGTAAGAAAATGGGAAAAAAGAAAGTAGGAAAGAAAACTGAAATAGAAATACGAGCTACGTGCAATTTGAGCTGTCAGCTCTTCCTCTTTTCATTTTCTTCTCTTGTGTGGGTTGCGGCTTTTGGCCATAAAGTTCTTGCCTGTTGAAGCGAGGTGCAACACTCCATTGGGGGCACTCAGGCATTGAGTGCAATTTAGCCCAATTTAATGTCATGTTCAATTGTTGTGAGCAGTTGATCAACGACAGTTCTTGGTAAGCTGCATAGGATGTTCAGTTAATGATTTGTATATAACCCAAGACTTTTATAGTTCCACTTCAGATGTTGCAAAAGAGCAGCAAAAATAATTGTATTAGGCAATAATGTGTGGTTGTGTAAGTATACGAAGTGAATAATAAAAAATAAATAGAGAATACTAGTTATTTATTTTGCTCCGGATTATATTGTATGATATATATTTATGCTAAGTTTCATAGCATATTCATAGCATATATGGATTTGCAGATAATACTTCCAGAAAATTTTTAATTAAAGATTTTTCCTATTTTAACATTGCACATTTTTGAATCCAATCCAATAAAATTGCAGTATTGATCGTCATTTCGATATTTAAGTTTGTCACCAAACCTGAAGCCAAATAGATGCATATTTCATTAGAGCCACTTAATTTTATATACACTGAAACTAAATATCTTTTTTTTTATGTACTATTCTCTTAAGAATCAAAAGCGACTCATAAAATTAGTTTATGTATTATAATATATAGTATATATTTACATCTACTCAGCTTTACTTTTTCTCTTACTTTCACCTGAGTCACCTTATTCGTGCTGTTATTGCTTGGACCTTTGTGGCCAGAGTTGCTGTCCAGAGTCCACGCAGTCCATAGTCCTTGGCCCTGCTTGGTCAGTGGTGCAAGTAAGTACGTTAGTTAAACAGCGCCAAGTGCTGTGAGTCAATTACATGCCATATAATGGCAATCTTAATGCCAAGTCCGACCAATTGCATTGTGTGTGCTGCCTTAAGGAGTGAGAAATATAGACAAAGGTCTCTCTTTGTGTATGTGTGTGAGTGTGTGTGTGTGTGTGTGTGTGTGTGTGTTGCTGCCATCTCTGTCAATTGGAATTGATGCAACGAGAGATACGGAAGGCAAATTCCCCATTGCAATTGCATTGGCAATATCTGCATTATGATTGTCACTTCAAATGCTTGAAATGCTGACTGAATGGACAGCAATTCGCTTGGAAAGCCTCATTCATCCAACCAAATAGATGGCAGACACAGACGGCAGCGCATGAAAAAATAAAATGCAATTTTGCCGGCACAAAGTCACGCACTTGGCTGTCAACGTTTTTATTCTGCCAATAATTCACAAAAAAAGACTTTGCTTGCACAGCGCATGCAAAAATGACAACTCCAGCTGAGTCGAGTTGAGTTGAGTTGAGTTGAGTTTTGAAGCCAAGGTTGAAGACACATCTAAAACTAAAGCTGACAAGGGCAGGCAGAGAGTTGGGAGTTGTCAGGTGGACTACAGCTAAAAGTTGGCACGTAGATAAGCTAGAGCGGAATAAAGTCAAGTCTGCAAAGTGGATGCTACACAGCGAGAATAAACCAACTAATATGAGGTATATACACATTTGGAATCATGTGAAAAAAGTAAGTTTGAGCATAATATATATAATAGATTTTTAGATTACAGATCAAAGTTTCTTAATTAATCATTTTTTCTTGCTTATTGGTTGGACTCAACTTGCAAAAACTGTATTTAGATTTTATATCTGTTAATATTATTAATTAAGGAATATAGTCAAATAAATTTATTAAACAAGTTCTCGTATCGAAAGTTTTCTAATTGCATAAATTCCATAAAATTGTGGAGCTAATTTTCAACTTTTGAGCTCATTAATCTGCAATGTGTGCGATTTTTTATGGTTTAAGGGTTTCTTACAGAGTATTTCCTAGTCTAGCTCTCTCTCTCTCTCTCACTGTTTTCTCTTTGTGTAATATAGGTAAGTTTGTTGAAGATAAACCTGAATGAATTTTAAATTCCCAGTCATGTCATCAGATAATGCAATCGGGGAGCTGGGCGCACAGTGCGTATGATTAATGTGTCATTGTTAATTTGTGCAATAAATTTGGCCTTAAATTCGTTGGCCATCAGTACAGCTCTGTTTGAGTCCTTGTGCAAACAGTTATTCAATATGAGACCCATTTACCAATTACACTCACCTCCAACCCATAGTGGATGAGAAGCAACAAAATGTCGAACAAGCCTGAAGTTCTGAAAACTTCTCGTAGTCGAGCATTCTGGAGAGTTTTGTAGTTTGGGTCTTGTGTTCTGCCTGTCTGTGGCAGGCGTAAAAGTTCTTAATTGAATTCTGTGGAAAAACACTGAATACCCAACACGAGAGTATTTTCTTCTTATGGAAAAACAGTTAAACTTCAAATGTCAGCATCAAATATTAATAATTTCACAGTGGACTTGGACTTGGACAAGTTTCGCAGCTTAAAGTTGAATTTCAAATTACTTATTTTGTTATTCCATTGACACAATTAACTTATTTTATATTAAATAAATAATAACGGATACAACTGAGACGCAGATTATAATTATTGATTTACTTTCATTCATTTTTTGTTCGTTTAATACACGGCTTGGGACTATTATTGGATATATATATCCTGATAACTAGTTTTTCTGCTATAAATGAGTAAATTGAAACTTAAAAAAAAAATGTAAATCAATTTAATGGCTATTAATACGTATCCATTGAAGACTTACATAAATTTATTATTGATTATAAATGGCAATATTAACAAGTTAGAATTATCTAATCTGGATAAATCGAAATAAACTGCTGATCAAAAATATATATATTTTATGTTGTCGGAAATGCTTCCTTCTGCCTGTCAATTTAATTTTGATGATTTTATTACATCTTTTTACGTTTTCTTCAGATATATATAGATTTTACATATTATCATACTTATTTTTTTAACTTTTAAAATGAAATAATTTTGTCTTATTAATTTAAATCAGTCGTTGACATCATTCGTACTTTTAAATTAGTTTCGATGCACTCAACTGTAAGAGAAGTGCAAGTTTTATTTTTGCTTTTTTTTTTGGTCACATGCAAACGAAATGAATTGCAAACAAAGGCAACTTGAGCAGGGGTTGTGTGCACTCTGCATGTCAATCATGATTGCCAAAGACTCTACAAGAGGCCAACTCTGGTAGTATACGGTAACAGGTAGTAGAAGGACACGACTCTGGCAACTAACTTGGCTAACTGCTGTTGCACGTTTTTCATTTAAACGCGTGCTGGACAAAAAAGGGCAAAGAACATTTTCGGTTGACATGCATCGAAGGAGCTGTATGTACTGAGTACACAGAGCGAAAAAAGTGCATTATGAAATAAAATTGCGAAACTGAAAGTGAGCAGATTTGTTAAGAAATAAAAAGTGTTTTAGCTGAAATTAAGGTTAACTAACTCAAAGTTCGAAAGTTCGTTTTAGAATTTTAATTCTGTTTCTTTTGCATGCATTCTGTGCACTTATGTATTTGATATGTTTTTTTCTTGCTGTGTACTGGCATTGGAGTACACAAGTTGCTTCGGTTGCTTGCGGGGTCCTGCCAATTGGGCGCACTTGAAAGCAAAGTTTTTGTCAAGGTGTTGACATGAGGCGAAACAAGTGCTGCAAACGGCAATAATTGAGTGCCTGAACATGCTGCTAAACATCAGTTAAAACTTGCTGATGCTTCGAATCGAAATTTGACTACAAACAACTGCTCATTATTCGTTGATAACAATTTATCTGTCAGGTCGTCTATTTCAATGTTTAATTCCAGACTAATTTATGTAATTTCATTTGCATTTGATATCCAATCTGGCGTTCAATTTAGTTGAACATTTTTGGCTAATTCCATTCGAATATTAGCTTATGGCAATATTGGCCTATTGCAGGTATTTTCAGTTCAATATTTCATTACGCATTGTCAAATTATCAAATTTAAATTATGCACTAATTATAAATCATTTTATTAGCAAGTTGAAAACATATTTAAAGTTAAGAGAGTGTGGGATAACTCCAGTTGGTAATATTTAGATTAGACGTTATTTTATAATTATATTCTTAAATTGCATTTTAAAACTTATTTAAGACTAACATATTGACAATAATTTGGGAGTTAAATTCTTAAACTGAGTCTGGGCTTGAATTATGAAGCTTAAATCGATTTTGTTGCCATCTTATTTATATTTGGTATAAATATTATACTTTTTTGGATAGTTGATCTTTTTGCAAGGTTAGAATTCTTATGTAAATTTTTCCATTCTCTAATTGAAATTCTTTAATTTGAAATTTCGTTTGGAATGCATTAATTCAGCGTACGATTCGAAGTTTAATATGTTCAACTGATTTATAATAGAATGCTCGAGAATGCTCAACCAGCAGAATTCATTTATGAACTGTAGTTTTGATTGCTATTGGTAAGTGTATCGATATTTGTATCGATATTCGCGGAAAGTAAACTTATCGGTTAAATAATAATAATATACTTGATCGTGATCATATGGTATCCGATAACTTAAATGCCAAATTCGGAGGCTCCATAGCTTCATAGCTCTTATATTCTATGAGTTAGGCTTGTTCATTCATGCAAGAACATACATATATACATATATCTTATTTTATGGGATCGAAAATGCGTCCTGCTGGTTGTGACTTCAACTCTTGCATAACTTCATAAGACAGTTTTTCACTTAAGAACAAAAACTAAATACATTATGTCTTCCTTGGCAAAAGGATGCAGCTTTTACTCAACTTAACCGCTCAAGCTAAATAAATTTAATAGCGCAGACGCAAAACTTAAACACACACTGGAACACACATACGTACACATACACGGTCACACACACACGCACATACACATGCGGCACATAAGCAGCAAAAGCGCTAAGCAAAAAAAATAACCCGACAATAATAAAAAGTTAAATAGGGTGCAGCAAGCGATGAGCAGCGGGGGAGCAACAACAACAACATCAAGAACAGCGACAACAACCGCAGCAGCAGCAGCAGCAGCAGCAGCAACATAAACATTTTCCATTCAACTTAAAATTGTTTACAAAATAATGTGAAAATTGCTGGCAAGCATGTGTTGCCCGTCTGCGCACATGTGTCCACATGTGTGTCCCAGCTTGTGTGTGTGTGCGTGTGTCAAAATGGCGATAAATGTTACTAAACGAGAATAATAGCAGAAACGACAACAACAACAATAGCAGCTCCCTAAGCTGTGTGCGTGGCAATTTAACCCTAAGCGGTTCCCTTTTATTTTTTGGTTTTTTGGGTACGTACTCTTTTTTAAATACTAAAAACAATCATTGGACAAACGGGTTATTGCATACCAGCAGAAACACAAAAAATTACACATACGCAATGGTGAGCACAGCCATAGAATTGGCGATAATTGGCTGCCAGAGTTTTTATATACCCTTAAAGAGGATATTATGATGCAGTCCTAAGAGCAACGATGTCATAAAGTATAAACTTATAAAGAAGTCTATTAACTAAGTTTTTTAAATGTAGAGATTATATAATAATATATAAAAACATATGTTTTATTATTATTATTATTATTATTATTATTATTATTATTATTATCATATTGTATATGTGTAAGCACTTCTAACTCAAAAACATCATTAAAGAGTTGCTCAACAGAAACGCTCATTATGAGTTCAAAAGTCAATCCCGGCGACATGTTAATTAAGTGAGGCAGTCAGCAGACTACTTCAAATATAATTAAACTGAATAATTTATATATATTCAATAATAAAATATACAGTTAGGAACTCATTTCAAACCATTTCTAAATTTGGAAACCCGATTTAATCAGTCGCTTCTTTCAAATATTCTACATCAAGTTTTTAATCGCCCAAATTGGTGCAATTTCATAATAAATCACATTCTTAAATTAATAAAATAATTTAGATGAGAACAACTTCTGAGTAGGGTATGTAATATTCGGGTATCCTTAGGAAAAATATCCCTTCCCTTTTTATCTATCATTATTGAATTTTATGGTATGTTAAGGAAAGCATTTTTATACATTTCACGCTCGCACATAAATAACGATTATGGCCCTACAGAAGCTTTATGACTTTTGACCAAGTAAATTGGCTACAATACGGAACACTGGCAAAGGCACTGCATAAAGATTATGTGTGGCACGCCAACTGTGGCAAGAGTAAATGGCTTCATTCTGCTGCAGCTAAAATGCCAATTGTCGAGTAGCGAACGGATCTCAACTTGAGAGAACTACAATAAATGAAAACTTTTTCTGCACCAGCATATGATATATGCATCTGTGTGTGTGCGTGTGTGTGTGTGTGTGTGTGTGTGTGGGTGTGTGTGCTTTGTGCGTGTTGCATCCGCTAAATTAATCCAAAGTGGTCTGGTGGTGCACTGTCGCGACAGGCACCGCAACAGAAGTCACTGGCAAAGTTCACAATTTAAAGACAACAACAGTCGCAAAAACAACAACAACTAAAGCAACTGATGTTGCCACATCAAGTGGCGCCAGCAGACAACCTTACCCAAAATTGTTGAGCATGCTGCAACGGAACTGCTAACAGGCTCTTCAGAAAATGCACTGAGAGAAATAATGAAGAATATTGTATTCAATACATCGTTTTTTATAGTTTTTTGTCCACTCCAAACAATATGTTCCAAAAAAATTTAGTAAACTTGAATTGTGATCAAATAGATTTTCTGCTTCAAGTCAGATTTTTGTAATTTCAAAAACTTTAAAACATTTCGGGCCAAATGGATTTAATTCTATAATCGTTAACTTAATTACTTGATGTAATTGCTTACTGTTTGCAGACCACATTTAATAATTTGAATATATTTTTTTCTGGATGAAACAAACAATTTTACTCCGACTCTTGTTCAATTTAGCTCATCTGCTTTCTCTGAGTGCGCATGTGAGTGTGTGTGTGTGTGTGTTGAAGTTGCTGTGTAATCAACACACTCAACACCAGTTGCCATGACAAAAACCTCAAAGTTGCTATATAGCGAAAAGTCAATTGTATTTTGATGTTGCCTACGCCGCAACAGCGGCAGCAGCAACAGTCATAGTAACAGCAACAACAGCAACAACAGCAACAGCTGCAATAGCAGAAACAGCAATTAAATCACTAGCAACAGCAGCAACAAAAGCTGGAGCAGCAGCCACAGCACATTTGGTGCACAAGTTTCGGCCGCACGCTGCAGCAATATTCAATTATTTAGTACAATAATGGTCTGAGGTTAGTTGTAGATGATGTAAAATTTGGCTTGCAACACTCGGAAATGTTGCTGCCGGCTATTTTGCAGCATCGACACTTGTCTTACTTTAAAATGATTTAATAATACATTATTGCATGTGCATACACTTTGCAAAATTGGGTGTATTCTTTAGCTGTGGCATACAATTAGAATTGAGTTTAATCAAGGATCGAAGAACGTTTGCTTCATAATCACAGATATATGTATGTACATATATCTAGTAAATTTGCATGTAGTTGAGAATATTTCTTGGCAAGGAACTTACTTTTAAATGTTACACAGCTGAACAAAAGTTAAACTGGTTTATCCAATTAACGGCTGTCAATCAAGTTTATGATCCTATCCAAATGTACTTAAGGCTTCGCTATTTAGGGAGTGTCTGCTCAATCACACATTCAGAGAGTTTAAATAAAACTCAATGCCATAATCAGGCTTATGTTTGGTGTTGCAAATGATTAATTCAAACCCAAGCAAACGCCTTAATAAACCTCAAAGTCAAAGCAACTTTAACTCACTGGCTCGAAACATTGCATATACCAATTAACTGGCTGCAAGAGACTTGAATGATTTCATCTACGAAACTCAAATCACTCAAATCACAGTATCGATTTCCCAATAAACCTCCAACATTGAACAATTCACAAATAACTTTTCAGTTTTTCAACTAAAATTGGCTTCCTTTAAATAATATCATATATATTATAGCTAAATAAGGAACCTAACTACTGTTATTATTCCTAACGTAACTACGTCTTTTCTGCATGTTGCATACCCATCGCATTTAATGACTCGCCAAATGTTAATTCCAATTTGCATTAGTTATAGGTAGGCCATTGTTTGACAAAGGCTGTTTGTGTCCAGGTCACTTAATAGTGTTTAATCCTTTAATAAGCATGCAGCAAACGCTTGTGTTGCAATGTGGCAGTAATTAACGCTACGTGTATCAAGAGGCAAACTAAAATTGTAACCTGCTGATAAGCGACCCAAAACCTTCAGCACTTAATGACTTTATTTTTTAGTTTAACTTCGTTTTTTTGTTGTTTTAAATGTTTTTTCTGCTTTTCACCATTAAGCAGAAGTGTGAATTATAAACACGCAAAGGCTGTCACGGAGTGTCGTTTAGTAAGCGTTGCGAGTGCATTTTGCATTTATTTTTTTTTGTTTGAGGCAGCAACAGCAGCGAAAATGTTTAAAACCCTCCAGGCGATAATAATCTGGAAAATGAGCAGCAAAAAAGTTACGCTAAAAAATTGTTCAATTAATGCGAGCGTACTTGTATTTTTTTTTCTTTTGTGGCATGCCACAATATTGTGTGTTACGTTCGTTTCTAACGTGCATAATTTGCACACACGCACACACAGCCACACACACGCGCTGTTGTCGCTTACACAGCAACATGCCTGTAACTGCCATGTAATTAAGCGCATGCCAAAAAGTATGCAGCAAAAATGCTGCCATGCACCGGCAATCAATATGTGGGCGCTGCTGGACGTGGCACGGTAAAGACTTCAGCTGAAGCCTTGTCAAAAACAGCAGCAATATAAAAATGTTTCTATTTTATATTGAAAATGTTTGTTCTATGTGCATGCTGTTGACCGGTCTTCAATCAATAACCACCAAATTACGCATACGCCGCATGGAACAGCACAAGAGCTTCTCTGCTTCTCTGCTGATGCAAATTACTCCAACTGGTATTTGTTCTTCTTAAATTTACCGAAAGTGAGTATAAAATGCAGACTAAATTAATGCAGAAAATACGCATATTTTATTTGGACAGCAATTCATTGATTGAATGAATGTCAATTGTGGAGTAAACACATCTATTAAAAAATATATGCAAATAATAATAAATATTTATTTTTTATGCATACCATATTATATTTTAGAATACAGTACTCAAAAATGTGTAAATATTTTTCTGCGAGACCAGTCAGCGCCAGAAATTGTTCAAATAATTGTTCTGCAAACAAAAGTATGCAAAATGTAGAACATCAGTGCACAGACTCAAATAATATTAATAATAATAATTGTTAAAGGGGTGATAATAAATTTGAAAATTTATATTCACTCTCCAGCAACAATGGCCTTAAGCAATTTGTTAAATATGTAATTAGTCGTTTTATTACAATCAATTATTATTAATTATTTCATTTTCATTACGGTTGACTTTTGGTTCATTACTTGTTTACTTAAATCTGTTTATATATGTATATATATAGACGTACTACCATCACATTTATCATTAATAATAAACAAGTAAAATATTTAGCTCCATTCAAAAATGATTTATTTAGTTTTTTTCGCTAACGGGCGCACAGCTGAACCTTTGCGTTGAGTAATTTGTAAATGTTTGTGGGCAAACCCAAAAAAAAAAAGAGAAAAAAATAAAAATAAATAAAAGACACAAAAATAGATTCGAAAATTTGTTGACAGCTTCAAATTTGCGCCCGCTGGGCATTTGTCTGTCACGCAGGTCCCAAATGAGCGACTATCAAAATAAAAAAGGGATCCTGTGGCGTTGTTTCATATTTGTTTATTTATTGCCAACAAAGCCAAAACAATTTTACTGATGCTTTTGTTCTTGTGCTTGTGTTTGTGTGTGCTTATGTTTCTAATGTGTCTAAATGTTTATGATTTTCACCCCAATTTCCTTCGCTTTGCGACTCATTTGCATTTTATGTGCCGGCTGCCCCTCGAAGTGACACTATTAAAATAATACAAAGTGAGAAACTGAAATGTTTAAATGTTTAGTGTTGACGCACGCCAAGTGTGGCATTGTGCAGCGTTGCACAGTGCAATGCCAGTGGCAACAACAGCAATTGTGCCACATTCTATGTACCCATTGTTGTTGTTGTTGCCATTAGTGTTGGCGCTTAGCTCGTTAGGCGGCCATCATGCAAGGACTGCAATGGCACGTACAAGTGGCAACAACAACAACACACAAGCCAGCCAGCTGCGAGTCTGAAAGCCACTTGAAAACACGACTAATTGGAGCCGACACTCTTATGCACATACACATACAAATACACATACACATGCATAAGTATGTCTATATATGTGTACAGTAAAAAATTGTTTCTTCAGTTTAATACCGTTTGGTGTTTATAGCCATAAGACCAAATAAAAACGTTAAGTTGAGTATAAGAAAATATACAAAATAACAGAGAAAGGAATTTTCTCCAATCAAAAATATATTTTCTCCCAGCGAAAAATAAATTTTCCCTATAAATAATTGGAAGAAAAAATAAAATAATGGTGTTTATATTTCTGAAAGAAAACCCAGTAAGAAAGCAAAAGATTTTTTTAATTAATCTAACAACATATTTGCTTGCTTGAACAAAGCCTGAAGCCAACTAATCTTGTTGAATTAATTACTATAGCATTTTTTGTCATTGTGATTTATCTTTAAATTCAATTTCATTGAGAATAATAATAGTTTTAAGAAAACATTTTTCAAGCTTATTTATTGAGCAGCCTTCACCTTTTCTAGAATTAATGGGAAATCGAACACAGTTTTCGATTTTAAGCCTGCTTTTTAATTTTCAATTTCTAATCTTGAACAAAGATTGAGCATTGAGCAACCCAACATTTTGTTTTTTGAGGAAATGAATAAAAGCCAAAGTTTTTGGCGCAGTGCATAAATATATGTATACATATGTATATAGGTATGTATAAAGAGCCTTCTGGCTATCGAATTAAGTATGCGCCGCGTTGTGCAGCGTCCACCAAAAATTTATGAGCGCAATTGCTGCTGCCTGCTGTTACACACAGCACACACACACACACATGCATACTCACATACACACAAACACACACGTGTGCACACACAATTACAAAACTGTCGTCGATTGTTACAAATCAATGAGCACATGGATTGCCTTCACAGTCAGCAGCAAGGAGCAAGGACCAAGCAGCAACGAGTAACGACTCATTAGCAGAACGCACAGGACGAAAATTTGCTGAAGTAGCGCTAATTGCAAAGCAATCGAAGCACATGAAACGCGCACTAAATCACTGCCAGAACGGGTGGTGAATGCGGGGTCGAAGGTGGGGGTAAGTAACACACAGTTACTTACGTGTCGCTGATAAGGGCTCACATGCCACTTGGGAGGCACAGCTGCTTAGCTAAGCATTTGATGCCGCTGCTGCTGCTGCTGCTGTTGCTGCTGCTCTTACTGGCCATCCTTTGGGATTTGGCCTGGTCCTGTGATGAAGGTCAATATGCTTACACTTAGCCTGATTTTCTTGCGCTTTTGTGTTTTTGCTTTTATTGACAAACACATAAAATGCGCTTGAACCTTTTGTTAACAACAGCAAGCAACACGCAGCACACCTTTGGTTTCACAGATATATATATATATATATATATAAATATATATACATATATATGTATAAATGGATCTTTTTTTTGGGTCACCTTTGTGTGTCGTTGTCCCTTTTGGGATACCCTTGCATAGAGCGTATTCTTATGCCAGTTTTTGTCTGTTTGTTTCTATGCGATTTTATCGGAATAGTTGTTTTAGAAACTATCGTCCAGAAGGTGAATTTTGTACATGAGCTAAAGCTCAGAAAAAAATCTCCTTGATTTTTTATATAACTGTTAAACTTAAGCTGAAATCTAAGGTTTTAATTTTCTTAATGGCAGGCTCGATTTTTCTAAAAAGAAAAATATCTAAATTACACAGAATGCTTCTAATTATTTTCGCTAATTAGCAGTTTTTCCTAAAAATCAGAACATTTTTGTAGTTTTTGACCGATTTTGCCCGATAGGAACACAAAGCAAAGTCATAAATCGAATCAGATCTCAATTAAGTCCTTCTAAATTTCACTGATTTTGGCTTTGCCAATATTATTATTATTGTTATTAATATGTTGCCAACATTTTGTCATGTTTAACACACGTGGCAATAGTTGCAGTATTTTCGTGCAGTGTATTTAATATTCGGTTAGCCGTTTTCAACTGTTGTGCTTCTCGTTTCGGGGTTTGCCTTTCATTTCGGTTGCTTAACTATTTATGAGCTAGCAATCCCTGGAACGCAGTGCGTCTTTATTTGTGCTGCTACTTTGGCTGCCTTCGGGGCGTTAAATTGACTTGGCTTAGGCCCCACACACACACACACACACACACACTCGCATATACACACGTGGGATTTACGCATGGACGCACCTGGGCATCTCTTTTACTTTTCAGCCCGGTAAGTTGATCAGATCAGCATTTGGGCTCTTTGAACTTTAAGCGCACAATTTTAAAGCCCCCATTTAACTGGGCTAAATTTGTGAAAGGCGTTTTACGACCAAATCTTCTTTTTGCCAAATAAAATTTAGTACTGTCGCTAATTTTTGCGCTGGCCAAAAAAAGAAAAAGAAAATAATAAACAAAAGTTTTTTAGTGTTAGCCAGTTTAACGCTACATAAGCTACCAAATGCTTAGCCTTTTTATCGCCGCCGTTTGTGCCATAAATAAGCCTAGATGGCTGACAAAAAACGCAAAACTTGGTGGCCTCTAAGTAGCTACAGCACTCCGGGGACCAATTACCCCATCGGTCAGGTAACAAGTTGGGTGTTGACCCCCCCATAGACCAAGAATTAACTTACATTTGGCCCGGCGAAAAAGTTGGCCCAAAGAAATGCCCGCCGCCTTGGCCATATGTTTCACTAATGGCCGCGCACATTGCGGTCATTAAGGGTAGCCCAGCCTGCAGATGTTGCACAGTTGAGCTGGCAAACAGGTGCCCAGGTGGGTGGCCGTGGGTTTGATGCCAAGTATAACGCTTTTTTGGCCAACATGAATACTACTACCACTATTTGGGCCCACAACACTTGAGAGTTTTATTGAAACGCTTTTCACCAACTTTCCATTTGTGCATTTTTGAAGCAGCTCCCATTATTCTCCAACAAAGGGCAAATATAAGCTAAGTATAAGTTTTAAATAAATAATAGAATTTAAATCAGGAATTTAAATAAATAAAGCTGGTTAACTTGGCCAAGATTTCGGTTACAAATTTTACTTGACAACTTTTCTCACATTTTTCGCATATAATTCTTAAGACAAGTAAATTGAGGGCAGTGACTATAAGAAATGGAATTTGATTATGCCAAGTTGAATAAGCCAAATAAAATAGCTTAAGTAACCACAAAAAGAACCACAGGTAATAAGACAAAAATAAGCAATTAAAAGGCACTCCAATTAAGATAATCCAATTAGACAAAGCATAAATCAAATAGTGCATAAATATTAGTAATAATTAAGAAGCGTTTAATTGATTGCTCTCCGTGCTTAATTTAAGATTTTGGCAATTAGCAATCAAATTATTTGACAAGCTTTTGAAAATTGAATATTTTGCCAGAAACTCATGAAAATATTATTTACGTACAAAATATCATTTATGTGTCTATAATGCTTATATGCGAGTGCACGCGTGCTTGAGACCAAATTGTTAGCGATAACACAAACATAATAGCAATTATGCAAAGCAGCAATGAGCACCTGAAACTACACAGTCATAAATTGGTTGGAGGAGGGCAAACACTGAGGAAACTGCATTCAGACAGAGGTACACAGTGAGAAACAATCGACTAGGCATGACTGAAACTACGAAGGTCGAGAAAGCTACCGAGTCGAGCAGTTACATCATTTTAGAATATCCACTTTGAGATCTTTAAAAGAAGTTTGAGTTCTTAACTCTAGTTGATTTCTAGTATCAGTCAAGACTTGCTCCTACTCATAAGTTCATTTTGAAAATGTTTTGCTTTTTTCGAGTGTAGCTCGCTTATCTAATTATTCTATCTGAGAAGTGCTCTCTAGAGGTGTGACTACTAAGTATTTTTTGCAGTGTAGTGGCAAATTGCTTTTCATTGTTTGCATGTGCGTGTGCTTGAGTGTGTGTGGGTGCATACATACATACATACATATATATATGTGTGTGTGCTTGTCTATTTACTAACGCAACCCACTCACGTATGCGACAATAACCTCATCAATGTCTTGGGAGTTGCACACACACACACACACACGCACACACACTTGTAAGTTTGTGGTTATGCAATAGTATGCAGGTTATTACCGGGCAAGTTTAAATTGCAAATGAGCTTGCTTAGCTTTTCAGATCGTAATCAGAAGTTTCGCTCACCTCTCGCAGAGGCAGCTTCCATCTGTCCTCGAGTCAGCTAAATTCAGTCAGCGCAAATTCATGCCATATCCTTTGTACATCCTTTTGCCAAATAGTTTCAATTAAATGTTTGCTATTATAGATACGCATCTGTGTGTTTGAACAGAACTGCTTAGCATTTATTGATCCGTCGCCTTATAAATCAAAGACATTAATCAATGCTATGCCAAGGCAAATCCCCCAAAAGGGAATTGTCAAATCTGGTCCTTTGCATCTCCCTTTCCCTCTCTCTCTCTCTCTCTCTCTGTTTCTCTCGCTTTGACTGAGCCAAATATTAGCACACTTGAGCTGCTGACAAATCTAGAAATAAGGGGGCAAAAAATCAAGTAAAAGAAATATACCGACTATTATTTGCTCTTGCATAAGCGGAGTTCATCTGAGAGCATTTCATTCATGTTTAATTTAGCTTGGAAACTGGAAGAGTTTACATAGTTTGGCAAATAGTTGGATAGTTAGTACATGGCTATAATATATAGCTATAGTCTATACTGTTAGAGAGCCGTCTTCAAAGCCACAAAGCTGACGACAAAATTAAAACAACCCCTTCCAGAGTATACAAAAGAAAAAAACCTCACATCTAAAATGAAAGAAACTCAAAGCACAAAGTAGAAAATTATGCAAACGAGGCCACTCTCAGAAAAAAAAAGAAAAAAAAAAAAATACGAAAAGGGACAACGAGGCCCAATATCACAGAGCACAGAACCACAAAAGAATTGGCCTAAAACAAAAGCCCAAGACAAAGACATTAAAGTGCTCAACTGTGACTACTATGTAAATTTTATGGTTTCACCTTTTTGCCAAGAAACAACGGAAACCAAAACAAAAACAAATTCTTGGAAAAAAGAAAGAAACACAAGCTGTCCCCCAGCACAAAGAACCTGACCTACAAGCCAACCGCCCCCCACCTAGTCGGTCGAGCGGGCGCTAATTATGATATATGAAGGTAGAGGTAAATATCAGAATATAATAACACACACACACACACACACACACACACACACACACACACACAACGCGTTCGCGAAGAGTGGGAGGACGGTGAGGTCTCCAGTAGGTGGAGTGGCGCCAGCGCTGCCACCGGAGACCTGCAGGGAGGAGGTTGATGAACTGACGAGGCAGCGTAGCACAGCGCTATGCGATCTCGGCCAGGAAATCTCCAAGCTGGTGGAGATGTTGGAGGATGGCAAACGGCGCTCCATCCACCAGCCGATGCGAGACTCTATCGAGAGCATAAAGGCGCTCTACGAGCTGGTAGCCATCCAACTCCACGATGAGGGAGCTAAAGCCGTCATTAGGACGCATCAGTCCTCGCAGACGTCCCCTCCATCTAGACCGGTGGTGGAGGTGAAAAGGAAGCTGCGCCCAGGGTCGAGCACACCTCGCACACCGCACAGCAAGCGGAGTAGGAGAGAGGGTGAATCGGTCGTCCCCAAGGATAGCCCGGCTGCGGTGAGGACCGCAGGCGCTGAGGCGCCAAAAAACGATCAGTGGACAAAGGTCATCCACAAGAAGGTCAGAAAGCCAAAGAGGCCAGAGGCCCGCGTGGAGAAGGCGCGGCCTGATGCACTGGTCATCGCAGCGAAGGGAGACGCCAGCTACGCTGATATACTCCGCCAAGTGAAAGCGGACGAGAGGCTTAGCGAGCTGGGAAAGGCGGTCTCCAGGATTCGGAGGACCCAAAAGGGCGAGCTGCTATTGCAGCTGAATAAGCCAGGAATGGATACCTCGGCATTCAGGAGCCTTGTGGGTAATACGCTGGGCGAGCAGGCAGAGGTACGATCCCTTGCTCACCGGGTGACCATTGAAGCCAGAGATCTCGACGAGGTCACAACTAAGGAGGAGATGACCATTGCGCTCCGTAAACAATTTGACGTGGAGGTCTCCGTGGAGGACATCACCCTGCGAAAGGCGTACGGGCAGACACAAACTGCCTCGATTAGAATGCCCGCAGACAGAGCAAAGGAAGTGTTGTCCGTCGGATCATTAAAAGTGGGATGGGTCAGCTCAAGACTCCGGGTGCGCATTAGCGTTACCAAGTGTTTTAGATGCCTGGAGTTTGGCCACCTTGCGAGACAATGCAAGAGCGAGCAGGACCGGTCGAATTTGTGCCGAAGATGCGGAGGTCAGAACCACCTGGCCAAGGACTGCAATAAAGAGCCACAGTGCATGTTCTGTAAGGACAAGAACATGGATGATAAACACATCGCCGGTAGCGGCAGATGTCCCATGTTCAGGAGTGCACTGGCCAAAAGAAAATGAAGTGCGTCCAGCTGAACCTCAACCACTGTGAGGCAGCTCAGGCCCTGCTAAGGCAGTCGGTCAGGGAGACGCAAGCTGACCTGGCCATAATCTGCGAGCCGCACAGGCCAATCACTGGAAGCGGCTGGGCGGCTAGCAAGTGTGGGAAAGCGGCCATCTGGTCTCTCCGAACACCACCGAAGGAGACTAGCTCAGACCATGAAGGGTTTGTTCGGGCGAAGATCAACGCTATAACCTTTTATAGTTGTTACGCCCCGCCGAGCTGGGATCTGAGGCGATTTCAACAGCTGCTGGAGGAAATCTCGGAGGATGCTCGCGGCAGATCCCCCATAGTAATTGCCGGGGACTTCAACGCCTGGGCGGTGGAATGGGGCAGTCGGGTGACTAACGCCAGAGGAACCTGTTTGCTAGAGGAGTTCGCTTCGATCGATGTAAACCTCGCAAACGACGGGAGGCGGCTCACCTATAGCAAGGCTGGTAGAGGGTCTATCATAGACATTACCCTGCTGAGTAGCTCGCTATGCAGGAGGATGACGTGGAGAGTCAGCGAGGATTTCACTTTCAGTGATCACCAAGCGATACACTTCGTGATCAATGGAACATCGCAAAGACAGCCGCGACCCCACACATGTGGGCCCAAGTGGAAAGGCAATCTCCTAGACGAGGATACCCTTATCGAAGCCCTGCGTGATACCGCAATCTCAGCCACCGGGCAATCTGCCGACAATATGGCGTCAAGCCTAATGCGCTGCGTTACGGACGCATGCGATTTGTCCATGCCCAGGAGAAGGCCGAGCAGACGAGCAACACCCTGCTATTGGTGGAATGAGGAAATTAACCTGCTAAGAAAAGCGTGCCTATTGGCCAGAAGGCGCTCCCAGCGTGCCAGGGGCCGGCCGGAATTCGCCAGTAGGCTGGAGGACCTCAGAGGAGCCAAGAGAGAGCTAAAACGCAGCATTAAGAGAAGCAAGGCCAGCTGCTTTCGGGCAATCTGCGAGGAGGCTGATGTCAACCCATGGGGAACCGCATACAAGGTGGTTATGAAAAAGATCCGGAGCCAGGAGACCGTTCGGGTGACTTGCCCTACGGCTCTAGCCAACATAGTGGCTACGCTGTTCCCCCAACACCCGCGGCTACAAGAAATAAGCCCAATCCAGCCATCGGAGCTCATTCAGGGCGTCACACCGGAAGAGGTCTTGGCGGCAACCAAAAGACTGGGTGACAAAAAGGCCCCAGGACCAGACGGTATCCCCAACAAGGCATTGAAGCTGGCGGTCCGCACGATGCCAGAAGTATTTGCGGCCACATACACAAAATGCCTACAGGACGGGGTATTCCCAAGGATGTGGAAACGGCAGCGGCTAATCCTCCTGCCAAAAGGGGATAAGCCGACAGACGACCCGTCTGGATATAGGCCTATCTGCCTCCTAGACTCGGCGGGAAAGGTCCTGGAGAAACTGATATATGATAGACTTCTGGCCATCATTGAGGAAAAAGACGCGCTCTCAGCCAGCCAATACGGGTTTCGGAAAGCCCGCTCTACCGTAGATGCAATCCAGGCGGTCGTCGACATTGCAGCTAAGGCAATTGAGGGAACGCGATGGAGGTGGGGTGACAAGGAGTATTGCGCCGTAATAACCCTCGACATCCGCAACGCGTTCAACTCGGCGAACTGGTCGCGCATCAGGACAGCCCTGGGTAGAATTGGAGTACCACCGTACGTAGCAAACATCATATCCAACTACCTGTCTGACCGGGTGTTGGAATACGATACGGAAGACGGACCAAGGAGCTACGAGGTCACAGCAGGAGTGCCACAGGGCTCCGTTCTAGGCCCTCTGCTGTGGAACCTAATGTACGATGAGGTACTTAGGCTCGAACTACCACAGGGCTGTACTCTCATTGGCTTCGCAGACGACCTGGCACTAGTAGTAGTAGCCAAAGAGAGCAAGGAGGTAGAGGCCGCAGCGAACGCGGCAATAAGAATTGTGGCAGATTGGATGAAGGATGCGAGCTTGGAACTTGCAGGCCATAAGACGGAGGCCGTACTCATTACAAGCCGCAAAGTAATAGAGTACATACAGGTGCAAGTCAACAACGACGTTGTGAAATCCAAGGAGTCTATAAAATACCTTGGCGTCAGGTTGGACAATAGACTCAGCTTCCGGCCGCACGTAGAGTATGTCAGCAAGAGAGCAGCCAAAATGCAAGGTGCTCTCTCGCGCATGCTGCCCAACGTCGGGGGCCCTAAGCCAGCGAGGCGCCAATTGCTGGCGAGGGTGGTAGCTTCCGTACTACTGTACGCGGCACCCATATGGGCAACGGCTGTGTCCAACAAAAAAGGACTGAAAAAGAAGCTCTCGGCACCTTACAGGCTGAGCGCCCTCCGAGTGATCTCCGGCTTCCGCACGGTCTCGGAAGATGCAGCACTGGTCCTGGCAGGAATGGTGCCAGTTGACCTGCTAGCGCTAGAGATGAAGGAGATCCGAGCTAGAAGGATAGCTGCGCCGGATGCTACGGAAACCATCCGAAGATCAGCAAGAGCAGCGACGATGAACGCCTGGCAGCACAGATGGAGCACGGCGAGCAAGGGAAGATGGACCCACCGGTTAATCCCCAACCTAGAGGATTGGATCGGGAGAAAGGCAGGCGAGGTGGACTACCACATAACGCAGTTTCTCTCAGGGCACGGCGGCTACAGGAGCTACCTGCACAGGTTCAGACACGAGGACACCCCGCAGTGCCCGACGTGCCCGGACGCCATCGAGGATCCGGAGCATGTGCTCTACTATTGTCCGAGATACAGGAGAGTGTCTGGCTCAGTGCCCCCACCGGAGAGCTTGGTAGAGCACATGACGGAGTCTCCGTCACACTGGAGAGATGTCCGCCAGCTCATCATAGGCATACAGAGGGATCTGAGATTATGCGAAACTGAGCGGCGAGTGACGGAGAGTGCCTAGTTAGGCAACCCACCCCGGTGAAGTAATACTTTGCGGTGATACCGCCGGGCGTGGGGGTGTGTGTGGGGGGGTGAGTTTAGTACGTATGCATTGACGTTGTCTTTGAATCGTGCATGCAGGTGGCCCGGGCCCCTGTATCTTCAGGAGATTCTCACCTCCGTGGCGTATACACACATAAATTGATATTAATTGCGTCCACAACTCATTGACGTTGAATTTTCTGTCTAATTGTTTTCGGCCATTATTATTTTTTCGAATCAGACTTCGACTTAGTTCAATAGTAAAACGGATTTCTGCAACATCATTCAATCACCGAGACTGTAGTAAAAACAAGGCAAATAATCATTTAATAGCTGTCTCAGCATTCTCAGTGGCTCTCTAGTGCCCTACCCCCGCAGAGTGATGCCCATAAATAGCAACGATTTTGCAAAAGTATGAAAACAAATTTATATTTACTTTGATTGTGAATGACACTAGATGAAATCAAAGCTGAATATTAAATTGGAAATTAAAATAACTTAATTGTGTTCTTGTATATATTTGTTATCCCAGCATCCCAGTTATCCAGATATCAAGCTGTCCCACAATTTGGTATGACTTTACTCTTACTTTTGCGCTGATTTCATTTATTTCTTCTTAATCAAACTAAAGACAAAAAAAAAAATTATTGGTCCTATAAAGATCTCAGAAAAACGTTTACTCACTAAAAAATTGAAGTTAAACATTTTTAGATATTTTTTTCACTTTTATAAATAGAAGAAATTTTTTGTTATAAGATTGTATTTGTGTTTATTCTATCTACATTTGGTAGCTATTTTTTGTTCTACATATAAATAAACTATTTAAAATTCATTTTTGGCTGCTTTGGTTAAGACTGATTGAAGCCCACATTCAAACGTTGCTACAACAACAAGATTAATCCAATATATAAATCACAATTTCTTCCTCACTTGCTTGCCCAGTTATGTCAACTAGCTGCTACTCCCAAGATTAATCCAATACATAAATCACATTTTAATTTTACTAGGTATCTCCCTCCTCCTTTGCTGTCTCGAACTAGTTCATTTTTCAGCACTGCTAACGACTGCGCGAAAGTATTTATGTTTAATCGAGAGACAGAGAGGGTTATGAGGAGGATGAGGATTGAGTTTGGTTGGCAATTTATTTGAGACCACATAAAACAAGCGGCTAGCGAAAAATGTAGCCCTTGCTTTGGTCTGCTTTGCATTTGGCTTCGCTGCTGTTTCGCCTTGGCCCGGCTAATGAACAAACAGTGCGGATGATGAAAACCACAGTAAACAACGGCAATAGAGAAAGAGCTGAGAATCGCAGTGCTGGCAAATAGCTGGGGCCAAAAGGACTTTACACGTAAACAGGCGCGCTGCATAAGCAAAAGCAAAAGCAAACTTCAAACGAGAGGCAAATAAATGATGGCAACTGCCAACTAGTCGGTGGAGCAACGAAGTGGCAGGGGGCAGTGTTAGTGCAGCAGTGCAGCATTATTAACTTGAATAAAAATATTTACTGCACGTCAAGGGTTCAGTTATCCGACAGCGACGGGCAGCAGTTGGCTCTGCGATGACGAAGTGACAAGGACGAAAATAGTAGTCAGGATGATGTTGATGAAATGCGCCACTTAATGCACTGGCATTTACTTTCCCACCCCACCAGAGGCATGACTACCCTCATTATACCCTTTAGCCATTAAAAGTAGGTAAAGCAGAGGATGCCATGTACGTAAGTGATAGAAAAGAGCGGAAGGAAACAGCCGAGTTCATCAGCAAAGTCCATCCATGTTCGTCCATATGCAAATTATAGAAAATCGTCACAAATTGAATTGCCTGAAAAATACACCAAAATTATCTGTTCTTTTTTTTTTAATAATTTCTAAATATGTTAATGAAAATTTCAATATGTTTTTTGCTGCTCCAGGTCACATAGAGATAACTTTTATGGTTTTTAGAAATAATTTCTAAAATACTATATTTAAATACTATATAAGTAATATATTTGAATCCATTGGTATTCGTCTTCATGGCTGTATAAAATACTTAATAAAATTCAGCAAATTATTGACAAGAAGTATGGAATTAAACTCTCAGTATATAGACAGAACCAATTTCTTCATTTCGAAATCGAAAACTTCTCTCGTTTTTTCAAAATCTAACAAAATCGATATCGGTTTGCCACAACGTAGGAATATAGCTATAACACTCATCAATATCGCTGAAGGAATCGCATATTCATTGCAGCCGAGCTAGTATTAAGTAGTGATAACTGCATCCTTGTTTATAGGGTATGTGCCTGTTGATCACTTTCGCCTATCCAGCTCATGCCATTTTTTTTTTTTATTTGTAAAGCTTCTGGTCTATTTTTTTGCAGCGCTTTGTTAGCCGAGCCATGATTAAAGTCTATTTTGTTGTAATTTGTTGCTGGCTGCGGCGACAAAGTTGTTGTTTTTAATATAGTTGTTGTTGTTGCTGCTGCTCCCTCTTAAGTGGCACAATTTTGTGGCGCTCAAGTTTTTCACCTGGTCGTCGCATCGCATCGCGTCGCGCCGCCGTAGCCGTCGCCGTCTTCATAACGCATCGCTGCTCGAGCGTCTACCCGAGTGCAACTGAGTGAATAAACCGCAGCTGCCACGTGCAGAGTGTTGGTCTTGCTGTGTGAGTTTGAGTTGGCTGACTGAAGGGTGAGCAAATTACGAAGCAAGGGCTGGTTACGGGGTTGCGGGGGGAGCCAAAATGCGAACTGTCGCCCAAACAACACCCAACACCAAATTTGCTGGCAAAACATGCGCGAATTAATCTTAATTGAAAATTCCATAGCGCACGCCTCTTTGGCTTGCCATATGCCTGATGCTTACCCACACTCACACACACACCCGCACACACACTCGCCCACACATAATTCACCCACACTTTTGCAATGAAATATTAAGGGAAATTAAAATGCGCATTCACATGAATGCACAGCAAGTCCTGGCCAAATATGGTTGAGTCTGAAGAATGCACAAAAAGAAAATGTTTGTTTCCATTCAACATGTTGTGTGACATTAATGCAAATGCGTTTCTTGATCTGGATTTATCTTGATTAAGCTTACATAAATTATTATATATTAACTGTGGTAGGTTCCAGTGTGGTTGGCTTCAATTCTCAATTCCTTTGATCAAGATATAGTTCAAACATAAAAGTTTTTCTTTTTAATTTGCCGCTCCATTTAAATATTCTCTTTTCGAATTTTAATTATTTATATAAATTTTGAAAATTCACATTCAAATTATTTTGTTCATTCCAATTAAAATTATTAATTTCATCATTTTCATTTTCAAATTCCTTCTACTAAAATTGAAATTTTTTAATTAAATTTTCTGAATTTGCATTATTTATTTTAATATATTTTCATTTTATGCAAACACCAATTTATTTTCACTTGAAAACTCAAGGTTTTTTCCTGTGTGTTTTTTAATCGTATCGTGCCCCACACACATCATAACATATTAAAAGATATTTGTGCGGCATCAAATTTAATCTTTCGCCTTTCTTTTCATGCAAGCGGCAGCAACAGGAGCAGAAGCACTCACCTACGGCAGCTCTGTTTATTTTTCATTAAACCGTATTAAAATGCTAAACAACAACAAGAACACACCCAAACACACACACATATGCACTTCCTGCACACACACACACCTACTCCCGGACTCTCTCACTCTTCCACTCTCTTACTCTTTCCATCCACAACAAACAATTAAGCGGCATGCTAATTGTTTCAGAAGGCATTCGCACTTCGTCGCTTCTCAAGCACTCCATGTGCGTGTGTGTGTGCGTGTGTGAGTGTGTGTGTGTGTACACACGCCCCCTTTCACCAGTGACGCCTCTCAGCTTCTTCTGGTGCAGCTTAAATTGAAATTTAATGCTGGAGCATAATCCATGGGATTGGGCCATACACATGTTAAACACATTTTTGCCTCGACTCTCGAGTTTTTAGCTGAAAATCCTTTTGGCATATTGCAGACAGAGAAGTTCTGTTCCGGAGTAGTTGTTGTTGTGGTCCCAACCGGAAGCTCTACCTTGCACATTCTAATTTGTATGCAAATCAAAATCAATAGGATTAACCAAGTTACACTGTAACTGCGACTCTTTGTTGTTGTTTCGCTCTCCTTTTTCCTGCACACTGCAAAAATTGTTTTTCTCTTCGTTTTTTATTTTTTTGAAGCGAAATATATTTCGATGCATGCAGTTCATGCCGCAGGTGTGTGTCTCTATGTGTGTGTTGTGGAGTATGTGGCTTAAATGTGCATAGCTTCTGGCTTATCTGTGAACCTTTTACACTCTCACAGTTAAGCCAAAAGTTTATGTTTTATACAGTTTTAGCCCCGTTAAAGTTTATAAATTTTTCGCTAGCTTTTGAAGGCGTTAAAAGGTAAATTAAATTAGCAGCATAAAAGAGCCCAAGTAATACTAAGCAGATTTGGAGATAAAAATATGACTTAAAGGAAACAAATAGCAAGTAAGAATATTTCCAGGCAATAATTGATTTAATCCCAAGCAAACGGCTTAATAAACTTAAGCAACACACCAACAATTTACTGGAGCGATTTCACCCAGACAATCTTAATCCTTTCACAAAGTACTCAAACTTGCTTAGGCCATCAAGTCACGCAAAACTCACTCTTTGGCACCAATTACCCCACCAGCCACCACTTAAACTAGCTCCTCCTATGAAACCAACTTAACACTCTGCAATCAGTTTCCTTAAAGCATTTTAAAAACAAAACTTTCCATCCTAATGCAATAATATTGCATTCACAATGATTGAAAAGAAAGTTGCACATATTTATGATAAATAAAATATTACAAAATAAAGCCAAGGCTTGCCTTAGCCTAAGCCGGAGGCATCTTTTTTTAATAAAACTCGGCTTACTGCGTGTCAAATGGAATATTTTCAGCTACAAGTTGTGTTCACATGAGCGGAAAACAAGCACAGAGGCTGAATCGGCTGATAATTTGGGCCATTGATATAACAAATTTGAATTTAACTTTATTTTATTTTTATTACTTTTTGTAAGCTATATTTTATAAATATTTGAAAATTTAAAAAAAATGTGAGATGTGTTTTTAAATTTTGAAAGTCCTCTTCATTTGGTTAAATGTAAACTTGAATTGTAAATCTGAAAATTCTTCAAAATATTTAAAATACTTTTCTTTAATTGCACTTATATTTTAGTTATGACGTTTTTACCTGTTGTCCCGTTGCTTTCACATTCCGCTCCTGTACACACACCTGCCCGTATGTGTAAATAATGAAAAGGCAGTCTGGCATGTCTGTATAAAACAAAACCATGTAAAAATGCGGCACTTGCCAGTCATTGACTGGCTCATATCCTGTACTCATCTCGAATCTTAAATGTAAATCGTACTTTAATGGTATATGCCTTACTTTATTTGAACTACACTTCTGCCTCTTAGGAATCTAACATTTTCATGATAAGGATTTTACTTTACTAGAAATAAATCAGAAGAGATATCTATATATATATATATATATATAATATGGAACACTAAGTTGTGATCAAAACAACAACTTGAGAGGGACTTTGAATAATATATTAAAAATGTTTTATATATATTCCCGCAATTTATATTAATAGACTTTCTTTTCTATTTTCGACTCCCGTTCATCAGATTCAGGACACCCCATTTTATGCGATTTTCAATCTGCCACAGGGTGTATGTAACAGAAGCATAAAATTCTTACTTTGTCTGCGCTTTTGCGGCTTTCGTTGTTGCCGATGGGCCCCGTAGCCATAGTCATAGAAATAAAAGCTGGCTGACAGTTGGGGATTGCATAGTGCAGACATAATCTGCCAGTTATATGTATATATTTTGTACCTCAGTTGCATTTAGGTTGCGGTATCTGGCGAGTGCCATAAGCGTTGGGAAAACGCATCGTCGCACATTGTTTTTATCAGCAGTGGGTTACGGTTGTGCAGCGGTGGTGCAACTGCTTCTGCTGCTGTTGCTGCTGCTGCTGGGGTTTATATCTAGCCGCAATGAGCATATTTCGTGATGTATGTTGTCTGCTTCAATCAACAGTGCAGGTGCACTATGCGATCCATTGAAATGTGCATGTGGCATGTGGCATGCGTGGAAGCTTGTTCATTCCACATTATACAGCTCGAGAGCACTGGCAGGCAACATTAATTAGTTGAACCGAATGTACGTGGAAACTGCTGCCACTTATGCCAAAAACACTTTTACTAATTCCATTAATTGTTTTTTTCCTCATTTTTTGTTTGCTTAGTTTTGCAAGCTGCGCACCATTTTGCCTACAAGTGGCGCATTTAATTAGCTTAATAAAGTAATTCAAGCAGAGAGAGTGTGAATAAAATCGTGCCTACACTCGAAGAAACACACTTATGACAGTGCATTAACAACTTAAAAATTTGTCTGTAAATTTCAAGTTGATATTAATTTGAGTATTCAATGTAATAAGTACATATCAATCTTCCTTAATTTCGATCTGATGAAATCAGTCGTCCTTGTCTAAAATACATATTCAAAAATAGTCCAAATTAACGAACCGGAATAAGAACTGGTTCATGAGAAATGTTGACTTTCGATTCCTACTCCGATTCATATTTTCTGATTACTATTTAGCAACTAGCAAATAAGTTCTTGGAATTTGAATTTCCATTTATTTGTGTGCTGTAATTTTTTCACTGTGTATTGTGAGCAGTGCCTGCTAATAAAACTGTTATAATGAGTTGGCCGAAACGAGTTGAAGAGCAAGACAAACTATGCCATAATAAAATGAGATAAAAGTTGGCAAGGCAAGTGGCTGTGTGTGTGTGTGTGTGTGTGTGTGAGGGTGTGTGTGTATGTGCGTGTGTGTGCTTGTGCTTATTAAATTGATTATCATTGCCCACGATGTGTATTTGTGAGTTGTGCCTGTTTTGCTACTGCTAATAATTGTAATTCATTATGTTCAATATGCCTGCGCCTGTTGGGTATGCAACACTTTTTTTTAAACGCACAGCAGGCGGACTGCGTAAATTCATTGTAAATTAATTTCATAAATCAGTAGCAGTGCATGTGCGTGTGTGTGTGTGTGCATATAAATCATGTAATTAACATGCGCATATGGCCCCAGTGCAGTAACCAACTTGCCACATGCCCCAGCGTGCAACAACCACACCGTGATAAACAAGATATTAACGACTTAATTTACTGCAAGCCTCACAAATGTGTGTGTGTGCGTGTATATATGGCCATAAAGTGCAGGCAGCAGCAATACAAATATAAAATGTTAAATAAATAAACCAGGCAATCAAGTAAAAAAAAGCAGGAATAAAAATGTGTTTGGGTTAGCATAGTAAGCAGGGAGGTGGGCTTGCCTGGCCTGCATAATGCTCTTGCTATTTATTGGGCAGTGTATAGATTTATGGTCGCATAAATTACACGTACTCGCTCAGCTTAATGGAGCTTATCAATCATTGAATCGATTTTGCTGCCACATTTGACATACATGTATTTTTAATGCCTCAGTTGTTGCTCACAATCAGCATTTATTCGGGACTTTTTTTTGCGGGCAGAGAAATGTAAAAAAAAAACTTAAGCAGAAGATTTATTTAATTTATGCATTGGTTTATCTTTCTTTTACAATGTATTGTGTTTAGCTAGATTACAGATAAGATTTGTTTGGCATTCTGATATTACTTGTTGTTATTTTTATTTATTTAGTAAGAACAGCAGCATATTAATGAGTTTTGCAGATAGTTTAAGGACCAACTTATTAACTAGAAATAAGATTTGAAATATTGCCAAATTGCAGCGCACTTAAAATTTGGCAACGCTGCACATGTCTGTAGCCAGCATTCGGAATTCAGCTTAGGATTTATCGAATCAAGCTGCCAAATTTTCGCTCGAGTGTTGAAATGTTTTCGACTTACGTTGTCAAAGTTGTCTATACTTTTAATATATGGCTTACAGTGGAAACCTTTCAATGGTACAATCAGCTTTAAATTGTTGCTATCAAAACATTTTTATCCAGTTAAATGTTCATCGAGAGAAAATTCTTGTTCCACTAGAAAAGCAATGATTTGATTGACTCACAAAGTCTCAGATCCAAAAGGGCGAAACTCAACTGGTTGCTAAAGCCATCCAGCAAACTCAGCTTGAGCAACAAGCTGCTGGGCTATAGGAGCATCATCGTGCCCACATGGACATATGGGATTCCATTTTGGGGCACAGCGGCAAAATCGTGGATAAATAAAATTCAAGTCTTGCAGAACAAGGTATTAAGAGACATCTCTGGTGCTCCACCCTATGTGCGCAATACGACGCTGCACAACGACTTCTGTGTACCAACAGTCTTTAGCCAAATAAACAGACATACAAGTCGAGCCTTACAAGTATCATTTCGAATAGCAGTAGGCTTAAGAAAACCGATGTTATCTCCAATCCTACCCACATACTTACTATACCTACCACATATGCCCCACTCTGGCAGCTGCAGGGCATTAAATAGCGCATCCCTTGTGTGAAATTTAAACGCTTATCTGGCGCATAAAATTCTGGCGATATTCGTAGTGGCAGCTTCTGCGAATGAAGCCAATTTTTCAATAAAGTGCAATAAATGTTTATCCATTTATGAGCTTAATGTGGTTTCATATGCCCAAGCCCAAGGCATCTTGTATATTTTTCATTCTTAATCTGTATACCCTGTACTCCCAAAAATAGCACAGAAAGTGGCCTGATATATTTTGTATGGTTTAACGAACAGTTCTAGATTTTTTCGAGCAAGTATTTGATGCTCAAATTAAATCCTGTAAATATAAAATAAAAATCCACTTTAGAACTCAGTTTTAGGTAAGCTATTCATTTAATTTCTATGTATATCAAGTTGCACTTAAGTTGAGATAAACAGGGTATCTAGTTAGTCGCTCAATTTCTCAAATAATTGCTGCTTTTATTAATGGCTGTTGGTAGACCGCACACTCGTTGCTGCCACACTCATATAAGTAAGTAAGAAATTCTGTCATGTGGCAATGCAACTGTATGTGTGCCCCTTGTGTCTATGTGTGCGTGTGTGCGTATGTATGTTTGACAGCATTAATCAGTTGTTAAACAACGTAAGCCTTTTAGTAATTAATTTTACTGATAACTGCAGAATTGGCAACAAGCGAATTCATTGACAGTTTATTGATTGCATTTGCCAAACTATTTGACAATTAAGCGATCCTCAAACTGATTGCCACCTTTGCGGCAGCAACAAATTATTTATTATTACATTTTTATGAATGGAATTTAATGGTGAAACCATTTCGAGTTGAGAATATGCAAAAGATGAAATCAGTCCAATGAGGCAAATGAAAAAAATGCAGAGAAATTTTTCAAATTTTGCAAAAATTCAATTTAAAAATGTGGCACAAAAATACTTAGCGAACTTGGCTTACAATTTGATTATGCGTTGTACAATTTCGTAGATTATACTTTTAAATATTTAGCTTTCGGCCTTTAAATTATATCAATTAATTTTGTGTTTAGGCCAACACGAAAATCTGTTCTATAGATTACAATTTGCTTATGTCAGCTGGGGGTAATTGTTTGGGCTGCCAAAAGTGCAAGAGGAGCGTTGCATGCCAGCATGTCCAATTGAAAGCCAAAGTCAAAGACAGCCAAGGTCTGGCCCCTTATCTGATTAGAAATTTAATTAGTCTCTCCTTCAGAAATAATAATTGCTGAGGCAAACACATCCAAAACGCTGCTATTGAAATGTTTATGCCCGCATAGGTTAAAGTGGAGAGTGCAGCTCTAAACGGCGCAACTGGGGGCCAGCCAGATGCGGCTAAAACATGTGGGCCTTGGCAAATTGGGAGTGTATGAAAGAAATTGTATGTAATTTGAACGCCTTTGCAGTTGGCCAACGGGCGGGCCAAGAAAATAAAAACGCCCATGTGAGGCAAAAAGCCAACGACCTGCTGGCAAAACAAAAAAAGCGAACCTGGCACACAGGACGAATACCGCAACAGTGCACTGAGAGAAAATCTGTCTTCAAATTCATCAAATAAGTATACTATACTTAATTTAAGAATTTTAGATTGTGTCAAATTAAAGGTTGATTTTAATTCAATGATTATATAGATCTAAGCATACATATTATATGAAGTATAACTGAAACCAGAGAGAAAAATGTGCAGCTAGAAAATCATTTTTTCTTGAAATGCGTATTTTATTCTCAATTTAATAGTAATTGTTTGTCAAACATCACAGTTTGATTTTAATTAAGTAATGTAGTAAACAAATCTTGGTTTATGATTTAAGAACTTGAAATCTTTAAATAGAAGTCTTTAGTTTTTACATACTTGAACATATCTGAATAACTTTTCTTCAATAACTTTTCTTCGAATGTGAACTATTTTCAAGATTGTAAAACGTTCTTGAAATAAGAACTATGGTCCATGAATTTTCCATCCCAACCTATTTTGAAATTTGGTAAAACTGGATTTTTTCTCTCAGTGTATGGGTAAGTGCTTGCTTGCAGCTTAAAAAGTTGGGTGTGTGTAGACATTTGCACGCATGCTGCCTGCCGACTGTCTCTGCCTCCGCCCAAGTGTTTCCTGTGTGTATGTGTGTGTGTGTGTGTGTGTGTGTGTGGAGAAAAGGACGCGCCCAGCTTTTAAGTATAATTTTGCTCACCCAGGCGGAGAGACACGAGATAGAGGCGGGAACAGGTACAAAACGCTAGACAAAAAGATGAGCACGCCTCCAGGATGTTGCACATGGTAGCGAGTAGAAAGTAGCAAGCAGCAAGTAGCAAGTGGGACATATCAGGTAGTAAGTAAAACTGCAGCTAACCGAGAAGGTGGAGATTATTTAATATGATTATGCTGAAGTAAATTGCTTGCAAAAATGTGTGTTGCATGTGTGGCAGACGAGCCCAGCCGCCAGCTTGAGTCGTGTTTCAGTTTTATTTGTATTTTTTGTGAGCAGTTCATTGACTTTCACTCGAAAACACTTTAAGTGCAATTAAGCAACATACGAGGCAGCATTTAAGCGCCACAAGCACTCTGTGCTGTGCCACACAGGTTGCATGTCAAATTTGAGTACATTTTCGTGACAACTTGGACAATTGAAGCTTAATCTGAAATGCATTTGACATTTTAATTGTTTCTGGTTTGTGCTTATTGTCCAATTCCAGTTTTTCGACAGAGTGCTGGATGAATAACGAGCTTCTTCTAAATGAACCACAGATGAGTGGTTAGCAAACAAAAACAAATACAATTCTGTGCTTATTTCCAGTTGAAATTTTGTTTATTATCGTATACCTTGCAGACTGCTACCAAATTGCTAACATCCAAAGTTTTACAGTTCCTTTTAAAGAACTTGAGCTGAGACATCTATTCTAATAGTCCGTACAGTGGCTGTCCTAATATTAGTAGTTTGGTATAGGTAAACAAGGAACTTTTTCATTCGAGAACTCATCAGTCCACCCAATGTTTCTTAACAGCTGTATGATATCGTGCTGCGATCTAGCTAAAATATTATATCCGGCAGCCAAAAGGTTAATATATTCCAAGTTTTAAAACCTTAAAGCTGAGCGAATAGTTTGCATAGAAACACACATAGAGACTGACAGATGGAAATGTTTATATCTTTTATAGCTATATGGTTGAATATATATTTATTTATTTTCATGGGGTCCAAGGCGTTTCACAAACTGCACAACTTATTTGAACACCCACTGCAACATTATACAAATACCAAAGGCAAACCAAATAATACATATATAAATACAATCTGTATATTTGGGTGAACTGCAGGACTATGAAGTCCTTTGACTTCCTCCCCAGAAATTCATATTTTAAGTTGTTTGGGATTTTAAGCTTTAAATCTCTTCAACATCTTGGTAATTTTAGTTATTGTATTTTTCAAGACTTTCTTGAATTATATTTAAATTTATGACTAAATAGTTTGGTGTTTTCACATACACCTCAACAACAGGGGCAAGTTGGTGAATCAACTTATAAAAAACTGCCTCTCTTTGCTTGTTGCATGCTTTTTGAATATGAGTTTGTTAAAAACACTTTGCAAATACTTCCGCCATTGAACGCACCGCGCATATGTTCAGCAACTCATTGACATTATTTCGTTCAACACTTTCTGTAGTTGTTTAAAAGTTTTGCCTCAATGGTACGCAATGAAAATATTTCATTAACTTTTCACAACAGAAGAAAATTCCTTTCTTAAGTTATTTTGACAGGATTCTTAATATTTTAAAGAGCTCTGAGATATTTATAGTTGCTTATGAATACTTAAATGTGTTTGTTTATGAGCTTCAGTCACGCCCTGCCCCATTGACCCGTGCGACAGCTCATGGTGTTGCCCATTTAGTGCCAATATTTGGCTAAACACACACACACACAAGTCCACACTGACACACACAAACATCCGCACACACAAATGAACACAAGCCACACTTGCAGCTAACAAAAATATACGAATGCCGCTGGCATTTGTTGCACGTTGCAGTGGCAGAAAGGAGTCGTGGGCTATGCGGTTGCTGTTGCCACAGCCGCGGTGGCAGCGACCCGTGTTGGGTGTCGTTTTATGGCGAATTGCTTGCTATACCCTTTCAGTGGGTCCATTACTGAATACATGTCGCTAACACTCGAATCTTGATTCAAGAATCAGTAATGCACCTTTCTCAGCTTCTCCTATCTATACATACATACTTAACAATAATATCAATTACATAACAATAATATCAATTACATAACTTCAACATTATCTAGCAATCATTGGAAGCCTTTTTAGATTTCAACCCCTTTATTTAGGGTATTTAAAGTTCGGTGCAAAAATATTTATTCTTGTTTTTATGCAGCCGCACAATAATCGCTGGCATTGCTCGGAACTCGAAACTCGCAAAAGTTGAATTTATGCGGGCAGTTATTGCAGTCCACAAACACACGTACACACCCACATACAAACACACACACACGTAGACACACCCACACACCCACACTCAGCCACGTACGCACTCTTGTGCTCTGGCGCCATTTTGTTTTTTAAATGTGCAATATGACGGTGGTAAAAATACTGTTGCTGGCTGCCATTGTCAGCTACATTTCCATATCCATTTTCATTTTTCCATTTAAATTTGTGTTCGCTAAATTGAAACCAGAAATTGCCGACTTCAATGCAACAAGTTTCAGTTGTTGTTTAAATTGGCTTAAAGCAACAGCGCCTAATTAAATATATTTTTAATTAGTCAATAACACATTCGAGTTGATGTTCGCTCGTTGTGAACAATAAAAATAATCGAAATGCCTAATTCATATTTATTAGATCTTTTATTCAATCGAAACAATGCTCTGAGAAAAATTGCATTGTTAGCAATCAAATTACACTTGTGCCTCTGCCACAT
Organism: Drosophila seclusa; assembly: GCA_035043575.1. Lineage (NCBI taxonomy): Eukaryota > Metazoa > Arthropoda > Insecta > Diptera > Drosophilidae > Drosophila > Drosophila seclusa. The sequence goes on along the minus strand of JAWNMX010000456.1, from coordinate 238,080 downwards.
TTGCCACATTTGCATGCAACACAACAAGAGATACAAATAAACAAGAGTAATCTAATTAATGCTAGTCCAATATGCATTGCATCAATATTTGTCTTGTTTCTATTGTGTATACTCAGTATTGATTCGAATGGGGTATGCGTGTTGAGATGACTGATGATTTTCCTATGTTTAAAAGTTAAATCTTATATAGTAGAGGAGAATTTGAGAAAGAGGAAAGGGAGCATGCTGAGCTAATTCATCGACTAAGTCTGCACAGAATAGTAGTTTAGTAGTTAAGAAGGGAGTTAAAGAAAGTTACGATTAGGTTAGATCAAAGACATAGAAAACCCCAATATTCACCATGATAAGATATAGTATGCTAAGGAACGGGTTGAACTCGTAACAGCTATAGACTCGGAAGGTGAGCAAAATAAATCTAATTGGGCGTAATGCTTGGAGTACATTTGTTTAATCATAGAACCGTCACTTAAACTACAAACATAATTCGGCGATTGTTAACTGATAAAATGGTTTATTCATTATGAAAGAAGGTAGTTAGCGATTTACATTAAAAAAGTGTATAATAGAAAATATTTGAAAAACTGTAAGAAAATAAACGAAAATCTTACTTGGTAAGTAAAGTGCTGCATTATGGGATAACTTATGGTCTCTAATTTTTTTCTGATTTTTGTCTATGTTTTGCCCAATTATCCAATTTACATAAAGATGCTAATTAAGACACTCTGCAACCATTGAGGCACCGAAACACTCCAACAATGTGGAATGTGACGGATATGTTAAGGGGAATGTGAATGGAAGCTGAGAGCTGAGAGCACTGCCAATAATAATTAAATTACCCATGACATATGAATGCAATCAAATTAAAAAATTTAATTCTTTTTTCATTGCATTTTAAAGTGGTTAATTCACTTTCGGCCGTCTGCCGCGCACAGGTTTGCCAAAAATTATGTGTGGCATAAAATATTCAATTGGAGTGTGCGCAAATATTCGATTTGACAGTCGCTGAAAGCACCAATCAAAGTGACAGGCGTTGAGTGCCATGAAATATTTAATTGGATAATGAATTAAGTTTTTATCTTGGCTGGACTTGTGAATGTCTCTTAAAAGGGGAATCGGAGAAATTGAATGGCTGTTGAACAGTATTCAAAATACAACAGCATAGATTGGCAGACAGACTTACAGCTCTTTATTTATAATAATAATTAATTAATTTATTAACAATTAAAATTAATCACAATTAATAACTTAATAAAATTTATTTCATATTTTTACACATTTTGTTTATTTATAATGTATTTTATGAAAATTAATATATATTTTTAATTTCCTTTTTCTCTCTTTTATTTTGTTGTTCAAGTGTTTCAATATTCCCTTCATAATATAGGTATAACTCACATAAATATTTACAGGGTATGTTAATTGAATACAAGTATAATTTGCCGCTTTTATCAATTAAGTTGTCAACTGAAATCAAATCACAAAGTGCAATTATTGTAATTGGCTTATTTAATTGGATATAAGTAAGCATTTAAATAAGCCAGAATTGAGAATCAGTTATTTGCGGTATTTTTTGCCGGATATCCGATGTTGCCATTGCGGTCTCATCGATTCGCTTTCATTTGGTGTTATTGCTATGGAGTAGGTATTTTAAAAGCGAGCAGACCACAAAAGGTCAAACAAATAGGTCGAAATCAAAATCAAATGATAAATTACCGTTACTGCGGTTTAGTTAGCCAAAACGAAACAAAAAGAAAAAAACAAAATCAGCGAATGATGGCAATAATTAAGCAATTATCTGTGATAAGCTAATGTATTAGGACTGCTGTGTGACAGGACCTTTGCGCAAATACTTATTGAATGCCTAAATAACCACATCTATTAACTACTTTTGGGTCTGCCCTTTTTTAATACTCTAGCTGAGGATGTGGTGGTAGGTATTATAGTTAGAGCCGATTTAACTTTGTCTGAACAACTTTTTGTTTGCCAAGCTATCTTAAATGAGTTCTCTGGTCATGTGTGTATTTAATGCTACTTACATTTTGGGCAAAAAACGGTCAACATATTGAGATTATCCAAGGGTATTTAAACTTTAGCATGCCCCAGCTAGCTATTCTCTCTCCTTTTTCTTCTTGCTTTTTGCGACCAGACCTAAAAAAAAAAATAAGTACATAAATTGCAGCCACCATGACACTGACAGTGACTGCCAAAACAATTACAGCTTTTTCAATACACACCCACACACACATAGGGAGCGAGAGGGAGAGGGATAAAGTACATTGGGCAAAGCTGATGGCCAGAACACACGGTTGACATGTGCCAGGCTCAACCAAAAAAACCTAAATAAAAATGCCGCCTGGCCACGTGGGTGGCATCCACATGCATAGATCACAGCTTGACTCGGACAACGTGTTCAATGCGAACGAGCACTCGCCCTCGCCCATTGTTTGTAATCTGCTTAAAATGTAAAGTTAACAACGTGCCCGATTGGCAATTGGCCAAAAAAAAAAAAAATAACAGAAAATCGGAGAAAAAAATAGAAACAGCACCACAACAACGAAAAGTCGAAAAGTCACAAAATGTCCATTAAGATTTGGCTTAGAGCGACCTGAATGGGAAATAGATTGATTGCATGTAGCTCGTTAAATCTTTCTAAAAAATAAAAAGCATTTTAAGGAACCTGAAGTGAGTTTCACCTTTGAACTGTATTTGCAGCTTAAGGTTGCTGTGAGCACTTTGAGTAATTTGTGCTAGTGAAAGGCAATCAAGTCGAACTTTTAGGTATAAACAAATTTAAAGGTGAGGAGTAAAATGACCTCACTAAGTGAAATTTTCTCAACTATTACATATAAAATTAATCATTTTAAAACATTTTTTCAATCGATTGGCCAAAATTAAAATGGGTCACCAACTCAATACGCTAAATATACTTTCCATTTGTACATTTAACCTTTATCCACTATATAAAGAATTCATGATTAGATTGGAGAGCAAACTTGTTGGCTAACCTTTCAACCTTTCCCACCGGTGTCAACCCCAGACTTTGTCAGATTAATCCCAAGAAAGTTTCTGTAAACAGAAAAAGTTTGTGCTACCATATAGAATATCAGCTAACTATATTTCCTATGCACCATATTTAACTCTTTTTAGATTTACATTGTGAAAATGTCATTTGTTGGTTTGTTTAATGAAATGAGAAATTTAACTTGCAATCAGTTAACCGAAAACTTAATCAAACATTGAGAGGGGTCTAAGGGTTCCAGGTGACAAGTCAATTTTAGGTACAAGACGTATACTTAATTTTCTACATATAACATTTATGCTATGCCACACACATTTGACATTATATAACATTTCTAGTGAAAACTCTTTGACATTCTGCCAACAACAAGCAACCAATTTTTTTCAGCGAAAAGTTTTTCCACCCTGTTTTCCCTTCCTTGAAGCAGAGAATTTAATTAAGTTTTCATGACAGAGAAAATTAATAAAAAAGTGTGTGAATATTTACATAATCGAAGACTTACGCGCTTGCAATGCAATTCATTTAATTTACATAATTAATTCACGTAATGCGAATCCTGAACTGAATGCCACAAATGATTGGGCCAGTATGTGAAAGTCGAGTTATGCCATTAATTTGGTATCAGAATCAGACTGCTTGTGCCTCAAACTCAGCATTTGATGCTCTTCTTCAGATTCTTCTTCACTGTGTGTGTTTGTTTGAGTTGCTGTGTTTTGAGTGCTCGGCGCTGAGTGCTCGGCATTTTGGCCAAGTGGCACTTTGCGTGCGGCCACAAGTCAATTGCAGTGCACAAGCACACACACAAACATACACACATACGCACACATACATTGATTGCAGCAGTAGCAGAACTCGAGAGCTATTGCGAGAATACGCGGCGTATGAGTAATTTCAGTGACTGGCACAAGAAATGCACTCAGAGAAACACCATATAAAGAAAGGGGTGAAAAAAGCAGTTAAGAGATCAGGTACATAAAATAAGATCTAAATATTTTACTTCAGGTAAACAACCTTTTACCGAAATAACTCTTCATGTCTGATATTTAGTAAGAAGTAAGTAAAAATTAAGTCAAACTCTAGTCAAAAATGAAACATTTGCTGTAACTTAACATATAAAATTCGGTCTGCATTTTATTCGCTGAGTGTAGGAATGTCGCAGATCTGGCAACCTTGTGCCAGTCAAGCAGTGAGGCAAGCAAGCCATATCGAACAACCTAGCAGTGTAAGCAAAGCGTTTCGACCGCATTTTCTGTGTGTTGTGCGGCTTGTTAATTTGATTTCTTGTCAAAGCCAGGCGCAGACATCGAATGGCAAAAGACTTGTCACCTGCTGCTAACCTCGCCTTGTCACACTTTTGACTTTGCCCGTCTCTGTCTGTCTCCTTCTGTCGCTGTTTGCCGCTGACGTGACAATTTCACACGAAAAGCGCACATCCACACACAGAGAAAGAGACAGGCAGACAGACACGCGTTTGCCTTACATAAATAAACAATGGCAGACAGGCAGGCTGGCAGGTGAAGGCAGCAGCTGTGACAGGAGCAGCTGTGACAGCAAAATCAGCAGCAACAGCAGCAATTGCCTGCCACGTCTTTATCCTTATCGAATCAAGGACATTTCGCAGTCACTCGCAACGAGGCGTTAAACAAGTAAAGCGCGACAGACATATTTAAAATTTAAAACCATAAAACACTCTCAGCCTGCAATGCGCTAGAAAACAGCTGTTTTACATTTTTTTATACAGATACAAGTTTGAAAATCTATCTTTATATTACAATAATATCAGCAAAGGCATAAAAAATGTATAAATGCATAAATGAATATATAAAAAAATTAAATTAAATCATTAAATCAATCAAAATATGCCATTTATTTAAGATTTCATTTCCAAACATCGAAATATGAATTTTTAGAATTTTAAAAAAGAAAATTTAAAATCATGCGTAAATATGTAAAATTTAGTGTAGTTGTTCAGTTGGTTTAAGATTTAACATGAATTCTAATCAGAATCTGTGTTCATTAGTGGAAAATTCAACTCAGGAAGCTAACTAAGGATGAGACTTTGGTTCGAACCGCACTTAGCTTAAAACACTTTGAAGACGCCTCGCCGTCCTTGCCACTTGCCTAATTGTAATATAAAGTGCTGTATTTAATACGTTTAAGTGACTTGGCCAGCAGCATGGCCAGAACCAAAGAGCCGATTACAAAACCGCGCTTCATGAATTTCAAACAAAATGGCACAAAGCAGCGGCGAGCGCATAATCAAAATGGCCAAAGCGCATTTAAGCCATAAGCGCATATAAAATATATTCATACCCGGCTATTACAAAAGAGAAAGGGAGAGATAGAGAGAGAGAGAGAGAGAGAGAAAGAGATAGAGATAGAGTCGCTTAAACTTAAACGCTGCTGGCAAATGCAGAAAAAGAGAAGAGAAGTTGATGATAAGAGCCTGCTATATGGCAGTATGTGGTGCTTGACTATGGCCATAAAGCTATAGCTACAGCTATGGCTATAAAGCTATAGCTGTAGGCCCTTGGCTGGCACATAAAAGAAAAAGCTACCAAATGGCGTAACATTTCAATTGCTAGCACACAATGATAACAACAAACACTGAAGCATCGGGATGGCTCGAAAAACAAGTGAGAATGCTCGAGGCGAGTGCGCTCGACTAGCAAATACCCTCAACTACAGACTATAACAATCTCCGAGATATTGAAAACTTATGTGTGTTTGTATGTATTTTTTGATGACTTTCCTTGCTGCTGAACAAGTTGGTGAACATGAATATAAGATTTGCTCAATCGATTTTAATGATGGTAAATATTTTGTCATGGTGCATGCATATCCGATTAGAAAGATATGTAATGAAAAATTATGGCCTTCACTGTTATCGACAATCGATTTTTATCGATATTGGGGCAATATAAGTTATTGAACAAATTAAATAAGCCTGATGTGCATACGAGACCCAATACCTCAACCTAGAAGTCACTTGCTATTATTGTTCTTGAGAGTGGCGAATTTACAGAAAGAGCTACACATATTCGTCTTGGCCAACTATTGGCCAACTACTTAATGAAGTCATTGACTTTTCACTTTGCCTATTACACACTTGATTATACCCCTTTTATTATACTTTTCATTATCAGCTAAGTTTGCCGTAAACTTCTCAAATAATCGGGAAGCAGTTCTGCTGCTTAGCCAAGTGAAATTATAATATATACTTAGACTATATGTTTTACAGATTAATACAAAACATTCTCATTAAGTTGTAAGCATTATGTATATATAATATTTACAACACACACATTCACATATACTTCTGTTTGCACTTAATAGAAAAACCACATTTTTATATTCTATAAAAACTTAATTTGGTGTATTAATCATTTTCCGCTTAAGAATCCCCATGCGAGTATTTAGCATAGTTATAGTTTATCTTCAGTTGGCTTTAAGGAGCTTTAAAATTCAAATATCAGTTTGACAATTTACCCCAAAGCAAGCCAACAGACATGTTTGAGATATTTAGTTTTGAAGACAAGTCTGATGCCAAACCCACAAAACAGCTTTTAAGCGTGCAACTGCCTGGCAATTTGTCACTCAGATGTGAACGTTGCAACATGTAAAGAATGTTTCCCATGTTGAATGAACGCTTTGGAAGATGACACATTCGGTTTGTTATTTGAATTGCTTTCGTAATATTTTCAGGATTGTCAGCTTGTTTGGCGTTGCAAGCTGAATGATTTATTCGACATGCCCAAACCAATTGCAATGTGCACAAAAACTGTGGCAATGCAATGGAACTTCTGCAACTCTATCCCCATCCAACACAACCCAACCCAAACAAAACACACACACATAAAAACAGTTGGCAGATTTGAAATTGACAATATTTCACATTGGCAAAGGCAAATTTATTTGCAGCTCGACAGCCGTTTTGGCCCATTGAACTTTGTTGTTGATTGCGAAAAAATGAAGAAAAACGTGACGAAAAAAGCGTTGCCTGCTTTTGGCCGTTTAAAAGTTTAGCTGCTTAAAGCACTGTTTAATGGGGGCCTTTTAGACAAACCAACAAACACTCACAATAAAACGTGGCAAAAGCAAAAAGGTCCAATCGTCTGTTGGCCCATTGTGCGGCCTGGCCAAGACGGTCGGCCATTCGCAGCACAAAATAAAAAGTCAGCCAAGTGTGTAAAATGTTATCGCAACATCAAATTTCATACATCATAAAACATATTGGCTTAGAAAGTAACAATTTTGATTGCGGTAAAGCGGCACAAATACGACAGGCGTCTCGGAATAACAATTTCAGAAAACCCACCCCCAATTCCCCTACACCCACCCCCCACACCATCTCTCTCTTTATCCTTTTGTCGCTCTGGCAAATTGGGGCGCAAGCAGGCGTGGCAGGCAACGAGGCGCACAGCTAAGCGGCTTTTGGGCCAAAGAGACTTGAAAGTGACACAGGCAAAAAATGGTTGCTTTCATATATACCCTGTAAGCCAGTGGGAATGGGTAGATGCAGATGCAGATATGCAGTACAAACATTTATTATTTTATCTATAGGTTCTGTAGATAAATATCGATAAATATCGATGTGGGCTCTCGGTTATTTTTGCATATATCAACCAATAAAAGTTAAAGGCAATAAAATTGGAAATTTACCGGAGTCAAAGATATTTTGGAATATATATTTTCGATAAATATTGATAAGTAATTTTATCCATAACTCTTTTTTATCAGATCGATAAAAATCGTTTTCTATCAGAGAATAACAAACATGTCACTTTTTTAATATTCTGTTAGTTATTTTTATCGCTAACTCTAAAATCGGTAAAAATCAATTTTCACTTCTCAGACAAAGATGAAGAAGTTATAGCTATTTTAGATATTCTGCCCGATTGGAGAAGACCTCTTTTTAGAGTTGAACAAAATTGGTATTTTGCCAATTACTTTTCAGCTTTTGGAACCACAAAATTTCAGGCCAATTAGGCCAGAAGCCATGAAGGCATTCAATATTCCAATTTCGTTGTTTGTTTAAATTTTATTTTAATTTTGAGCTGGTTACAGGGCATCTTCTAGTCGCCTCCGGATTGCTCTCGCCCTCGCTGTCAATCGCTGGCTGCCTACTCTCCTGTCTTCCTCTTATCGATGCCAATGAATCTTGCTGGCGTCGCGACGCCTTCAAGTAGGCCAACAAGCTGAAGAGTCTGTGAAACTGTTTCTGTGAGTTAATTCGGAAGCGTCCAAAATGACTTTATAAGTAGCTGTGACACATAAACTCAAAGTGCACATGCCGCTTGCCACTTGCCACATGGCATGTTGGCTAGATAAAATTGAATCGATTCAATTCGCTTCTAACCCTATTCAGTGTTCATAATTCCTAATCAAAATGCAAGCAAAAAGTTTGCACTTCCACAAGTTGCAAGTGCACCAAAGTGGCAAGTTGAAAGTTTGCCATCGTAATATGCATCAGCCAAATGTCTGCCTTTTTGTATGTGGCTGACAATCAACAGTTAATGACAAAATGGCGTATGCGTCTAGCATTCCTAATGGACTATGGAAAAAGAGACACTTTTTTAGACCTAAATTCCAAAATAAAAAATTTGATTTTCAAAATTTCCGCAATATGAAAATCGACTTTTGAAGTAGAAGGTTTTACTTGTTCTTAGAAATAATTTCTTAAAAGAAGAAATACAATTCTAATTTGAAGGTGACTTTTTTTTGAGTGTATTAATCTTACTTTCCCAGCACAACTTCGATAATGAGTTATCAGTTATTGGTTATCTTATCTTATCAATCGAATAAGAAAAAAAGTGTTTTCTTTTTGGAATGCAATATTAAAGTTTTGGGGCATGTCTAATATTTTTAAAGTTTGAGGCATTTCTAATAAAAGTTCGTTTGATGGAAAGATAATTTGTTCGGCATAGAAAAGCTGTTTTCATTCCATTGAGCCACGTTAAAAGTTTTGAGCCAGCCAAAACTTGACTTGCTGATTGTCAAAAACCATTGCTGCAAGGCAACAGTTGCTTCTACTTTGCCCGATGGCATTGTTGTTATTGTTGTTGTGGAAGTGTCTTGCGATGCGTGCGAGTGTCCTGGATCTAAACGGAAATAGTTCAAAAGTTCAGCACAGTGGCAACAATCAGGTCGACGGGCGCAAAGAAAGATGCTGCGGCAAAGCTGCAAGTGGCAAGAGTTGAAGCAACTCTTCGCATTGTTGTCAACGGTGTTGTGGCAACGCATGGAGCAGTCAACTGTTCTGTTGTGCTCCTGCTTAGAGTCAACTCATTGCACCTACAGTCAATTTGTGCACTGAGAGAAATGCCGTGTTCTTCATTCGAAATAGAAACTTTTCCAAAATACAAATTTTCTTCTCTCTGTTCGATATTCGACCTTGGCTCGGTTTATAAAAAATTGTGTGCATAATTCTTGTTAATTTTGGCTGACTGTGTAGATGCGTGTGTACGTGTGTGTGTTTGTGGCAAAGAGTTGCTTACAGCTTTGCCTTACGTTGTTCATTTGAATATTTTAGCTGCTGCATTTAGTTACTCAACCGTCTGGGATTTTGTGGCAGAGTTTGTGGTGCAAGGGGCACTCTAAGCAAGCTTCTTGTCAGTGTTTATGTCACCGGAAGTTTTGTTTTCACATGTGGTTAACGTCGAGCAGGCACAGTCTATCCTGACAGCCAGTCAGACAGACAGGCAGACAGGCAGGCAGGCAGACAGACAGTCAGACAGTTAGTCGAGCAACGTCTTCTCCTTCTGACCCATTTGTCATGCGGCTGTCGGCCTTAACTATACACTTGGCCAGGCTTTCAGTGCGGCCCAGGACGTTTGCCTCTGTGGTTATGCAAGCTACACACACACACACACACACCCAGAGGGAGTGGGAGTGGCTAAATCTCGTACCTAGCATATATATTTTGTATGAATATGCAAAGTACTTAGTGCAACAATGCCAGATTATAGTGAAATTTATTAGCTCGTCTGTGTGGCCTGTGGCATTTTAATGTCTTATGACTGCAGTTGGCAAGTGCACTATGCACACACACACTCACACACCCACACACATGAGAGGGTATGCACTCAAAGCTAAGCAAATGCATTGACATCCCCCTCCTCTTTGCCCTACTCCTACTGCTCCTTGACTCGGCTCTAATCAAAGCCCAAAGGCAGAAGCAGCAACAGCTTCTTGGCTGCTAATTAGTTTATCATCTTGCCATGAACTCAGGTTGCACACAGTCCTGTTCCAAGATTCGTATACTTTAGAGATAGTAACTGCATTTCAATTCCAAAACTTTATCATTTTTTACAGCTCAGAATGCAGACAGCCTGAGACAGCTTCCTCTTTCAATAATTATAATAAAATTTCTACAATTCATTAATAAATTTGTTGATTATATTATATATTAATAAATGCTATATCTTTATTATAAATCGATTTGTATCGATATTCGCGAAACGATTGCAGTTATCGATAATACAAAATAAACCCCAACTGCCTGTGATATATGAGAACTAAACATTTGGGAGTCATGGCTGTTAAAGCTGAGCAAGAATAATTCTTAGGGGGTTACAGATGCTTCCTCTTGCCTGCCAAATACTTTTGGCCAACTTCAGCAACACCCGTTAAGCACAAGTGTTTCTTATAATAGTTTCCAGCAAATTTCGAACGAAATCGAAACTCGGAAGTTGTCTCGACTACTTAAGAATTCTAATTTCAGAGCCACTTGCTGTGCTCTTGCTGTTTATTCAGTAAGCAGAGCAAGAAGAAACAAGAAATGAAAAAATCTACATAGTATCTGTTTTGCTCTCTCTCTGTGCCTGTGTGCCTGTGTGTGTGAGTGTGTGTGTGTGTGTGTGTGTGTGTGTATCTGCGTGGGCGCAGCTCAACGAGTAATTAATGATAAATACACTTCCGACTAATTGATGAGAAAACAACAACATGTAAAAGTGGCAGGCAACATTTGCTGGCGCGTTGAGTGAAAACATGTGTGGCATGCAGCAGGAAGTTCGGGGGCAACGCTAATGCCACATTAATACCTACGAATGGCAGGCAGCCAGAGCCGCGATACTTTATTGATTAAATGTAATTAGTTGATACGAAAATGCAGTCGCACGGAAGTCAAAGTTGGCCAAATTCAAATCAAAATCAAATGCCGCTTACATAAATTGATGCAATCAGTTGAGACTCGAGTTCCCACACAAAACTCATTCAGTCAGAGAGGCGGGGGAGGGAGAAGGGAGAGAAGGGGAGCAGCACCCACATCGTCATTTGTTTGGCTTTTGGTTTTCCCGGCACTTTTGTGTTGCATTTGGATAAGTTCAAGCTGCTTGCTGCTCGCAAAGTTCGCTGCTTGCTGCATGCAACATGCATTATAAATTACAATGCGTCGCAGGCTTTCAGCTTCAAACTACCTTTTGCCAGCTTTTTGCTAACTTTCTGCCAGCTCTTGCCACTTTTGGCTGTGGGTGCAAAGTTTCCGTGCTTTGCTTAACTTTCCTCAGTTTTCAATCTCTAAGTTCATGAATTTGTGAGTCATTTAAAGTCAGCTATAAGATTACATTTCCTTTGAGTCCAATAAATCTCAAGTTTGCTCTCCGCCATACCCTGTAAATCTATAAAAGTGGGTGACTGAGATATTTGTGGCGCATCTGTACTCGCATGAGCCCACTAAATTTGCCTATTTGCCTCTCGTTATATCTTGAAAATAAATAGAAAACTTTTTTTGAAATGTTTGATTTGATTTATTTTAATCACGGCTGCCAAAAGTATGGCTGATTTTTTCCGAGTGTATACTGGCAAGCTAGATCTAGCTACAGAGTAACTGCTAGTCGTGCATTCGCATTTTGGGCTCGTCAACTTTGCCTATTAGTTGGCAGGCTGGCAACTGTCAAGAGCAGAGTTTCCCGTTACGCTGTCACTATGCACCCGCCCATCCCCACTGGCAAACACCGCCCCCTCTCGACCATGTGGCAGCTGCTCTGTAATTGTGGATTTTATTGCCTCGCATATTTTGTATTTCATTATATATATTTTTAAATATGTTCTTGATGTTGCTGAATGCGATTTATTGTGTGAGAATCGCTTTTATCTGTGACATTATATTTGTTACTATGTCAACTTCATTCGTTTTTCGTTTTTCGCATTTTTCGTTTAACAAATCATTTCCGCTGCTTGAGCGGAAAATATCGTTTAAGTTCCGCTTTCCTGTTTAACATTTGCGTGCGGCTGCTGTGAGCAATGAGAAACTTTTTATAACATATTTGCTGGCGTTCCATTTGCGACAGTTGCCTTGGACAATTTTGATGAAATTCGCTGATGGAGCCGAGCATGGAGCATGAAATTGCACGAAACAGCGGGGCATCTGAATGAAAATGACAAATGTCCTTTGCCAGTCTAAGGACGATAACGCATAATGGACATAATTGCAAAGAAGTTGCCACAAAAACCGATTGGAAATCATACCAGAGCGACCAACCATTAGCAGATTAGACTGGAATAGTCGAGAAAATAATCAGTTGATTGTGGTCGAGAGTGCTCGTCCATCAGATACTTTGTCACTTGGAACAATCGCATTTCGCTTTAATTAACTTCGATCAATATTTTTTCTAGTTTTCGCACTTTCATTCCATTAGTCTCTTACAGAGCTGCTCATCCTGCTCCAGGAAATATAGTCGAACTAATTTATTTCGAGCTTTCCCAAGTCGATTTCCTTCTACTCGTATCAAATTCAATACTGTATTGTCTCTTTAACTCCAAGTCCAGATACTTATCCATCTGTATATCAATTTTGATCTTTATTAGTTTCTTTTAGTTTTGGTCTTATCGTCCTTTACCTGTCAAGCTCCTCAATCTTCAACTTGTCCAATTCAAAACTTCTGCTAAACGTAGTAAATTCAACATAGTATTGTCTCCTTAGCCAAAACTCCAGTTACTTAGGGATATTTTTCTGTAAAATAGTCATCTAAAAAATGCACATTCCAAATTTCAGCTCAATTAGTCTTTTTAGTCCTTATAATCATACATTTGGGTTCGCCTATATCGTCCTTCTACAGCTCCAAAATGTCTACAACCATTGCTACTTTCTAGTATTAAATATAGTCCAAATATATATGTTCTTTTTTTGCTACTTACATTTATTGATTGAATATAAGTTAGATTTACCCCAATAATATTTCTATATCCTTCATTATAAATAGAATCGAATAATAGCAAATATTTTCAGAGTCGCCTTTTTCATTTTCATTTCAATTTGTTTTTGGCAACTCAACTTAGATTTCCAATTAGACCAGTTCCAATTTGCATGGAGATGTCTTCTGCCGCCTGTGTCCTGCCGCCTGTGTCCTGCCTGCCTGTCAGCTGGTAACACATTTTTCATTTTAAGTACAGGGTATTGTAAAGCAGCTGGAATTTAATTGAGGCTCGACCTTTCAGCTGAGGCTCTTGTGTCTCGATTGGTGTGTGTCCTGGCAAGTACAATGACCTCAACGCCCACTTGGCTTGACTGCTTAGCAGCAAGACCGCTCCTCACTAACACCCACACACATACACACGCGCCTGAGTGTGCTTTTGTTGGGCACACAGAATGTGGCCACACGCTGTGACAATTTTGGCAATGCCAAAACGACAGCGGGTGTCCTTTATATGGGGCAAAAGACGTCAACGAGGACTGGCCACAAGACACAGCCACAAGATGAGCTCGGAAACCAATGAACTGTGAGCTGAGTATTTCAATTCTTAGTGTAAACGAGAGTGCGGACTCCGGAGTCCTTTTAAATTCCTTTCGAATGCGAATTTAATGCGACTCGAGTGCATTTCAAATTTTACCTGCTGGATGTTCGACACAAATAACAAACGGAAAAAAGAAAATCAACTTTTCTTTGCCAATTTCGTGGCACAATGTAAGAGAGTTAAATGCATTAAACTTTCACAAGGAAGAGTCAGACAGCCAGACAGCCAGACAGACGGCCAGTTAGGCAGACAGCCAGGAAGCGCGCCTCAGGATGCGCCAGCTGTGTTCAATGATAGCGGAAACGGAAACTGCTAAATAACATTGCCACTCACAAGCAAAAGCACACACTCAGCAAAAACCATTCGCTGCTGACTTAAGCTTGATTGAACTCGATTCAAGTATTTGCAGTTCTAAGAGAACCAGACTTGATTTCAAATCAATTTACGGCTAAAATTAAAGCTGAAACGAAGCACTAAATATTCCGTTAAAGAAATATGTTTGTGTACTTGCTGGAAATAAGTACAAAGTTTTCAAAAGTACTCATTTGATAAATATTTTATTTTTTTAAGTTTTCATCAATTTAAATTCCGCTAAAAGATTTCTTTTCAATATTTGTATACATCAATTATAATATAATAATAATATGGTACGCAAATGAATATTAAGACTGGACTACTCACTAATGTATGCTTAAACACCAAGTAGCTGATATTTGTTCTCAGTGTACAGCTAAGTAAAGAAAATAGCTGTGCGGACTGCTTTGTCAGTTGGCAGGTGCAAAGTGCAAACAATGATTAACCCAGCTGCAATCCCATTTTCTTGTAGCGACGACCATGCCCACCGCCCACCGCCCACCGCCCATCGTCGCCACATACGACCACGCCCCCACCGTCTAGCCACAGCACTTGCAGTTTGATTGTTTAAATATTTGATGCGATAGCAGATGGCAGGAGCTGCCACTCGCTTCAACTCCTTGCCACCTGTATAATTCATATCGATATTCCATATTGAAACGCTCACGTCTGTGTCAACTTGTATGCATGAGTGTGTGTGAGGGTGTGACAGTGTGTGCACATTACACTTTAATTTAACTGCAAAAAAGGAATGAAAAAAAAAGGTAAATAAAATAAAATTCGTATTAAAAATGCTGCAGATGGAAAAGCAATCTCGACTGAGAGTTTGCGCTGTGTGCAGTTTTTGGGAATAAATATTTATGAAACTAAACTGGGCATATCTTTTTATAGGGTGTCTTGAATGTAGGGCGGAATGTTATGCATTAAAGTCAGCTTGTTGACCGAAATTGTTATGGACTTCAAATGTTCACATTTTGGTTGAGTTTTATCAGAGTATTTATGAAATTTAAAGATTGCGCTGACTGCGGATGCAATATTTTTTAAATGTTTCAATATAAACCCACACTTGAAAATACATAACAGATTAATATAATTTAATGCGGATATATCCATCCTCTCCGATAGTCAAGCAGCAATAAATAATATTATTATATAATATAATAAAATAAATAAAGTAAGATTCAAGCTTGACCAACTCGGGACACGTAATAGGCTTACCATAAGATGGATCCCGGGGAACAAGGCGACTGACGAGCAAGCAAGAATGGAGGCAGAGAGACCCCTGATAGGACCTGAACTGGATTGTGGCATAGGAAGACACACAATACGGCTGCAAATCAGGGACGAAGAAAGACATCCATGGGTAGAACAGGCTCAGGATACTCACCGATCTATTGACGGGACACTGTAGACTGAGAAGTCACTTAACCAAATTAGGTGTTTATAGTAGCGATGCATGCAAGTTTTGTGGACACGATTAGGAATCCACCATGCACATCCTAGCAGAATGCGCAGCCTTAATCAGGATAAGATGCAGCATCCTAGGGCAGCATGTCATGAAGTCCAAGGACATAGAAACCCTCAACCCAACAAAGATTCTAGTATTCTTCCTGGAGCTGGGGTTGATGGAAGAGCTGTAGGTTCAGAAGGGGGCACAATAGGCTTTATAGGTCGCAGTTCTGGATCCCCAACTATATATATATATATATATATTTAAGCCTACTGTTCAAAATACATAATAATAAAATAATAATAATAATAAGCTCCCAAAAGAAACCGAATACCAAATCCCAATCTGATATTCGAATATCGTGCATAAGTACAGGAAAAACTTCAGAATCTACAAATTAGTCTTAAAAAAATCTGTTTTTCTTTTTCCCCCTTTTGGGTCGCCCCATTATCAATGGAAATATGATTCTCAATTTGTTGGCCATTGCTCCAAATGATAGGTGTGCTGCAGCAGCCAACAGAGCAATTGCTTTCAATTTTTACAAGAATACTTCAACTTAATGGTTTTGTAGCACGAATCCCTCGCATCGAAAGTGCATGCCCCACTTACGCCCCTGGCTGCACCGTTAGCAGCAATGTGGCTGGGTATTAAAAACACTTGAGCGCCATCTCCTAAAAGCAAACACTGGCAAACACATAAATACCTTCATATAAAATGCATTTAAAAATAACGTTGCCATCATAAAATAAAAACAGCAACAGCAAAAATATCAACAAAAAGGAAAACATGAACAGGAAACTGGATTGGCCACCATCAGTTGGCCATAAAACAAAGTTAGTTGAACCAGCTAAGGATTTTTTGTGGGTGGCAACTGGCAACTGGCAACTGGCAACTGGGCAGCAAAATAAATAAAATATTAATTTATTTTTATTTGCAATTCTCGTAAAATAAATTTCAGTTTCAGTTTTTGCCAGGCAACAACAGGCCATAAATTTTAATTTTTACTTGGCCAACAAAATGACATTTTTAGTTTTTATGAGTTGCCTTTTTGACATGCACACACACACACACACACACACGAGAAGTGTGTGTTGTGGCAAAGCAAACAAATTGTGAGCATAATAATTAAGATTGATGCTGATGTACAAGCCGAAAAGTTGATGTGGCAATATTTCGATTGGTTTAAACATGAGCATTATAAATCCCTTAATAGTAAAATATGTTTAATTATTCCTGTTCTTCGATTGTTCAAAAATTAAACAACAAAAGTTGCCCCAGTCCACAATATATTTGTTTATCATTTGATATGTTGAGGCTCCTTGCATTTGAGTAGTTTTTGCAATGCGATTTCTGATGAGTTTTTGTATGAAAAACTGGACTGCTTACTACCAGATACAAATCAAATCAAATCAAGCTAATATTTATATAAGAATTGATTGAGATCGGACTACTATATCATTTAGATTTCATAGGAAGCATTGGTTGAAGATGCAGTTCTTCAAAGGATAACTTTTATATTTTCAAAGACATCCAAACGAAAGTCCCCTGTTATGCGTGATACCTGGTCAAAAAATGATTTAGATCATTCTACTATATAGAATAGCTCCAATAGCAACAATCTGACTACAGATAAGTTCATTTATGGAAAACTTTTGTTGTTATTAAACAAACTTACCAGATATTCGACTTCGATCAAGGGTATTTCAACTCAGTTGAGCATTCCATCTGGTTTATATAAACAGTTTGTATAGTTTGCCAAAACTTTTCAAATAATCAGGTGCATTCCTAAGAAGTTTTCATGCTTCTGGTTCTTAACAAATAAAATTAAACTAAACAGAAACACATTATGGCCAAGCTCGCCTGAAGTATTTCCAACTCAAGTTGTTTGTCTTTCCGAAATGGGGAAAAACATACTTTTTATATATAGCTGCTGAAGGTAATGCGGCAGATCAGTTGCAGCCACTAATTAAACGATTAACTCAAGTGGAGTTTCAATGGTCGCAACTTAATTCACCGCAAACAACCAGCAACAACAACAACAACAACAACAACAACAACTACAACTCGGCGTCCTTAATAGTTACTGTATCTTTATCCGTATCCGTATCCATTGCAGCTGTCTGAAAGTTGTTGAAAACTTTTGCAAGTGAAATATCAGCGGGAGAATGACTGACTAAAAGGAAGCAAAAGGATGGACTAGGAAGTAGTTAAGGAGGTAGAGGGAGACATGCACTTTGCACTTTTTCTTCCCCCTTTTTTTTTGCAAAATCGGGAGTTCAATGACGAAGTTGGCCAGCACTTTCGCAGGGATAAAGACAACCAAGAAACCCGGTCACGTTATGCACATTTCGCTGCACTTGCGTCGCGGATTGCCATCCTAGGACGAGGAGCAGGAGCATGAAAAACAATAAGCGACCAGGGAACAGGTTGAGAGAGGGGCACTGGCCAGAGGGGAAGAGCTAGGCTGGGAGAAAGCGGAGAGGGAAGAGGGAGGGGGGAAAGAAGACAACACCCGCAAAGAGGACAGCGCAACGTGCACGTACAAGGGCCAAAAAACGCATTTCATGCATAACACGAGGGAAAACAACAGCAAGAAAAACAAAAAGAAAAACAGAAGGAAAAAAACAGCAGCGCAAACATCAAAAGAAAACTCACTTAGAAAAAATCAAGTAGAAAAATCAGTTACAAATCTTGTCAAAGATCAAACAAAATCAAAAAAAAACCCATAAAAAAAAAACAAATTTCTCATTTAAAAAAGATTATTTGTTATCTGGGAAATTGTGAAAGGTGCGAAATATTCGAAATCAAGAAATTGACTGCCAGTATTTTTCTTTTTTAAGTACTACAGTTCTGAAAACAATTGTGATTTTATTTTAAACTTAAACCAAATTCGCTTGAGTAAAGTTGATAACTTTTTTCTTATTATGGTTATTATTTTCCAGTCTAAAAATTAAATAAATGTCTACATAAATAAATTACTTTAATTTACCATCATTCAAAAACTTTTGTAAATTGAAATAGATTCAAGAATTAAAGCCCGAAAAAAATCGAAAATCCTAAACAAAAACCAATCATTTTTTTGCTAAAGTATCCAAATATGAAATATGCTTTGAGATAATTTCTTGTCATTTTAAAATATTTAAGATCATAACTTGACAGCTATATATTGTTGAAATCGGAAATCAAATCTGACTTCAGTTTATAATACAAAAAAAGTCAGATTGATTGATTGATTGATTGATTGATTTGAGACTTTAATATTTGTTCCAATTGATATCGAAGGCAAAAATGATTTATGCATATGGGATTTAAATTCTAGCCAGCTGCTGCTTGAATTTCGAACAGTGTTTTTCGCTGAGTGTGTTGGCTGAAATCAATGGCCAACGGCGGAACACGGTACACAAAAATATTGGTGGCAACAGTTTTAGTCCGACGTAAATTACCTGGAAAATACGTGACTTCAGCGCGGAACGTGAGTGAGCCGCACGGCAGAAACAGGTACAGGGCTGGCAAGGTGGCCTACGGCATGAGTGAAAGGCCGGCGAGAGGACATGCCAATGCAGCAGAACCGAAACCGACCAGGACCAGGACAAACCCAGACAGGACACCAAAACAAACAACTGCAGGCGTTGGCATTGGCGGCATCAGCATCAGCATCAGCATCGTTTGTGTTATTCCCAAAACTAACCAAAACGGCGAGAAATACACGCACATCGCACATCGCAGCACAGCACAGTGCACCTGAATACACCTGAACGCCAATGACTTGCCAACAAGCAGCTACACTGCAAAAAAAAAAACTATCTTGTATACGTATGTGCTGTACGAAAAGTCAAAGAGTTTTTACCCAAAAACTTTCAACATGTTCACTTAGCCCCATTAAAGCTTGTTTAACAATAAGTTGCAGAAGAACAAAATAATGATCGACTAGCAGATACCCTTTATGCAAGTATTGATTATAATTTGCCCAACTGTTACACAATTTGACGCAATAAAAAAATTTGAGCTGAAGTCATTCAAAGAACGCTGTATTTCCTCTCTTTCTCTTTCTCGCACTCTCTCTCTCTCTCTCTGTCTCACTTTTCCCCGTCTTTCTTTCTTTTTAATATTTCGCTTTGTCTCACTTATTCCATATTTCCCTCTCATTAATTTTCTCCCTTCCTCTCTCTTTCTCTCTCACACTCATTCTTCATGTTCATTCTTATTCTATCTCGCTCCTTCTCCCTCTTTTATGTGTATATTCTCTACATTTTCAATTTTTCTTTATTTTTCCATCTCTTTTTTCTATTCCTCCAATTCCCATATTATATTCTTAATTTTATTTTATTTTTATTATTAATATATTTCTTTACTCCTTCCTCACACATTCTCTATCTATCTCTCTCTTTCTCTCTCTCTCTCTTTCTCTCTCTCTCTCTCTTTAATAGCATTAAAGATACATCTTGATAAGAGTCACTTTTTATGCATTATATGTGTTGCATGCAGTTACTCAAGTTCATAATACCCAGCTGGTTATCTCTCATATTTACAGGGTATATTGTAAAATTTAAACTGCTGCTTCTGCCAGCCACTTTTCGCGCAGTGCACTTTTGTGTGGCGAACTGTGCGTGATTTTTATGCGGCCAATGCACTTAATTCAATTGAATTCCGCTTTGAGGCACCATTGTCTAGACACGTGCCCCACTCGCCACTGTCATCATCAGCGGCACGCCTCAAGTTGCTGTTGTTGCTGTTGCTGTTGCTGTTGCTGCTGCTACTTTTGCAGTGCAGTCAACGTCAGAAGTACCTTGAAGCAATTAAAACACTTTAAGCCTACATCATAAATGTCAAAATTAATCCACTTCCAGCTGCCAACTGGTGGATGCCACTGCCACTTCCACTTTGCCCAGCTTTTCTAATCTTTCGACTTGGGTCTACTTTGGCTTCCTCTGCTTATCATCATCGTCTGGGGCCACATCTCCGCCACGTCGCCATACGTCGCACTTCACTCACAGTTGGAGCACATGGAGCAGCAGCAGCAGCAGCAGCAGCAGCAGCAGCAGCAGCTGTAACGACTCTTGAACTTGACATTTTCCTTTTTTGAATCCCTATCTTCATCCCTCTCCTCATCCCTTCACTCCATGCTCTCCTGCTCTCCTGCTCTCCTGCTTTGTGCCTGTCACTTTTATTTTTAATCTCAGGCAGCAGACGACACACTGAAAATTTTCTGAAAAACAAAAGATGATTAAAAATAGCGTGTAAAAGATTGAGAAGAAAAAAACATTTTGCGTGCAGCAGCCAAAGGAAAAAAATAAGAGAAACTGTGTTGCTGTTGAGTGTATCCGACGGTGCAATACTCTGTAAACGGTTTGTTTTTAATTTTGATTTGATTTGATTTGATTTGATTTTTGATTGATAAAAATGTAATCAGATTAAGTTTCGTATGAAAGTATCTTTTTTTACCAAGCTACGAAGTTTTCCATATTTACAGCTATAGTTCAATGATTATAAATTAATATATATAAAGTATATCTGTACAATCTATAACTCTAACCAAGTTGAGTCATTATTCTGTACAATTTTGTCTTGTTGAGAAATTACATCTTCAGTTTTTGCATAACTTTGATCAGAAATATTTGGAATGTTTGCGTTTACTCAAAATATCTTTGAGTATCATTTAATATTGATTTAATCACATTTTTATCAAATATTTTTATTTTATTTAAATTAAGTATAAAATTCTGATAATATAATAACTAAAAAATATTTAATTATTTAATTTAATTATTTTGAGTAATTTGTAATAAGCAAATCAAAAATATTTTTGTATTGCATATTTGGTTACATAACTAAAATACCCTCTCGCAAATAGATGTTGCATGTGTAGTAGTTGTTGCTTTTGTTGTTGTTGTTGTTGCTGTTGTTGTTCTTGTTGCTGTTGTTGTTGTTGTTGCTGTTGCTGTTGTTGTTGTTGTTGTTGTTGCTGCTGTTGTTGTTCTTGATGCTGCTGTCGTCCCTTTTTTTTTGGAGCGATTAACGCGAATGCGCAATTGAAATTAATTGTCAGTCAAAGTGGCAGCCACAGCGCCAACAAACACACAGCTGTAGCAAGAGGGGAGTGAGTCTGAAGAGGGGAGGTGGGGGGGGAGAGGCAGAAGTGAGCCAGCGACTTGGTTGCAGCAACAGTGGATCAGTGGATTCATGCCCCACGCATCTGCAACTCGCACGTGTTTAAAGCGCATTTTTATTTTTAATTTCTTTAGTCGCAGTTTTCACTGGAAAAACTCCGAAGCTCCTTAACAGTTGTTGTTGTTGTTCCTGCTGCTGCTGCTGCTGCTGCTTGTTGCACGCACATGTGGCACAAATAATGTCAACGCGGATTTGCGTCTCCGGCTGCTGCCTGTCTTCGACTACCTTCGACTGCCCTTCCACTTCTGCTCGAGTTAATCTTGCCCCTATTTTGATGCTCTCGCGAAGGGTATTTCAACTTTGATGCCAAGCGAACATTCAACGAAGCTATAGTATCTATATAGCTTTGATCTGAATGATAAACTGAGTCGCTATATGGAAATTCCAGCTATATATCTAACTAACTAACTTTGTGAACTAACTCAGCTGCGAATGAAACTTCAAATATATTTCTAGGTTTTTTCCATTTAGAACATATGTTGAATTGGAACAGATCAGAAAACTATATCATTGGAATTATTTTATCGAAAGATAAAGATAATAAAAGAATTTCCGATACCATAAAGTATATATATTCTTTATAAGGACTATAAGAGACTCTAAGATCTAGAATATATAAGTTCTCAACGACAGTAGACAGATTTAATTTTATCGATAACTGCCCCGTTTCGATTAGAATCGATTTCCGATAGCAATAAAATTCACTGCTATAAAGATAAAGAGCTCAAAATATATTATTAATATATATATATATATATGTACTATTGTAACTGTAAAGATTGCATAAAGTTCGGATAGGAAACTGAGCTTCGAATATTGCGTAAGGGTATTTGAAAGTCAGCATTCCGATTTTTATTTTTGCTGTTTTGTTTATTTTCAACACTGTGGCACACACAACGAACGCGTTCTCCAAATGAGGCGTGCCTCACAATTTGATTTAATAAATTTTCATATAAATTACCATCCCTTTCCCCAGCTCCTACTCCTGCTCCAGCTCCCACTCCCACTGCAGTTCCCATTTCGGCTCCGGGTCCTGTCAAATGTTTATATCATCAGCGCCTTGATCTTCGCTCCGAAAGTGCGGCGGAAACATCAATTAAGCATTTCACAATTTATGAAAGTCGCCTTGAATTTTGTTTATTTCTTTTTTTTTTTGTTTACGTCTGTCTGAATGAGATCCTAATTGCTGTGAAATTAGCAGGATGTTTATGAGTCCCATCTAAATTAGGCGGCACTTAGTGGAACCAACTGCAACTTGTGCCGGAATTAGCCAAGCTTAGCAATTAACTTGATTATTGTGCGCTATTTTTTAATGGATTTTGTACTTCGTTTCAGTTGTGTTTTAAAGCTGGACATTGATTTATTTAATATGCATTTTAAGCAAGATTTTATGATTTTAATTGCTGACAATTCAAATATAACCAAAGCTGTTTAGTGGAACCATTACTAATGGAGTCTGCGACCAGGCGGGTCTCAGTCGCCTCTCTCTCATAAATGGGCTAAATATATCTCTCCTTTCATGCCAGGTTCTATATGTGACAACTTACACAATCTTTAGCTTGTCTAGATGTCTATATTCAAAGTCATAGCTGGCTAGCTCCAAAGGAGACCGCCCTGTCTGTCTATGCCAGGAATGCCTCAGAGAAGGACTAAATCCTTGTTGCTGTATCTCTGCCAAGAAAACTACTAATCAAATTTGTTGATAGCAGCTTTCAAATTGTAAAAGCTTTTAATTATTTAATTTAATTTTATATAATTTTTAATTATTTTATTTTTTTTATTTTATTTTATTATTTTTATTTTATTTATTCAGTTAACAAGTTGATACTAAAAAAAATGCTAAACAGCTCAGTTGAAACCAAATTGATTTATTTGTTATTAAAGAAGTTGTTAAGTAACTTTAAGCCATGTTTTTGGTTTAAGACTTGTTAATGATAAAAAAAATATATTTAATTATACGAGGTCTGACCAATAAGTAATGAGTAATGATTTTTTAGCCGCACTTGTGGTAACACTGCGAACCTGAAACTTCGGTCGGTTAATCTCCCATCCCTCCTCTATCGATACATGTGCTCGCGACTTTTGTACGTTCGATAGTTCTCTAGCTGTGTTGTGTTTTGTGACAACGTGTTTGTAAGGCGTGTCACGAATATGGAACGACGTAATATTGAACAGCGGTACGCGATTAAATTTTGCGTTAAACTCGGCGATTCTGTTACGGAAACGTACGGTAAATTGGTCAAAGTGTTCGGTGATGAAGCCCTGAGTCGTGTTCAGGTGTTTCGATGGCATAAAGATTTTAAAAATGGTCGTGAGAGCGTCGGGGATGAACCGCGAAGTGGGAGGCCGGTTGAAGCTCGAACTGACAACAATGTTCAGCGTGTGCGCACCCTCGTGCATCAAGATCGGCGGCTAACCATTCGAATGTTGGCTGATGAACTTAATTTGAAACGAGAAACCGTCAGAAAAATTTTAACTGATGATTTGACCATGCCAAAACGTGGATCCTTCATCATGACAATGCTCCATGCCATCGTGCCTTCAGTGTGTCGCAGTTTTTGACCTCTAAAAACATCGCAGTGTTGCTGCAAGCGCCCTATTCGCCGGATATGTCACCCTGTGACTTCTTCTTGTTCCCCCAAACAAAATTGGCCGTGAAAGGAACGCATTTTGAGTCCATAACTGACATCCAGACCGCCGTGCCGAGGGTACTAAAGGGCATTCCAGTCGAAGCCTTCCAGAAATGTTACGAAAGCTGGAAGAAACGTTGGAACCAGTGTGTAGATGCGGGAGGGGAGTACTTTGAAGGGGATCACATCAATGTACCTTAATTTTTAAATATACGTATTTTATGGACTTAGTCTCATTACTTATTGGCCACACCTTGTAGTTATGTATTTTTTTATATTTTTTTTATGTGTTATTCCGCTAATTAAATCAAATTTTCAAGATAAATTTGTTAAATAAAACTAAATTTTTTACTGCTAACAGAAAAATACTCAAATTTGATAGAATAACTGCATTTAACTTAAATAAATTGAATAATACTATATATATATATATATATATATATATATATTTAAACAAACCTTCGTTCGTTATCGAACACTGTCAATGGATTGTGGATTGTGTTGTGGGTTTTTTCAAAATGGAAAATTAATCAGGGAACTAAAAAAATGCTTAAAATAAAATGATTATTTAAAGCAAAGTCAGTTATTCAATAGAAATAATTAAACAGCAGAAATAATAATAAATTATTAAAAATAGCTTAAGCTGACTTCGATTTAGTTAAACTTTAATGAAAAAAAAAAAGGAAACTCTTAAAAAAAATAAGTAAAGTGCATGAAAAACTCAAACATTCTAGGAAAATTCATCTGAATTAGTCAAAAAGAATGTTGGCCAATGCATTCTGAGCGCATCGGAAACCGGCTTAAGCCGGTTTTTGTGGCACCAACAACTGCATTGTTAAGGGGGTGGGGGGGGGGGTGGCACAGAAGAACTTCTCAGCAGCATCTGCTGCAACTCGTATGTGCCTCATTTCATAGGCACACGCACACACCCACACAGGCACAACATGACCTGGCAACAATTTTAAGAAAGTGCTGTTGGCAATTTGCATGTGCCGCTGAATTAACTGTGGCCATGCAACACGATGTTGCACGCTGCGCTCCCACTCTGCATATTTCTCACACTCTCATTGTGCCAGAGCCAGCCACTGTCAGAGATTATTTATAAATTGCCAGTAACTCAAGAGCTCTGTGGCATGTTGCATTACGGCAACATGAGGCATGAGGCATGAGCAACGTGCACACAGAAGACGCTCCACTTCCGGCCACATAGTTGCCAATCGCCAACTGGCAACAAGCGAGCAGCAAGCAGCAACAACTGCTAACTGCTAACTGCTAGTTGCCACACATGCCACACATATTGTGCTGCTCAAATCAGCTCAGAAACCACTTGAGACGCGAGGCAATGGGCGTGGCACACACTGTCAACGCCTCAAATGATAACAACAACAACAACAAACACACACAGCGCGAAACCAGAGCCCGAAAAATCTATATAGATGGATATAGAAAGATATGGATAGGAAGAGAGCGAGAGAGATGAATACATATCTATCTGTATACAGTAGGAAATATAGATAGGCAGATTGATAGATAGATAATAGATGGATAGATAATTAAGTAGATCGACAGATAAGTGGAGAAAGAAAGATATGGAGATAATTATATCAATAGATATATATAAATATAATAAATACATTAATGGATACGACAGTTAGACAAATAGAAGAATAAATAGGGTAATAGATATGTCGATTTATAGATAGATGGATCGGTGGATACAGACATTTAGATATATATAAAGAAAGATGCAGATAGATGGATAAATATATATGATATATATAAAGAAAGATGCAGATAGATGGATAAATATATATGATATATATAAAGAAAGATGCAGATAGATGGATAAATATATATATTATATACACAGAAACATAGACGGGTGGGTAGATATATATATTATATAAATAGATAAATGCACAGATAGACAGTTATTTAGACAGATATAGATATAAACGAGATATATACACGATAGATAGATAGATACATGTATATACATATAGATTGATAGATAGATAGATAGATTAGCTGACTAAGAGTAAGATGCATCTTCTGCCAGCGCTACTGTTGTCTAGCAGATGAATAAGCCAATATATATGGGATCAGGATTATATATATATATATATATATCGTGAATCGAGTATCCCATACTATGCTAGGGCCTCCAAGTTCTGGTGTCCAGACTGACTTGAGTAGAAGTTTGTTTGAAATAAAATCAACATTGATTTGCTGAGTATTCTGCATATATTATGTGTACACTTTAAAATATTTCTTATCTTTTAAAATAAATAAAATAAAAACATAAATAAACAAAACTAATTCAAATTTCTACATTAAACAGACAGAAAATATATGTTGCCGATACATATGCAGTGTGCATGCTGCTTTCTCTCAGTGCAGCGTCAAGTGGAGCGAGTAACTTAAGCAACTTGAAATCGTATCAGATAACATAAGCAAACAGCAGCTCAAATCCAAGAAAAAATAACCAAAATAATAACTGCAACAGAAAGGGAAAGGGAAATGTCTAAACAAAGGCTCAAATTGTTGTTGATGCTGTTTATGTTGTTGCCGTTATTGTTGTTGTTGTTGTTGTTCAACACTTGAGTTACAAATCGACGCCTTTGTTTGTTCCTGCATCACACTCTCTCTCTGTCTTACTCTCCCTCGCTCGTTCACTCTCTCTCTCTCTCTCAAGCCGAAAACTAAACTTGGCATTTGCATTTCCCACGTTGCCCCTTAAAAAAAAATGTGTGTGTGGCAAACAGAAAAGTTTTCCGTAATGTCAAAGTCAACGTCAAAGTTGAAAGTGTCAGCTGTGCCACAAAAGATGCAGCTACAAAATGTGTAAGTCAAGCCGCAGGCAACAGCTAAAGATACAGATACAGGTAAAGATACATTGGACCGTTAATTGGAATTTCAATTCACAAAAGAAATGCGAGAAAAGATAAATAGACGAAATTAACACGTACTCAGCTGAAAATGAGCAGGTAGTTGAGCATAAGGGACAGCCACACACACACCACACATCACACACACACACACACACACATACGCACACACACAGATACAGATGCCGAGGCATAACTAGCCAAATAACCCTAATAAATAAGTCAAGTCTCGAGCGAGGCTACAAGTTAATAAGAGCATGTTGGCAGTTGGGGCAGCAACTACTACAACTAAATGCCACACAGTCCAATGATGTTGCATGCAGCAGGTGTATAAGATAGAGAGAGAGAGAGAAGGAGAGAGCGCTCGACTTAAAGATACCCTATAAAAGACTCAACTACTGCAACTAAATGTCTGACAAACCAAACATATTGCAAGCAGCACAAGAGTGAGAGAGAGAGAGAGAGAGAGAGAGCGAGAGGGGAAGAGAGAGAGAACCAATTACTTGGGAATACCTCTAAAAATCCCTATCCTTAAATATTATTTAACTTGCAAAAGATATTGATGTGAATAAGTCTGTATATAATAAATATTTGTAAATATTTTTTGTTATCTTGTTTTTTTATCTTCTTCTTTTAGCTATAATATATAAGATAAATTCCGAAAGATAAATTCCAAAAAGTTAGCTGATTTTTGCGATACATTTGCAGATATAAGTTAAGATAGAAAAAATCGAATTTTGTAATTTAAACCCAACTAGATACATTTACGACTTGAGAGGTATATCATATCTAGCCTCCTTTCACCTATTAAACGCTCCACTCCAGTATACCCCATGATTAGACATTTGATGCTTACAGGGTATACGAAGAAAAGAAAAGTTAATTAAGGTGTTTGCCCGCAACAGGAACACCAACAACAACAACAACAACAAAGACAGACCTTATAAATGAGATATTTATCTAGAACTGGACAGAGGTAGGGGCAGGGGACAGGGGCAGGGATAGGTGCAGGGGCAGTGGCAGGGGTAGGTGGAAAAGGTAGAGAAAAGCGAGTGATATGCGTTCGCTTTCTGGTTCTGGTTGTGGAACCAGTTTCGGAGTGTTTGCTTTTGAAATGTTTGTCATTATCGTCGTTAACTTTTTGATGAGTCGAACGTGTGTGATAAAAGTGTCGCAAGGATTTTGATTGGGAATGGGAATGGGAATGGGAAAAGGGGAAGGGGAAGGGGAAGGGGCAGGGAAGGGGAAACCAAAGCGTAAAGAAATGACAAAAGAAAAACCCAATAACGCAACTCACACACACTCACACACACACACACATACAGTTGGTACAGTGGTCTCTCGAGCATAAAGCAACCAAAATGCATTCGGCACTTTTCTAAGATCGGATTGCAGAAATCAAAAGAAGTAATTATATATTTTTAACGGTTTGTGAAATGCTAACATGGCACTACAATTTTCCGAGTTCTCGAGCTGGCCACTTATCGAGCGTTCACTGTATCGGGCGGGGACGAGCAGTCGGTCTGAAGTCGGACTTAACTCGCATGTATGTTTCAGATACAAATTGCCATTAGTTTATTGAGCGGCTGGAATTTATGACTCTTCGTGCTGCATGCCGCATGTGGCATGCTTTCACTACACTCTCCGCTGCCACATGCCGCATGTGGCATGCTGTGCGTGTGTGTGTGTGTGTGTGTCGTGGCCAACCACGCAACAGACGCACGAAAAATGCGCACAAATCTCAGACTCGCTCAGTCACATGTGGCTCCTCTGATGTCGTCTCTGCTCAACCCCCTCCCCCTGCTCCTAACACCCCCTCCACCCTCACTCATGCGTCTACCTCAACAGACGGCACTATTGGCATTTGTGGCACGTACAAAATTCATTTGTTGCACTATTTGATGAAAATGAAATCAAATTAAATTTTCGGCACAAATTCAAAGTGAAATTTCCTTTTGTGCCCACGTACACTGAGCAAAATAATCAAAACACTTTTGCACTAATTGCAGAAATTTGTACAAAAGAATAAGAAAAAAATCCAGTTAAAAGAAAGAATTTAATTTTGTTTCAATTATTTTTTGGGCTAAGTGCACCAATAAATTTCTCTCAGTGTGTGTGGGTATTCTGCGAAGCATTTTCCTTGCCTATACCCGTCTTATACCCTATACCCATGGAGAGTATAGAGAAGGGTATGCTAAAATTGCAACGCGCAGCACTTCCATATACATAGGTTATATATATTCCTGATCAGCATCAAAAGAGGAGATGATAAAGCCAAGTTCGCCTTTGAGTCTATATAAATTCGCCGATCTCAGAGACTATAAAGGTTGGATACCTCAAATTTGAAAGGTTCGTAGATTAAGCTTATGTAAAGTAATCGATAAATTTCCAGCTTTTAGCCACATCGATAAAAAATCGATATAAATCGATGTGATGTATTTTTATATCTTGACATAATAAAAACAAGTTGCAAAAATAAGTTTATATTTAAAACACATTATGTAAATTTAGCTAAAGGGTATCTCCAAGTCGAGCATTCTCGACTGCAGCACTTCTATTTCCTTTTTGCTGTCCTTGCAAATATGTGTGTGTGTTTTTTTATTGGTAATATGTTTTCAAGTTTGGCATCTGGAAAATGCCCAATTTCGCCCGGCTGAGAATGTGGACAACATTCAACCCAACAGCAATTAGTAATGGCCACAGCTAAATGTAACTGTATCTATATATGTATCTGTATCTATATCTGTATCTGTTTCTGTATCTGTATCTGCATCTGTGTCTCCGACTGTTTTTGTATCTTTTGACGAACTGTCTGCAATTAATTTTGTTGTTTATCAAATTGCTTGTAAAAACATTTCGAATTGCGCATATTTGAGTAGATTAAAAAATAAAGTTGTATTTTTGTGCGTTTTTAAGTAATGCTTTTTTTAATATATACATTTGAGAATTGTTCGATCTGCTCTTCATTTTTATGACAATGATCAAAAACTGACTTTTGAATAAATTGCAAAACTGAATTTAAATTTGTGCAGAAATTTCAAGCTTTAATTGTAAATAGCTTTTACGAAAAAAGGCGAAGAATGGAATAGAAAACAAATGAGTGAGGAAGAGAAAATAGAAGAAGAAGAGAAGATAAGGAAGAGCTAAGGAAGAAAACGGAATAAAAGTGGAAGCAAATAGCAAATAGCAATAAAAACTCGGGAAAGAAATAAGAAATAATAAAAAATTCTAAGCAAAAGATATGTGTATACACAAATAACTACATTTCGATTTGAAAGCAGTATCGGTAATCGATTTGTATCGATATACATATATGAATCATGGGCACATATTGATAAAATGAAATATTAAATTTGACATAATAATAATAATAATAAAATAGTAACAACATAATTCATAATAAATTATAGATATATAGATGATGAGCACATATACAACCGAACATTTCTGCAAGTGAATTAATCGATTAATCACTCAATTTACCAACACTAATCACAACTACAACGATGAAATTGAAAACCACACAAAACACACAACAACAACAACGCAGGAATTCTCTCTTCTGTTCTCAGTTCACAATTATGCCATAATAATAACTGTAATCAGGCTCTGCTCCTAGTTACAATTTGCCCATAAACATAACAAGAAACTAAACAGCAACAACAACAAGAACAACAAAAACAACTGCCGGCATTTGCCCAAATCAAAACAAGTTGCACACACAGGCAGCTCTTATACTGCGCGTATAAGTGCAGTGAAAACCAGTATTTGCTGCTCGTGCGCTCCACCAAAGAGAGACCCGCTGCATTTAAGAGCATCGCAAATGTTTATATAAAGTTGAAAAGCTAACTTATTGTTGTGTAATTTATTTATAGTTTAAAATTACCATATTCACATGAAATGCCTCTTATAGGAGCGATAAAAATGAAAATAATAAACAGTAAAATCCAATCCCTCTCTTAAAATCTCTCTCTTTTAACAGCCCTCTCTTTCATTGTTTCCTGGCACCCACATAAGAAAAAAAAAAACACTGGTTAAGACTCTGCTCTCTGTGGCTGCGCTGCCAGCAGCGCTGCTCACTCGTTGACCGTTCAGTTTTCTCAGAGCAGCCGTCGCGTTCGCACGCAGAGCGCATTGCGTAAAACAAGAGCAAAAAGCAACTGAATCAAATATAAAGTTTTCGTTCGTTTCGTGTGTTTTTTGCGCAATTATTGTTGGCAGTAAAATTGGTTAAATGTGGCCAACAAATAACGCCATTTAATGCAAATGTGTGAAAGTGTTGTCTCTAAATAAAAATATAACAAAAATGAAAAACAACAACCGTCTTTGTTTAACGCATCTGTAAAACGTGCGCGAAACAAAAAAAATAACAACAACAACACTACAAGAAAAACAACAACAACAATTAACATTTGGAGCAGCTTTCAAAAACGGTAAGCGCTGCACACTTACCAATGTAAATTGCACCCATACACGCATAACAAAAATGTAATTTAACATTACACTTTGAACCCGTTGCTTGTTATTGTTGCTGCTCTGTTAGCTTGTCATCTCGCTCTGACCCGCTTGTTGAGATCAGTTGTGCGCCATTAAGCGGTTAATTTGCGCTTTACATTATAACTGTTATGGCACTGTAACAACTGTTTTTTGTTACAGTTGCACACACACACACACACATACTTGTACTCTTTCTCTGTGCATTATTTCCGCCACTTTCTTTAATTGTTCTCTTTAAATCTAACTGCATTTGGCCTTGACGCTTTTCGTCTTTTTTTCTGCAAGTCGAGCTTAAGCTCTGCATCGAAAGCTCAGCCTATTAGCAAAGTCTTTGCGTGTACATGCGTGAGTGTGTGTGTGTTTATTTTTGCGGAACCAGTTTAAAAGAAAGAAGAAAAAAACAAACAGCGTAGCCAGAAGTTCATTTGCTTTGAAAAAATAAAAAAGCTCAACAGGTTTTTAGTTTTTTACACACGTTTGTTTCGCTGTTGTTGTTGTTATTTAGCTGGAAATTTCTGTGGCTGGCTTGAGGCTAATTAAATATGCACAGTTCCAAGGGAGTGTGGGGGTGGGGTGTGGTGCTTTCCACTAGAAGTGATAAACAGAGATAAGAAATATACAAAAAATTAAAAACAAAATGCTAATTAAAAATCACAACTAATCGCAACTGTTATGCAAATGAAATTATGTATTTTTTAAGATTTACAAATGTATATATATAGTATATTATATGTATACTTATTTATATATGAAAATCATTTTAAATGCGCTCAACAAAAAGCACATCAAATGAGCGATAAGAAGAAGAGCGAGAGTTCACACTGAGTTTATCAAGCCAAGCTGAGCCAAGAATTTATACAGTATGTGCAGCAAGTATTTTGTCTAAGCAAAAATAAATAAATTTAAATTCAAATTTACTCTTTTTCCAATTGAAAATAAATAATAACCAGATTTATGGATTTCAATAATAAATAAGCAAAAAATAATCTCTTTGAAACAAATATAATCATTTATCGTAGAGTGTCAAACCAATGTTTTGAGAATATTTTATTTGGTTTTAAATTTTGCAAGAGCTTTTTGAGTCGATCCCGTTAGAAATCATCGAATAACTTTGATAAGCCTTTGTATGTATGGCTGTGTAAATATATGTACAGTGTATATCTATTTGTTATGCTTATATGCATTTATGTTTATATACATTCTCTGAGCAGTTGTCAAACTTGTAAGCATATTCGCTTAACACATGCATCTATACATCATTTGTATATAAGCAACTATGTTCGTATGTATGTTTGTATCTATGCTTGTACACATGAATATTACATTTGTACTTACGTTCAAATGTCAGTAAATGTTTATATGCATTCTATTAGTAACTGTAAACTTTGTAAATATTAATTGTTTATCAATAACGGAATGGAATAAAATATCCTAATATATAAATGTTTATTTATTTATGTGCAAAATTCTTCAACTAAAACTGTTCTAAGGTCAAACTTGAAATAAGCTAAAATTTAACTCTAATTTAGACTTTATTAATGATAAATTTCCAGACTTTTACTCCATATTTCTTTGTACAATCTTTGACTTAAATTTGGGTCAGTTTATGCTACTTTTAAAAAAACACAATTGATAAAAATAAAAAGTAGAGGAAATAGAGGAAGAAGAGGAAGAAACTGAACTTAGTTTCAGTTTTCTTGTCTTGCGGAAATCATTTAACTGTCTGCTGAGCACAACAACAACAACAATGGGAAGAAGAAGCAGAAGCGATGCTGAAGAGATTTTTTTTTCATTATGTTTGTGCCATGTTAGAAAGTGGCCCACAATTGCGGCCAAGAATGAACCTTAACTGTTTAAAAACCATTTGTTAAATCGACAAGGCAATTTCTTTAAGTATTTGTTTGCTTTTTTCTCTGTGCATATTTTTGTATGACTGCTTTTTGTTGGCCAAAAGTACTTTTTGCTACAACTTAAAAAAAATAAAATAAAATAATTGAATAAAAAAAGACATTTGCAATTGATTTCACTATTTTTTTGCACATGTGTTTGATATGTAGACAGCTGACAAAGCTAATTCTTTGCTACACTGTAAAAACGAACAAATAAATGAGTTTCAAAATAGAAGATTCTGTTAACGTCCTTCGTTTTGTATAGTTGATGAGTTTTTTTAATTAAAATAAATTTAATTTAATTTTTATTTAATATATATTTAATTTGCGTGCTTTTCAAGTCTAATTTTGTGCTGATTAAATTGAAATTTTCATGTCAAAGTTCGTTCACGTTCTAATCTCAAAGGCCTCGTAGCTGTATTCCTGAATAGCCTTAAAATTCTTGATAACAAACTCCTTGATGGCTGCCACATACTCGCCAGCTGCCACAATTAGCTGCTTAAAGGTCTCGATCACTTTACCCTCGCCCTGCAATTGCCCCTTGTAAAAGTCATCTGAAATCCGGGTAACATAGCCCCGGAGACCCAGCAACTGGGCCTGGGCAGCGGCAAATAGTTCGAATGCCTCCTTGGGCACCTCACCGTGGATCTCGAAGTCGCAAGACACAAGATTAGGCTTCGATTCTGGAGCAGCCATTTATCTATGTAAAATGTTTGTGGGGAGTTTCAAGAAAAGATGTGAACTTATTTTGAATGCCTGCTTTGAAAATGAGAAATAAGAAGAAACAAATATTTAGTTTGGATTGAACAGAATTTCGAAACAAAATACTTCCAAAAAAATAATTTCCACACAATGATATGTGGATGTATTAGAAATAAATATTAGAAATAACAGTCTTCGCCTTTATTCGAGAGAAATCTATGTCCCAAACCTTAGAAACAATCTTCATAACTTCGCAGCACAAATTCTCAATCGGGTTGAGATCTGTGAGAGGCTGTAAAATGTTCAAATCAATGGCAACAAATGGTAGCATAAAAAGTTAAAAGCCCAATAAAGAGTTGCAATTCGGAATTCTGATTTGTAAAGTATGTAAAAATGTATATATTCATTTATTGATCT
Organism: Drosophila seclusa; assembly: GCA_035043575.1. Lineage (NCBI taxonomy): Eukaryota > Metazoa > Arthropoda > Insecta > Diptera > Drosophilidae > Drosophila > Drosophila seclusa. Next base: position 203,332 of record JAWNMX010000456.1, on the reverse strand, counting down.
GCATACTCTGACTCTCCCTCTCCCCCACTTATTCTCACAGTGCACTTGTTTTGCGATGCTTTGTCTTCGATGAGTCAACATCTGTTTCGAAGCCGCAAGCAAATAAGCCTGTTGCTGCTGCTCTCAAACGCTTCGCTTTAAGTTGACCGCCATATTTGTTTTGGCTCTCTCTCTGCCTCTGCCTCTGCCTATGCTTCTGACATGAGCTTTATCAATAGAGAGCTTCCCGCTGTGACGTCAGCAGATCGTGCATAATTCGCGAGCTTATTACAGAGAGAGAGAGATAGAGAGAGAGGTAGAGAGAGATGCGAAGCGCTTAATTAAGAGCCAGCAATATTTATTTTTAATATATTCAATTAGGTACAGAAAAAAAATGGGCTTTTACCCACAGTTCCCGCTGCGACATTCTTGAACACTTTAATGACGTTTTTTTTTTCTAATTCACTCCCCACCTTCCCCTCGACTTGCCTAATGCCTTCATCAGCTGCAGAAGCAGACAAAAAATAGAGGGAAAATCTCATTAATATTCGAGCTCTCTGTTCATTTTTTGTTCCCTTTGTGCCTTTATTCCTTTATCTTTACCTGTTCCCATTTCGCTTCCCCGCTGCATTTATGATATCTTGTGCAGCGATGCGATGCAACTACACTGCCAGAAAAAACTGATAACCACAACAGGAAACTCAGATCTTTACTAAAGTTATAAAGTTTTTAACTACATTTTAAATGAGCATAAAATTATTCTGCAAACTAACTATTTCTCTCAGTGCAATTGCTTTATTAGCTGGCTTGGCCTGCCTTTAAATCGATTCCCTAATTAAACTCTCTTCGCCCCGCAGCTGTTGTCACGTCCGTCTATCTAAATAAGACATAAAATGTATGACTCTCTATTAAAAAAGCCAACCGAGAAAAAGGAAAAAATGAAAAGGAAATGTATAAATAATAAACCTCTCTGGCTGGGTGGGCAATTAGCTGCCACGCCCACGTTTACCGCACATTTCCAGCATATTTGCCACATTGCTCACTGGCCATTTGAATGAAGTACGGGTGGCACAGCCAGCAACAACATTAGACGCGCCTAAACGTTCAAATTAGCGAACCGCCAAAGTCACAAAAAGAGGAAAAAAATGAAATGAAAGAGAAATTTAATTAAAGCAACGTTAAAAAAAGAAATAGAATGCATAAATTTGAACACAGACACTTGCCCCGCCCCCTCTCCTACACCCACCTGGCTTGTAATTTTGTAACCTCAAAGCAAAACAAAAAACGTGTAATTTTCACGGTCCCAAGCTGCCACTTTCCCCGCCGCACACCCCCTCGCTTTTACTAGCCCAGTCCCAGCACAATGATTAGGGTCAGCAGGAGACAGCCCAAAATATGTACAAATAAAAAATTAAAATTATCTATTTAGTAAGCCGAGGCTAGAATACTCTGAAAAAAATAATATATCTAATTATTATTATTATTATTTTTTTGTTTATATTTTGCTTATTTTCAAAAAGTAAAAAATGATAACTAGAAATATATACACAAAAGGGAATATGAAAGCCGGATATAAAACTTTAACCAGTCAGAGTATTATCCGATCTCATAGTATTTTCCCAGATATGGACTCCGCTCATAACTATTAGTATCTATCCATTAATTGCTATATTAAATAATTAATTACAGTATGTGTGATAATTTTGTTGACTCATTTACTGTTAGTTCCTTTATGGGTGATATCTTTTATGAAGTTCCACACAAATTGTTGGGAAAATTCAACACTTTGGATGAAATCGACTGAAAAGTTCGATCAACTCATTAAACACTTCTGATTTTGCTGACTCATTTACTTACTCAAAAACTACTGAGTTTCTCATAGTAATTGAATTTTCATTAATTCCAAGATTGAAATATAGATGAAAAGTGCTTTTTTCATTCGATTTTCTTTGAGCTGCATTTCAAATGGAAATTTTGGTTTGTTCTTATAACGATTATGTTGAAAGTTGTTTTTAATTTTGATAATAAATAATCATTTAAAATAAAAAACGAGATGCCAAAAGTTAATGTTTAAATTCACCAAGTCTTAAAGCAGGCCAAAGCCTTGAACAGAAGTTAACACAGCAAATCGATGCTTGGGACAAGTTGACGATTTGTCAACCTTTCAAATTGTCAGTTTAACACTTTGCCAACCTGATTAAGTATTTATGATGATCGTCGTAAAGGGTATACAAAATAAGGGGAGGAGACGAGGTTCCGCTTTAGCGGCGGCAGCAGATTTTAGTTTTATCTCTGTGGGTTTTTGGCAAAGATAAAAGCATTCGTCATTAGCATAAAACGCCAAAGGTTTTCCTCGACTTGCCTCGCGAATTTCACTTTCGTCTCCACAAACAGACCCCAAATATTTGAACTTCATTAGAGATCCAGACTATGGCGCCCATTCACTACTTGACTTATGGCCTTTGACCTTTGCTCCTAATGACTATTTGCTCATTATTTAAATTAAAACCCAATTTTAATGCAAGCCAATATGAAGAAGAAGCTTCTTCTTCTGTGCAACAAGCATAGCAAAATATGTTTATCTTTTAAGGGAAGCATACCAAGAGTGCTGTGGTCGGCTCATAAATACCCTGTAACCAAATTAAGCTACCTTTTTATAATAATATTAAATAAAATGTAAGTAAAAAAAAAACATTAATTTGTATATAAAAATTTTGATTGTAAATAAATATTCGTATGATATTTATATATAAATATATTAATATTTTTAAATCGCTAAAAGTCTACACAATGTGGATCAACTAGATATACCTACCATCTTTAATGTTTACAGGGTATGACACAAATTTCATGCTAAGAAACACTTAAGAACCGAGAGCGATAAAAACTGAGATAAAAAATGAAATGCCAACATAAAAAGTGCAGTAAAATCAACCTCAAAACTAAATCATGTTTCAAAAATATCGTGCAACAAGCACAAACAGAGAAATGCAAACATTTCCGCAGGCAAACAACTCAAATTGATGGGTATCTTAAAAGAGTCCAAGCCGCATTATACATATATGTAGAACAACAAAAATACAAATGTCATGCTTCGCTGAGTCCGTCTCAGGCACTTGAGGAGTGCAAAGGGAGGGAGTAAGGGGAAGCAAAGGTGCAGCCCCGAGATGGAAGCCACCGATTAGCGGAACAAGTGGACAAAGCCATTGATGATGATGACCAACTGACAGATAACGGAGAGACCCAGTAGTCGACTTTCGACACATTCCTCGCCCAGTGCTCAATGCTCAATGCTAGACCAGCCCTCGTCTTTCCCTCCTAGCTAGAGAAGCACCCTCTTTGATAATTGATAACCATCTAATATAGCCTGGGAATATTCTTCAAACTTGAATTGCAGTCAACATATTTAACTAGTGCAATTAATATGAGTGAATGGATAGAATTCTCGAATTGTCTACTTTATAAGGAGAATGCCTCAGGTCTAAAAAAAAAGGTTTTCCTATTCACACTTAAAGTTTAGTTTAAAATAAAAGAATAATTTAAATAAATTATGTATTAAAATTTGAATAGCATTGCTTTTGAGTTCAATTGCCAATTGGCGATTTAAGCCAGCTTTCAATTTATTTACTAACCTCTTCAACAAGTCGTTTTAGCATCAGCATTTAGTGATAGTTTGGCTTATGACATGCAAAAATCGTTTTTCTTAGAAATTTTCGTTTGCTTTTGTGCTTGTGCGCAATGGAAAATAAGATAAACAAAAAACAAACAGAGAAAATCGTCATTATCTTTTAATTAACTTTCTAGGCCATTTGCGAAAATGACAAAAAGTTCTGCTCCATTCTAATTGTACAGCGAGCGGTGGAGTCTGTTTTGTGTTTATCTTGTGATTGCTTTTAGTTTTAGTTTTTCCCCGACAGTTTTCATGCCAAACAGAATTTTCCTTTTCATTATGCTAATTTCGCTGGGGTAAATAATTACAGGGCGCAAATTGAAACGGGCAGAGAGAGATAGAGCGAGAGAGAGATAGAGAGAGAAATGTTTGAAAGTAATTGTCAACATGGAGTTAAATACACACACACACACAAACACACACACACAAGTAGCAACAATTTTATCCCAACTTTAAGCCAGTTTTTTGTATTTTCTTTGTTGTTGATTTTCCCGAGTTCGTTTAATCGGCTTTTCTTTGAAAGCCGCTTGTTGTTGGCTTTCCCACGCTGACTGACTGAATGAGTGATTAACATAATCGAAATGAAATGAAATAAATGTAATTTTTATATTCTAATACCGGAGGAATCATATTTATATAAAGCTGAAATCGCCAGATTTGACTGATAGAGTTTTGGTAGAACCCTTTCTAAAAGCCAACGATTGGTAAATGATTATTTTTGATCAGCCACAAAAAGTGTATTTAATCAGCAAAAAATCATTTTCTATTGTGGGTTCTTGGTTTTTCTTATCTTTTCTTTTCTCTTGCGCCTCTAATTGAATTGTTACATTGAGCACAGCAAGAATAGAGTTTTAGGTTGCATGCTCAAGCTGCTACACAGCGAGAAATGTGAATTGCATGTCATAATTGGTTACTTGAGTAATTGCTACGAGAGAGTCTAAACTCTTAAAAAGTACTCAAAGTTAATACAACACCACCTTTTCTCGCTGTGCAGCTTCTGAAATCATGCCCAGCGAGTAAGCCGCAAAGTTATTTCCGAGTGCATCCATCGTGTGGCAACAATTTTGGTCTGCTACGAGTAGGCAGCTAGCAGAGCTGAGCTGGCTCAGCACTAAATTTGTCAGTCAGAGTTTTTTTTAAGCTGTGCTGGTTCATTCAACTTGGCTTCTTTCTGCTATGCGCCACAAAATGTTGACAGTGGTTCGATAACTTTTCAAGTTCTAAGCTGGTCATTAAAAAACATGAAAGTCGCTTTTGTGTCTGATTGTGTGTGTCTCTCTGCGAGTGAATGTTGGTAATTTCAGCATTTGGTTTGTTTGTTGAATAATTTATGCGCATCATACCAATAATAATAACAGTAATTAATGCGATAAGAACATTGAATATCAACCATGGTCAAAATCAACACGCAAAATGGGTCTCCACATTCGGCCCACGCGTCGCGTCTCATTTTCAAACGTTAAACGACGAAATGAAATCCAGCCACAAATAGACGAAGATTGAATACTCTTGCAGATGAATGATAAATATATAGATATAAATAGAGAGATAGATAAAGAGAGAGATAGAAATAAATATAGAATATGTTTATACTCCGACTTTTAATAGGTACACCAAGTTGTATTCAGTCAGTTTAGGAACCCCAACAAATTCAACTTTGCACGATGACTAAATCTGAAAAGCAGAACAGGAACTGGAGTCAAAATGCAACTTTTTGTTTTTATAGAACCTGTTAAGTGAAAAGATATTATGAGCTGCTTTCTATAGTCTCAGATGCGTCACTAGATTCGTGACAAAGTGTAAATATCCCTCTAGTACAAGTCTAAATAAATAATGATAAAAAACAGCCATTAAAATAGGTAGAAGAAGTGTGGGTATAACCCGCATACAAAGCAAAGCTTTACAAACATGGAAAAAAAAAGAACGACAAAATTAAAGTTAATTTTATGTTTATGACAAATTTATTATTTATTTTTCTTTGTGTCGTTGGTGTCTTTTTCTACTGCGGCTTGTGGAGTCGCACAGCGGGTAAACATTTTAAATACCCCAATCTCTAGAGAGATAGCTGGAGGAGTGGGAGTGGGAGGAAGAGGAAGAGGAGTAGGAGAAGGTTTTTGTGTTCGAATTCGATTATCGCAGTCGATTTGGTTGGTGGGTGTTCCTTTTCTTTTTTAACAGGGTCATGGGTCATAAATAAAACGCAGCTATGGCTCTATTTACATATGCAAGTGTGTGTGTGTGTGTGTGTGTATGTGTAGGTGGGCGTGTGTGTGTTAATGTCCATGAATCACACACACGGCATTCAAATTGCCGACCATTCTACTTGTTGGTGGACAAAACTGATTGCCATATAATTTGAGCAATTTTCTCCAATTGATTATTCACTCAAGTATCATCAGCTATAATATATAATGTATATATTAACTGAAGTATCTGAAGTAATTTTTCACAATTACCCTATGTTCGCTGATGACATTTGTACACTTTGAAAAATAATAGAGTAGATCAACAAGGCGAACATTACAGTAAATATTGTTCTCTTATTGTTGAGGTTTATGTTTAGTCCAGGTAACTTTAGTTTGGATAGTAAATTTCTGAAAGACGGATATATCTTCAAAAACGAAAAGCGATTCTTATCGATATTGGGAAAACGGGAGTTCTCGATATTCTGAAATTATACTTATACTAAGGTAAAGGAGAACTTAAATGGAAAATATTTAGCGTCTTGCTTTAGAGGGTCTGTCCTTGAGATCATTTCAGAGTTTAGGATTAAGAGGCAAAAATAAATTTTAATTTTTCTTGATTCAAGTACTAAAACAAATGTGAGCAGAGCATTAAAAGTGCGACTTTTAGAATATGTTCTTAGATAGAGTCCGGTTATTCAAGAACAAGCCACTTTGCATCAAATCATTTGCATTGCCATTTCAAATAATTCATTCTTTCATTGAATTTGCCAGTAACAATTATGAATTTGATTACGATTAAAAAATCAGCAAATGAAACTCGTTTCACATGCTACAAAATGTGGGCAGGTCCAAAGCATTCAATTAGATATACAACTGTACGGGTATTATCTTACTATCCAGCCACGCGCGGGTCTAATATCGTGCAAAAGTAATATCTTACATCAGAGTCAAGTAGTTTTCCCCCAGTTTTCATATTGTCTCGATTTCTCGACTCGATTCCAACTCAGCGTTCAGCTTGCACTGAACAAGAGCTTAACAAATTACAATAATGGTTTCCAGTTCTACAGTCAGGTATTAAATTCAATCATGTGAGATCAACTTACGAATAAGCCACTTATTTACATAGATATTCACACCTGAACCGGTTTTATTTATTATTAATCCGTTTTTTTCCCCATTTTCTGTTGAAGAAATATTGCAGTCTCCATTTACAGGGAGATGAATAATATTCTTGGCGATATTAATAACAACTTTTTTGCCATTTTTAAAGGGTTCTGGATTTAATTATTCTTTATGGATTTCATACAAGTCTCGCACTTATGAAGAAGTAGTATTATCGATTATGACCAGATATCAGAGACGAATGATTTCTTTTGACAGTTGCTTGAGTTTATTCCTTAAATGAGATTAGTTGCAATTGAAGATTAAAGATTGAGAATTTGTTTCATTATTATATACTTAGTGGAAATGCGGTTAAATGCTTCAATGATTTGTCAGACAGGCAAACACAAAACAAATCATTTGCCATTCTTTTTGCACTCTTCAAATCAACCCATGCTCTTAAAGCATTTACCTGAAAATATCTCATGTCATCAGCTTATATAGATACGCCATGATTCGGGTCTTTGATGGATTGCGCGCCAAGCACTCGTTGAAATGTGCTTCTCAAGATAATCCACTTGCCAGAAAGATATCATTGATAAGTAGCGAAGCGTTTTGGGTTGTCTTGTGGCACAATTCTCAAGAAATACAATTCGTCGCACGTCTCGACTACAGTCAGAGTGGTTTTTTGTGATAAGTCAAAACTTTGAAAATCCCTTGCGTTATCTTTTCTGGATTCTTGTTCTCTTATTTTGATTTGCGGATTATGCCTAATTAAAGGTGAAACTGGAAGAACTGCAATTTTAGATTGTTTTTATTTTATTTATTTTATTTTGTTACTTATTTTGTTTATGTGTTACTTTAATATTGCTTTAGGTAAGGAACCAAAAATAAAGCTGAAACTCAAACAGAATAATACTCGAAAACTTTGTATATCGCACCTTTTGCGAACTCCTGATGACTTGTTTGCATGTCCTGGCATTCAAGCTGTCGCCACTCAACCTGAATATTGATCAATTATGGCCCGCAGCAAAAAGGTCTCTATAGCCCCCCTCTCCTCTCTGTCCACCTTCCGCATTGTTCGTGCTGCACAGTAGCAATTAGCGTTTGGCCCATTATCATCATCATCATCATCGGCACACAATACTCCCATATAGTTTTGTACATTCATATCAATCAGTCTGTTTGCTAAGCCACTCTTCTACTTCCCTCTATTTGCAGGTAAGCATTTTGATGTGATACCTCAAATAACAACAACAACAACAACAACAGCAATTGAGTGAGTATTTTTGAGGGAGCTTTTGTGATCCACTTCTGAAAGGACAGCTTCCCGCTTGTAATTTGATGCCCATTCTCCAAGTCATTTCTTTCTTTCATTTGGGTTCCTTTTGTTCCATTTATGGGAATTAAGTTCGCTTCAAATTCAAAAAAAAAAATAAAATACAGTATTTTCCCACACAAAACAATAGCAAGGAAATCTGAACTTATTTAAAAAGCTTAAGAGCTTCAACCAAAAAAAATAAAAAAAAAACTAGCACAAAAAACCTTTGAAATTACCAGCCAGCTGAGCCCAATAACAATTTTCTGGCTACAAATTGAGCACGTATATAAATATATCTATACATATATATATTGATTCTGTGAAAATTATATCAATTATCATTAGTTGCTGGCAATAAGAAAAACTTGAAACTCACATTTTCCCAACAATTGATGACAGTTGAAAAGAAAATTGTTGGCGGCAGGGGGGAGGAAACGTGAATTGCATAAAATTCAAAGTTAAATAGCATCGAAAATTTTGCTGACTTTTCTTTTTTGTGTTGAGGCTTTGGGCTCTTTGGACATGGAATGGGGACTTGGTGGATTGGGATTGGGATTGGCCTCATTAGAAATCCTCGGAAGCATTTAATGCCAATTGAAGCGGCTCCCAAAATGAAATAAAACAAAATTAATGAGCTACAATTGGTGCGCAGGCAACAACACAAACAACAATAACAACAACAACAACAAAAAATACATTGACCAGAATAGAGATACAAATAAATTAAATTAAGCACTTCTTTCTCAAGATTTTTGGTCCGTGCAGACGATGATGAAGAAGAAGAAGAAGAAGACAAAGATGTACGGCGGGAATTTTAAAAAGTTTTTAGTCCAATACGTCAGGGGCACAATTGATTGTAAATAAGCATCCACACACACACACACACACACACGCATGCAGACAACATCTTAAAAGCAAAGCAAATCGAAAATCGTGACAGGAATGCCTAAGAAAATTGCCACACTCGGAAAAACCAATTGCCAACATGCCAAAGTTATATCAACAAAATACATTTTGCAAAAATACATTAATTTTTAAATTACTTTAATTTTTTTGTTATTTTTTTTATTTCACACTTTTAATTAGTATTTTACACTAGATGCAAGTTGTAATTTATTTTTGAAGTCTCTAATACTTATAGTAAGATTTAGAGTTGATTTTTTGAGCAATTCATTTGACTTGCAATTTCGCGGGACAAAGCACAACATGTTTTCTTCGAGTGCTGAGTGGGCTCAGTTACCGAAATTGTTCGGCAGCCTTTTTCTTTATTCCATTTAGCCATGGATCGCCTTAATTGCAGCACACACAGTGCTGCTCCACATTTGATTCAATCAAACGCAGATCCATTGATTTTCTTTTTTATTTGTTGGTTGTTTTTTTTTTGTCGTCCTTCTCCTCTGCTTATAATTGAAATTGCTTTGCGTTTGGAAAAATGAAATAGAAGGCAGCACATTTTCAATTAATTTGGCAACCGCAAAAGCAGCCGCAAAGAATTTTATTTATTTATATTGAGCCCGCTGCTGCTGCTGCTGCTGCTGCTGCTGCTGCTGCTGCTGCTGCTGCAAGAGTCAAAGTGTCAAAAGCGTCCCCCCCAAAACAGTTGGGCGGCAAAAATAAGTTGGGGATGGGGATAGTAGACGCACTTTTTCCCCACCGAGTGTAAACAAATCAAGCGACAACGTTTTGTGGAAACAGTCTGTAGGTAAGGGATGGGGCGGGTGGAGAGGTCTTATGTTGTTAGGGGGCATTTTTATGTAGATTTTATTTGCAGCAGTCGCGAGTCAAGAAATTCACACAAACAAATTGAATTTTGTATCATTTTTTTATACGCACACTCCACCCACACACACACACACACACACACACACAAAACATAAAGGGACTTCTTGTTTGCCGTACGTCCCAAAAAATGCTGCCACATTGTTTTTTTTTTATATTTTTATTCTTATTTTTAAACCAAGCAAGAGTTCGTTCGGTATGCTTTATGACTCTGATTTAATGTTTTCATGTTTGCATATGTTTATGAATACATAATAATAATAGCAAAATCGCATCTCTTCTTATTCAATTTATATTAACTAAAAAATGTCTTTCAAAATAAATAAAAATAAAAAAGATTTGAACAAATCTTATTTATTCTTGTCTCATTTTTATGATATTTAACATAAAAACTTGCTTATCACAGCAAAAAAAAAAATTATTTCAAAAATATTTATGCTTTCTCACATGAAAGCAGTTTGCTCAAAACTTTCTAAACTTATTGTTTCATGAGTCTGTCATTAACATTAAGTTTTTATTTGAAACCCGAAGGGGAATACAAAAGTTACTTTTAAATTCACAAATCACGTAATTACCATTTTCACAATTTTTATCCAAACCCACTTATCATGCTTAAATTCATCAATCTTCGAACTCATCGAAACATTTTATTTTAATAAGAATTAAATTTTACAAAAATATTGTCCTTAACCTTGTCACAGTTACAGGGTAGCCACTGCCTGATAATGTTTAATATAATAAGTCATCAAAGGGAATGCTTCTCAGAACAGCAGAACAAGATGAACAATTATTTTTAAGCTTAGAAAAACCTCAAAAATGTCATTCAGACGTCATGTAAAATGTCAAAACATTTTCCTATAAAATACTTTTCTTTGCAAAAGAAATAGGAAAACATTTTTTTTTACCTTTGTATAAACACTTCCTTGACATACTGTATATGTTGAGTAAATTTTCTAGCAATGGAAAAACGAAGACTCGATTTCTTTTCCCTTGTCAAAAGACTTTCTTGGCATACTGTGCATGTCTGTTTTCTGCCACATGACCTTTGTAAGTCAAGCTGAAAAACAAAAACATATTGAATTTCGCTTGTCACTTGTCGGCTTTTGTTTGCCGCTGCTGCGCTGCTCTTATTTTTTTTTTATTATTTTCCATTTTTATTTATTTATTATTATTTATTTCTATGTATGTGTTTTTGTTGTTATAAAAATGAAATATATTTGTGAACATTTTGATGCAAATCAGGGGAGGCGAAGGCGACACAGAACGTGAACCAAAAGTCACCAGAAAGACACCAAATGCGTCTCGAAAGCGAAAGAGAGAGAGAGTATTGGAGAGCGAGAGAGAGAGAGAGAGAGAGAGATAGATTGCGAGAAAGGGATAGAAATTCATAATATAATATTGACATGGCGGGCAGCTTGACAGCCGTAAACAGTAAAACATCAAAAAGTTATCACAAACGGGGCGTTTGTCCCACGCTGCGCATCCTTTTGCCAAAGGCGCTGCAAGAAAAACAAAAGCGCGAACAATCAAAAAAAAAAGAGGAAAAGATGGGGAAAGAGAAGGAAGGGAATAAGAGCAGGAGGATGATGAGGACACATGTTCTGCAACACCGGCTGACAAGAGATTCGCTGCTGTGTTTTTTTTCTGCTAGAAATTTAAAATCAAGCTAAAGTTGCCGCTGCTTTTTTTTCGTTCGTTTTTTGCGTTTTCATCGGCAGTGGAATGTATAAAGTTTTACACAAAAGTTGCTTGTTGGATTTGTTTGTCGCAAAAAGGGTCGCCAACATTTCAGCTGTGGGCTGTAGTTGTGCATGTTTGTGTTTATCTATATGTTCATATATATATATGAATATATATATGTATGTATATATACATATATGTAAGCAGCAAGTGCTGAAGGCCAGGTCGCCAAAGTTTTGCAGAAACTGACTGTGAAAGTTGCTTTTCTCTTTGTTTGCTGGCATTTTCTTGGGGGTATTAGTATTAGTGTTGCTTGCCACATTTTCCTTAACATTTTCCTTAACATTTTATTTTTGTGTTTTTTTTTTGTTTTGGTTCTGTTATGCTTCATTTTGCCGAAGCCAGAAGTGCGTGCAAAAGAGAATGAGAAATTTGTCAGAGCGGAAACGAAAAACAAACAAAAAAAAAAATTGTCTAAGGCACAACGAAGTTGAAATGCCCTTAAGGAATGGAGAGCAGTTCACAGATAAACTAGATGTATTCAATATATATATAAAGACGTTCGATTTCAAGTTTCATCAATTTTCAAGAGTAAAAAAATACAGGCGAAAATCTTAATCAAATCGACTCTATATAAATGTATACATGTATATGTATGCACACACTTGAAGAGAAAATGACAATACCCTTCGGAAGGGTATCGGAGTAAGGAATGTAGAAGTACAAGTCAAAAGGCTCTCTGCACTTTTGCGGTTAGAGGCGAGACCAATTTGTAGATGTGAAAAGTTTTGAGCAGAGCCATCTTGTCCCCCAAAACCCCAACCAAAAACCAACCTTACACTCCCCCGCCCCTTTCATCGCCCCAACAACTAACTGTTAACAGGCAGACGCTTTGAATTTTTCGCGGTTATTGCGACGAAAATGAAAAAAAAAATGATTGTGATTTATAAGACCTACTTGCTGAGGAGTAGGTGATGATAAGCGTGGAGACAGACAGAGAGAGAGAGAGAGAGTGAGTGAGTGAGAGAAAACCTGTTGATAATTGGCTGAATTCTGAATGCCCCCAAATATCCTTGTTGAGCATATCCTTTTCACCTCAACAAAATGAAATCCTAGATAAGAATCCGCAACCGCAAATATTGCGCCCAGCTGATGGCATTTTCGCTTTCAATAAATATCTCATAATTCCTGTGTGTGCCACACAAAACAAGGATGCAAATGCCAGCGTGCAACGGCAATTCATTGAATTGAATTGCCAAGGCAACACACACACACACACAAACGCACACAATAGACTCAAACAGAAGCAAAGTCCTTGTATGGAAAGATTTTAGATTTCAGCAGAACGATAAATCGTGCTAAAAGGTGTCTCTCATTCGTTCAGATATATATCTAAGGGATGTGTGCGCATATGTGTTTGTGCAATATATGTGTGTGTGTGTGTGTGTGTTTGTGTGGTGTGGATGTGTTTGTCTGATAACCTAAAACTCGCTGAGAAACCTGATTTTTAACTGGCAAAACTGAATGGAGCAGACATGACTACAAAAGGCTCGACATGTATGGGTGCCTGCATACACGTGTGTGTGCTGGAAATGAATGAGATTTCCCTATAGATAACACACGCACACAATCACAAACCACACTCACCACACACACACTAACAAACATATGCACGGTGGTTTCTTGAATATGAAATCGTTTCGGCAATAGAATTCGTGAATTAATCGAGCTTTTCAAATGCATTTAGAAACAAGAATTAATTAAATAATATTAATTTTTAATATTATTAATTGGTTTTTATAGACAATAATCATTCTCCATATATAAAATTTGCACTAATTAATTATTAAAATATAAATTTTGCGAAAACACTTGCATTCCATTTTTGGTACAGCTATTCAGTCTTTCGAATTTTTAAAATTTACTAATTAATTAAAAAAGAATTATAAATCATTTATAATTTGTAAGATTTGAGAAAATAATTGAATAAAAGAAAAAATATAGAAAAATCGAATAATAACAAAAGACAAAAACAAATTCGTAACAAAAATTATTTATGTTTATTTATCTATTAGTCTGCAGAATATATTGATTATTTTGTTATATCTTTTTTCAAAGTGACTTGCAAAAATGTTGATTTAAAATTGCTGTATAATTCTTATTGATGAAACCCATAATTTCCCATCAACTACTGTGCCTCATAACCCACACACACCCACACAAACACACTCGCATTCTGGTGAGCCACACACACACAAGGTAGATATTCTCAATTTGAATGCAAACATGTTGGATTATTATGATTTCCTTCTACCGCTGGCATTTTTTTTTGTTTTATCTTTTGCCTTCTTTTTTTCAGTAGTTTCTAGACCACCATGTGTGTGTCTATGGGGTGTGTGTGATGTGTGTGTGCTGCAATTTTTTTTATTTTTTTTTTTTGCTGCTGTGACAAGTATTAAGTGCAATCAAAAGAAGATTTACAAGCGTCATGAATGAAATATTTGCATCATATGCTGCACACAGAGGGCACACGAACAGACACAGAAACAGAGAAACAGAAACTGGCAGACAAGGCAACAGTTTTGCAACGTGTGTCTGCCACATGAGTCCTTGTCGTATCGTTTGCACTGCCTGCTTGCCTCTGTTTGCTTGCCGCGCGCATAAAAACCCATTTGACATGATATTTATGGCACTTTTCGAGCATGGCTAATAGAAAATGTTACCTGCTCCTATCTTGATGCAGCCAGGTGAGCTTTAATTATTGATTATGGCACCGCGGCTCATCTAAAAGTGACATGTGTGTGTGTCGTGTGTGTGTCATGTGTGTGGAGGCGATGGCAAACAGGCGATAAGCAACCAGGCATAAAGTGAATGGACGAATTGAAACAGAGCTGAACTCATTTGGATTTGAACCCACAATATACACAGAAAAAATCAACAAACGTGCTAAGTCAAGTACGAAGGCTTCAAGAAGTCACTGTTCGTGTTATCGGAAATCGATTTGTATCGATTAAAAAAACTATAACTTATATTCCAAACTTAAAGTCCTCAACTCTGAGATGGGCATTGTTTTACAGACGGATATGCCTAAATCGATTTTTGATGCAGATCAAGAATCTATATCACTTTATGGGCTCGCAGATGATTCCTTCTGCCTATTGCATACCTTGGCACAAATTTAAATTAATTTAAGAACTCATAACTTAGCCAAAGTCACCACTAAAATTACCTTGAAAGTAAGCTGTAAGACCTTTATAAACAAATAAAAGTCTCCAATTACTCCAAATAAGTAAGAATCATTCAATTTAAGTTCTTTGAACATAACAAATCACTACTCTATTCAACACTGCTCAAAATAACTTGAATCACGAACTCATTGGCCTATCTAAAGATCACTTCAAGTCAAACAAAAATACTTAAAATTTCATTCAACTAAAATCGAACTTGAAAAAGATCTGATTTCGCTTTTTTCAATCTAGACTATCAATCACAATGTCGTGGTAGACTTTTCTCGCAGTGTACTGCCTAATAATGAAAGCGTGACAACATCTTCTTTATTTTGTGGTTTTTTATTTTGCTAGTCTTTGTTAAAATTTCCCATGACTCTTGCGGTAACCTTTCCCACAATTGTTTTTGTTGTTGTTGTTGTGGCTGTTGCACCAAATTGGCCAAACAGACAACAAACGTTGCAGCCACAGTTAACAAGCGACTGCGTCTTTCAATGTTGCCCCACAAATGTGAGTGGCTCTGCTCGCAACGAATATTCGCAAACGAATTCGCATATTCATGATTACGATATATGAATGTTTGTATGTATTTGCGCATGCATAACTTAGTAGTCTCCTCGCCACCGGGCTTACTTGCCACAACATGTGGCAGACAGTCGCGATGATTAAGATGCAGCCTGTACTTGTTGTTGTTGTTGTCAAATGCAGTGGCGCTGATTACATGAAATTCGGTCTGACTTTTTGGTATGCATACTTGTGTGTGTGTGTGTGTGTGTGCGAGAAATTGATGGCTTTGATGGATTGACAACCACGCCCATCGCTGCGTTGATTGGGGGCGGCATGATACTTGCAACTGAGATCCCAAAACCCTCGGTCTGCCTGGCTGTGTGTGCTTCGCTGTGTGTGTGTGTGTGTGTGTGTATGTGTTTGTGCTTGTAACACAATCCGCGTCTATCTTTTGAAACTTGACTAAAATTAATGATATACACCGCAGTTGACCCACCTCCCCGCCTCCCTCTGTGAGCCAATGTGTGTCTGGTTTATATAAATTTTGTTTTGTCTGGTGTTATTTTTTTCTTGGTTTCTGAGCTTCCGCTAGAAACTTCAAAGGCGCAATAACATTGGCTGAGTGCTTGCTTTAGATTGGTTGATTGACATTAAGCAAAGATTAAAGAAGTAGCTATAGCTTGAATGAACTTTTTAATATGTTATAGCCATAGCTAAATGTGCTTTTAAGTCTCGCGAAAAAGATAAAAATAGTTTGCAAAGACTTCTCGAAAATGCTGCAATTATTTTGCAACAGACGCAGTCATAAAATCAATTTTTAATTTCAATTTAAAAAATGCTTTTTCTCATCTACAAATGATAATGGATTATATCTGAAAGTTATTTTTTCGTTTGCTATAAATATATATAAATCATCTGATCTAGCTACAAATACAAAATCCATGCGCTTTCATACTTAAGCTCAATATTAAATAAAAGGTAAGGTTTTGTTGCATATTACAAAATGAATTGACTGCTAATTGATTGCAGTGTATGAATGGCACCCAAATAATGGTAAACATCTTGAGCTAAACAAATATTTGAACTCAAGGGATTAACTTAATAAGCTTTCAAGTAAGCCAACAATGAGTTATCGATTGACATTACTTGCCTTAATTTCCATTTAGCCAATGTCATCAGTATATAATTTTTTTTCTGCATCTTACATAATTTTCTTGGCTGACACTTTTAATTGATTTGCTTGGCTCGAGACAGAAAACCCAAATGCTGATAGATGACATATTTCAGACTAGCTATCGGCTCTCAGTTCGTTGACTTAAAGCCCAAAGTTCACCGAGTTCCTGAAGTCAATGTTAATGCGTATTTTATATATATAAGTATATATATACAAATAAGTATTAATATATATATATAAATTTTACTGCTTTAAAGTATCTGAAAATTCAAGGCGAAGGTTGCCAGATTATTATTATTGAGGGAGCCCTGCACTCTTATCAAAGTTTAATGGTGCAATTGATAATCTTGGAACTGCTCGCAAGTCAAATGAAGTGAAAATGGGTATGTATGTGTGTGTGTGGGAGTGTGTGTGTTAAGTTTATGACTGTGCGGCTATCAGTGACGCATTTTATGGCCGCAACATGTGAACGGCTCGTTAAAACGGTAAACGTAAAATTGGCAAAAGGCCGGCTATAAAATCGATGCAGGGGCAAGCATACAAAGGTAATCAGTATGTGTGTGTGTGTGTGTGAGTATGGATATATGTATGTGTGTATATATATATACATATATTTATGACCAATTTGGCAAAGTGCTTAAAACTGTAAACAGCGTCGAACGACGCACAAAAGTATGCAAAGTTAAAGCAAATGCAAATGCAAATGCCAAAAGAAAAGGAGCACCTCAACAAACACACAAATACAAATACACTCTGCAAATAAACATAGCAACTTGTGCTTTAATTAAACTTAAATGTTGGCCAGCTCTAAGATCTTCGCATATAGCACAAAAATAAATGATGGCAATGAGTATTTTTAGCTTGAGCCCATTAAAAATGCGAAACAAGCATCCTCGACTAAATGAAGTATATATATTCTCGATCAACATCAAGAAAAGAGTCAATTTAGCCACGTCTAAGAACTAGAGACTTCAAATTTGGAATATAAATTCTTATTTACCATAAGCAGATCAAGTTTATTTCATTTTATCGATAACTATCGATAGCCATTAAATACTCAATTAAATTAATACCTTTACTTATTATTCATCAAATGCAAACATATCATCAAGAAAATGCTTACGCTTTGTAATTGAAGTTGAGTAGATCGGTTTTTTTTTCGAGTGCACGCACAAATATTGCGCAAATTTGCATTGTTATCAGAGAAAGAGAGAGAGGCCCACGTTGGCAACGCTGCGGTCGCTGACGCGTCTTGGGGCATGGTCCCGGCCTGAACAATGAAGCAGGCCGCGAGGCAAACAGCAGCGCTTGAGTTGGCAACTGTTTTGGTCCCACTTGGCGTATGCGTAACTTCCTGTATACAATTGTGTGTGTGTGTGTGCGTGTGTATGCGTTATTAAATTTATTCGACTTGATGTGCGCACACACAGAAGCCAATGGAGAGAATGAGAGAAAGACGACGAAGAGAGAGAGAGAGGGATAGAGAGAGGGAAGGACAGGGAGAGGGAGAGGGAGAAAAATAAAGGAACTGTTGTGGTTGCTAGAGAAACAGCAGAATAACAAGAGAAAGTGGGGTTGAAAGATTGGATGAGATTGCGAGTTGGGATTTTGCACCAGGCCGCCATGGATTTTGGCATGAGTAACTCAACACACACTCAAACACACACACACACACACACAATCAGATACACAATGTACATGCAGCTGTCCGTTTGTGTTTGGTTTCTCTTTTTGGCTGGCTCATCGTCATTTAATATTTAAATTGCTTGTGGTTAAAATATATAACTCATGTATGTATGCTTATGGCAATTTATATTTTAAATTATTAAAACAGACATATTGCATAACACTCACACACACACACACACACACACGCACACACTCAGGAACACACACATGCCATATGAAACAGTTTCTTGTGCCATTTGAAACTTGACTTGACACAACATAAAATATTCTGTGGACTTATTTCATCCTCTAATTGAATTTCACATTTCCTATTTTAGGCATTTCAAACAGAATGCTATCAAGACAGATGTCAGAATAAGTCGGCATTAACTCCTGACTCTCAGCCTTCAGATTAAAATATGTATATGTATATATTGTTACATGCACTCATGTAAGTCCAAATCGATCTTAAATGTGTACTTTTTTGTTGCTTTGTGAAAACTCCTTCAGCTTGAGCTTATAATCCCACTGAAAAACAATACAATTTTGCAACTAGTCTGAGCAGATTAACTTTAATTACACATTGTTCGTTATGCGCATAAAAATACAAATGTGACTTTAAACATGGAATCTATTCAGTAGATGTATGTTATGTATACTTAAATATATACATTACATCATTCTGATAATTCCATTTCCAACTTGACCCGCGTTTGGTTTTTCTTCTATAAATATAACTTTGACAGGTCAACTTTTGTTTATCAATAAAACATCTTCCTTGCATAACTTTGCGGTTGATCCACATTTTAAAAAGTTAAAATTCATAACAAAAAAGAAAAATAGGAAAATAGGAAAATAGGAAAAAGTAAAAACTCAACAACATGATATTTTCTTTTATTTATTTTATTGTATTATAATGTGAATATGCAACTTGTGCAAAGTAATACAAATGCTTTGACAACGAAACTCATAATTCGCAGAATTTCATCAACTTTGTGTCAATATTTGTCACGAATGTCAATATTTGATGATTTACTTTACAAAGAAAATATACGTACATAAAAGCAAAAGAAAATCCCATTATGTTGCGAGCATAATTTTTGTTGAAACTTTGTGTACGAATAATTGAAATTTGTGCGTGTGTGTGTACGTGTACGTGTGAATGCATTTGCATTATATATAGGGTCCATAAAAGTTTCTGTTATTTGCAAAGTTGAATTTTGCGGAGCAGTAATTCATATAAGCCGCTTTCTGCACTGATTGCCAAATGCGCCACGACAAAAGGCAGGGGACAGTAGGGCGCTGTAGGGTGTGTAAGGGGGTTGAGCGGAGGGAATTGGGTAGCGTAAGCAGCTTAAAGCTCAGTCTTTTGGGCCTTGTTGGCTGGCGCTTAAAGAGCAATCTCTAATTTAATAATAAACCTCATCAAATGCTTATCTGCTATCAGCGCACAACAAATTGCCAGCAGCACAAAACAGGAACAAACATAAAAAATTGCAAAGAGGAATAAAAATATATATATATTATATACAAACACAAACATATATAAATATATATCATATATGAGATAGAGATAATCCCACATGTGCGTGTATGTGAGTGGCAAGTGCAGTCGGAGAAAAAGATAATAATATTTGCCAAAATCCGGTCTAAGGTTAAGGCTTAAGTTAAGTGGGATTGTTGTTAGGTCGGAACTTTTTACTTCAAATAAATAATAATATGATTTGCTATTTGAAGAGCTCAATTTCCAAAGCCCTTGAAAATACTTTAGAAACTTGAAATAAATATGTTTACTTAATTCAAGAATTTGATTGCCTAAAGTAATGTATGTTAGATATGTTCTTTACACTTGGAGACCTCAATTTGCATGCTTAAAGAATTTAAGTTCTTAAGCTAAGCATGACATTGAAATAAATATTTTATACTTAATTTCAGAAGTTGACTATTTAAAGTAATACATTTAATTTATTTATTTCATATTTGAATAACTCAATCGAAATGAATAAAAATCCAAGTTTTTAAATGAAGAATTTTGCCAAAGTTATATGCGCACATTGATTTTTCGCTCAGTGTACACACTGTGTGGAGACAAATGATGTAAATGCCGCACTCAAAGAGGCTTGTCACAGCTTGGGGATCTACTTTTCATTAGGCGCGAAAATATTAAACAGACGACAGACTGAAATTATTACATTGGTTGAGCCGCCCAGTGGCAGTGTGAGAGACAGAAAGAGAGAGCGATAGAGAGAGAGAGGTGGAGGGAGAAACGTCAGCAGCAGAGGCGATAACAAATTATATCACACATACGCGGCGTAGGCTGCACGTGTCATTGAGCAGCTCATCAGGAGCATAAACCGCCACTCTTAGCATCCATACCCCACGGCTCTCTCTTTCGCACACGTTCATGCTGTCTCTGTGTGTTGGACAGGGAGAGAGCTGTGGGGCAACTTCTGGTGGCAAACAGACTTGAAGCTCCTGCTGAGCAAACAGTTGATATGGCATTGTTAACAGCTCCCGCTGTGCGCTGTGTGTCCTCAAGCGGTTTATTATATATGTATCAGTTATGCCATATATTATGACATTTCGTTTTCCAAGTACATAAGTATACACACACACACACACACACACATACACACACACACTTACACACTCACTTGCACACATAATGTGCTATGCGTATTTTTTCTCGTTCGTATTAAAATAGAAATCAGTGCGAATATAAAAACCAAAGTTATGAGCCAAACTTCTATACATGAAGATTTACGCATGTGTGTGTGGCCTTCAGCCTCTGCGTCCTGCGTCCTGCCGCCCAGCCACGCCCCACGCGGAGGTGGGCGTAATTGTGTTTTTATGCTCGGCATTTTGTGTGCCTTCATGTGTTCCATTTCCGCACGCAAATAAACACTAAACTCAACTGAACAACAACCAACCAACCAACCAAACAAACAAACTCAGTCAAGCAAACTCACAATGTCAAAACAGGCAAAAGTATCATAATACAAATATATACATATATATATATACATATATATGTACATATGCATATGTATAAGCGTATGTAGAAAAGTAAGAATGGTATTGGACTAGGCTCACAGCATAAATCATTCAATCACAAATACAAGTGTGAAAAGTTTCGCATGTGGCAAGAAAACAGAGAAAAATTAAATATTAATTTCATGGACTATTTTTCGGTGACCCCATTTCATAATTAACATTTACGGTAGGGCACTGGAGCAAGCATAAAAATGGAAACATTTTTAAAATAAATACTTAACGAAGCTACTTGCAATGTTAATTTTGGATTTTGAATTTTTTAAATATTGAACAATTGTCTGAGGCAGAACGAAAATTACAATTGACTGAGTCCTGAATATTCCACATATTTGTGTACGGTTTTCTTTATCAGATTTGATTGGAAATTTCGCTGCCAAAACTAACATCGATTTTTCCTATGTTAGCTATTTGATGCATTAATGATTATTTGTCCAAAAGTTGGGAGCATAACATAACAACTTTTAATTTAGGTAAGAATAGTTAGATAAACAAAAAAGTTATGCATACGACAACTTATTTATGGATTGTACCTATGTCAGCTTTTTGAATGTGGTTTTATTTCTCAGTAGAAATCATGATTAACTTAAGGGTTTCTCCTTTCCAAAAGACATTCGAGCCAGAATACCGTTTCCAACTTTGAATTTCATATTAATCCAGAGGTAAAATCAGGATTAAAGAGACATAGAAATAGTTTGGCTGACAGACATGGCTATATCGACTCAGCTCCTGAGGTTGATCAAGAATACATATACTTAAGTTATAAAACCCTCCGCAAAGCTAAAAAAAAAAAAGATATCTTGATATCTAAAGCTTGCCATCAAAAATGATTGCTATTGTTTTCGCTCCGCTGTCGTCTACTTAGGGTATTAATCATATAAAATTGATTCAAGATTGGATCGCTGTAATGTGTTCATAAATATCCATATATCCATATATCCATGCGAACATTAATATATTTTACATTATATACATTTGCGCGTGTATTTATGGTATATAATATATTTGTATACATATATAAAAAAATAAAACCCAGTGCTACTCGTCTAATTCCCTCGGCTGGAGAGGAGTGTTGACAAATCCTTGGAAACGCCCTTCCGTCTAACCCCTAACGGCACTTCATAAAAACGTAATCCGGTTGATGTGTTTGTTGTTGTTGTTGTTGTTATTATAGCCAACTGGGCTTATGACGAACACAATCATTAAGCCATTATTATTGTTATTATTATTACACATATACGACCACCAATACAACAATTTCCTCGAGTTCGCACACACACACACACACACCGACACACACACACACACCCTCGTACATCCATAAAATGTAGACTTTATGGAAAATCGAGCCAGAGCCGCTTTCAATATGATTTACGTTTGCTGCCCAAAGGCTTCTTTCTGCTTGGCGTTTTTATCGATAAACAACTTGAAAGAAGAGAGAGAAAAACGCAAAATGAATTGCAAAATGAAGCAAGGAGCAGCTGCGGTGAGAGGTGAGGAGGGGGTGGGAAGCAGCACACACTTGACAGACATTAATCCTGGCAGCATCAAGTGTCTACTGCCATCACTCTCTCACAATCTCCATCTCTCTCTTTCGCTCTCTCTCTCTGTCTCTGTCTCCATCTGTGACTGCATTGCTGCGTTATCTGTTTGTCGATTTGGAAATCTGATTTTATAGATTTTCATTTCGTTTGACTTTTGCGCTGATTTTCAATTGCTTTGCCCAAGCACTCTCACTCACTCACTCACTCACTCACTCCTTTCCCCATTCAGTCTTTTTGTATTTTTTATTATTTGTCTTTTTTTTAATAATAAATGCAGAGACAACGGAGACTTGACAGCAGCGGTCCCTGTCACTTCCCTTCATCTGTGGCTGCCCTGTGTCCTGACTGTGTCCTGGTGCTTCTGCTGCTGCAATGAAATACTCATGGCTAGGACCTTCAGCTGCTCATTGTTTGTATTTCATTCGCTATCTCTCTCTCTCTCTCTCTCTATGTGTGTGTGGTATGCACACAGTTGGAAATAAATGATAAATGATTGAAGTCAAACTTTTTATACCCCGAACCCATTAAAAATAGCATAAAAAAAAGTTTATAATGAAATTGTGCAAATGTATGTAATAGGTAGAAGGAAGCAATTCCGATGCCATAATGTATATATATATTCTTGATCACCATCAAAAGTTGAGTCAATTTTGGCATGTCAGTTTTTCAGTGACAAATCAATCAAATTTATTTATTTATATCGATAACCGATACCATTCGATTACAGATAAATAAATATATATATATATAGATTTAATCATGGTAGACTTTCAACTTGATTCTTTTTCACTGTG
This sequence comes from Drosophila seclusa, assembly GCA_035043575.1. NCBI lineage: Eukaryota > Metazoa > Arthropoda > Insecta > Diptera > Drosophilidae > Drosophila > Drosophila seclusa. The sequence continues at coordinate 179,651 of JAWNMX010000456.1, read as the reverse complement.
TACTGTTAGTTGTTTACTTTGCCTCATTGTTTGTGAAATATATATTTATGCTGGACTTTGGTCAATAGTGAAATTGATTTTTGGCACTGCCTCAATTGTTATTAGCTGTGTCCCCTCCCCTCCCCTCTCGACACCCGCATATAGCTGACTGGCCCAAGCACTGTCAACTGTCCCTCATAGGCACGCCCACCTGTGCCTGTGCGTTGAAAGACATCATCAGCATTCATAATGTATGAGCTTGAAAAATTTCATTACATTTTTAATAAACGCATTTTTTGCGCTTTCACGTTTTTTCAATCATTTCAAGCTAATTAATTGCTGATAAATGTTCATAAGGTTTATGCGGTTGCACTGCTGCCTGTTTGTTGCATGTGTGCCACGAGTGGCATGTGTGGCATGTGTGTGTGTTTTATGTGCAACACTGCAATTAAACACTTTAACAACAACATCAACAGCAGCGGACTATTATCATTATTATTATTATCATCACCATCAGAGCTGACAGCATAATTCTTTCCATTAAAAGTCATCCCCAAAGATAAAAGTACTTGTGTTCATATATTATTAATTTTTAATACCGTTTATCCTGTTGTTGTTGTTGTTGCATTCTTTAAATTAATTGCCAAAATGCCTTTGCCTGCATTTTAACAATTTATTTTCATAAAATATTGTGACGTGTTTTTTTTTTTTTGTTGCAAATTTCAATCATTTTCATTTACTGCACAAAATGTGGTTAAGAATAATAATTTTCACACTTATCAGAAAATCACTAAATGCAGAAAATCACAAGAATCCAATAATCGGCTTAATGTCTCTTAAGCTTTTTACATTTACAGTATTCAATTATAATAAATTATAATAAATAAATAAATCGGTTAAGTCTGTTAGTAATTTTATTCGAGTTATTTCTTAATACTCTTCAGTAAGTTGACAATATTAAGGCACTTATTAAGCGGTTGGTCGATTCAAATCTATGCAGTGAGAAATATAGCAAGACAAGTAAGGCAGATATAGTCGAGAGAGCTCGACTATGAAATACCCTAATTCTAGCTCTTAAATACATCAAATTATTGCTATTAACTTGTGCAATATGAAAATATGAAAAATTATATGTAGGGGTATATATGATTGCTTTTGCTATCGGAAATCGATTTATATCGATATGCGTTGAAAATTTAATACACTTGATCTGATCTAAATTTGGTGTATCAATAGATACTTTATGAAGTTGCAGATGCTTTTTCTCCATTTTCAATTAGTGCAGGGTATAACTAGTCTATCATTAATTTATTCCTATCCAACGACCTATTTCTATTTGTAATCATCCAAGTTAAGGCAGCGCTTTGAGCATTTCCATATCATTAATTTCAAATACGCTTCGAGTCACAATCGTTTCAATCTGTGCATTTATCATGGCAACCTGGTTAAATTCAAATTAAATGAATTGGATCTAAGTGCCAGTCCCAATTTGACAGTTTTACCAAGTTTGCCAGAGTAACACGCACAACACACACACACACACACAAACGCTCTGCCACACATATGCGCAGAAAGTTGCACAGTTGGAGTTGCTTATTAAAAAAATCATTTTTCATTGCCATAAACACACACAGTGAAAGAGGGAAGAGCGGGAAGCGTTGCCAGGACATTGCCAGGACACGCACATGACAGTCATCAGTCAGTTGGTTAACTCGATGCTGCTCCTGCTGCTCGCTTAAGTGTTTGCTCGAGCTTTACTCGCGCTCAGTGTGACCATAATCTGCCACAGACACTTGCACAACAACACTTTCAACTGTATTAACAACAACAACAACAACAATAACGAAAACTACAATAAACCCCGCTGTAAGAAAGAGACAGATAAATATAAACATGCGACTCTGTGTGTGTATGTGTGTCTGTCAGTGTGTGTGTGTTTCCTGTGCATAGCCTGATAAATGATGTTGCGACAATAATTAATTATATGCCAAGTGATGTGGGCAACAAGGTGAGGGAGTAGTGGCTGTTGGGAATGAGCAGGCATGGTACACAGCGCGCAAAAACATAGTGTGTTTCAAGCTGGTTAGCTCATTGCTTGCATTTATAGTCAATTCAGCTTTGTTTCAACTAGCATCGCTGAGAAAATATGCGATTTTCATAGTTTGTCAAGTTTAAAGTGAGCACTAAATGATATTTAATCCAGTCTATATATACTATATACTATACTGTATTGTCTATCGCTCTTTTTTATTTCCTCTCTCGCTCTATATCCCACCCCCCCTAACTTTTCGTAACGTCCTTTGTGACTAAATTACTAACGCTTAAAAAATTTGGGTCTGTTTAGGTTCTTATTGAGTTTTCGCAACCCTTGCAATAAATGTTGCAACATTTTGAATTTAATTAGCCTCACGTTAAAATGTCCTTTATTTAATTTCTTACTTCTTAGATTTTGGTTTCATAATTCATTTTTAATTTCATACGATTAAAATTGTAATTTTAATTTTCCATTTTTTCCCCTCTTTTATTTTATAATTTAAAACTTGAACTGTTATGAGAATTTCTTGAGAGCTCAGCTGGCTTAAGTTATTCTTTTGCAGAGTCAAACTAACTTTGAACAGCTCACTTCTTTCGCGCAGTGTAGTCGCAGAGGGGTCAGCCGTTGAAGTCGTGTATGTTAATAGTTAATGCCGCAAGCATTTCATTTAAATTGCGCGGCATTTTACAGGACCTGCTGCACCTCAAAAGCGGCGACCGCACTTGCCACAAACTGTTGCCTCAAAGATTTTCAGGTTAGGTTGAGCGACGATTTTATGTGCGGTTAAGAAGTGTGTGTGTGTGTGTGCGCGTGTGTGTGTGTGTGTGTAGTGTGAGTTGTGGCACTCTCACTTACATTGCCATTGTGCATTTTAAGTCAAAGCACATTAGAATCAAAACATTTTTGTGCGACTTTTCTTTTTCCAAGGGCTGCGTCATAGTTTAAAAGCCTGCAAGGCAACAATTAAATTGCCATTTGAGTTATGCAATTGGGGGTGTGTGTGTGTGTGTGTTGGTATGTGCATGTGTGCATGTGTGTGTGTGTTGGTATGTGCATGATTTAGACATTTCAATTTGCATGTGTTAACATGCAATGCAAAAAGGATTCGATTCTTATCGCTCCTCCCCCCCCCCCTCACCACTCGCCGCTCGCCGCCCCCACAATGCCAAAGGCCAACATCTAACTACGAACTGCCAGCTGTGCTCTTGGAGTCACTGGCTTGGCCAAATAACTACCAACTGCTGCTAGCCATGGCCAATACAAAATGGTTTTTGTTCCTTTTTTTCGCTCTTTCTTTCGTTAACATTCTTTTGTTTTTTTGTTCGCCATTCCTTGCCTGCATTTCGCATTTGAGTTGAGGTTTATTATGGCGCAACTTTCCACACTTGCATGCCATGTGCATGAGCTCCGCCCCTCCCCCGCCCCTCTCATCACTCTACCACCCCATTTGCCATATGGCACAGCAGGAGTCGTGTCTCCCCGCTCAGTAAATGCTGCACCTTCTTTATGTGGAAATTTGAATATCCTGCGGTAATTTCCACTATTTTTAGTACTTTGTTGCCCTTTTGAACTGTCAGTAGTGTGCTGCTCTGCAGCTTACTTTAACTACTCCGCACATATTTATGAGCATGTGTGTGTTTTTGGGGCAGAGCTTAGGGGTTAACTTGTGGTTTGGGAGCTGTTGGCTTGGCGGTTAAGTGCCCAACACTTGCAACACCCAAACTGCAAAGCGCATCTTTTGTGGCATTTACGAAGCACCGTTAAACTTTGTACTTACTCCCAACTATGTGTGTGTGTGGATTTTGTGTGTGCATGGCAAATGGGGCAAGGCTGCCATTTGATTTAGAATGTGGCAAATGCAATTGAAACTATTGGTTATTAACTTTCGAAACATAAAACTTATATTTTAATGTTTGTATTTTGAAAATCTTAAAATATCGCAGACTTCAAAACTTTTCCAAAAGATAAAATTCAAGTGTTATGATAACTCGATTGATGTAGAAAAAAATCAATGATGCAAATATTAAAACTGAAAACTTATCTATCAATTTGAAAAATGTAAGAACTTTTCAAGTTGGCAAATGCAGCTTAAGCATAGAACAAATTGCAAAGATTCATTTCGCATAAGTTTTGATACAACTTATTGGAGCGGAATCAGAAGCATTCTATGCAAAACATTCAACTTAATTCCCAACAATTTTCAAAATACACAAATAACACTGTCTTAAAAGTTGACTTTTCCAAATGAATAAATTCAAGTTGCAAATATTTCAGTTTCAGACGAAGCCAAAACAAAGCGCTCAGATGCAATCCGCATGGAAACTGCTTAAGTTTAGATCAACTTATTGGAGTGGAAGTTTGCTTAGAAGTTATGTTTGTCTCGACCGGTTGTAGAGGCTTTAGGCCAAGTTCCATAACTTTGATGTGGATATTTGTTAGCTCAGCGAACGGATGTCTAGCGAATTGCTAATCATCTCTATACCAGACACACTCGCACAACACCAAACACACACAGAGGCAGTTGGGGGGTAATTAGAAGATTTTTGGTGGCAACGAACATTTCTCGTTTTGTTGATTGAGAAATTAGCCAAGTTAGCAGGGCAGCAGTCAACAGTTTGGGGGCGCAGGACTTTTATGGCATTACAACGCTCAAAGGCTAAAGCTTCATTATGGCCAGCTTGCTGTCCAATCCTATTGAGCATGTATGTGTGTGTGTCAGTGTATGTGTGTGTGTGTCAGTATGTGTGTGTGTATGTCAGTGTGTGTGTCAGTGTGTGTGTGTGAATGTGTAGATTGCGTGTGCGTTCATTTTTGCTCATTTGAAGCGCATTGCCAGCTCGTTGGCTGGACTAACAAAAAGCCGCAGTAAGCCAACAGCAGCTGCTAACTTGTTTTGGGAATGTGTGTGTCGCCTGTCTGCGTGTGTGCGTGTGTGTTTTTGTGTGTGCGTGACAATTGTTAGTAAGCCGAGTTCTTGGCAAAAGTTTTCGGGCACAAACTCAGCGCGCGAGCGAGTTGTGTGCACTTCATAATTTTGGTATTTCGGTTTCGCTCTTCACGTGCATTGAAGCATTTATACTTAAGCTTAATCGACGCTTTGACAAACAAATTCTTCTTTTTTTCTTCTTATTTTTCTTTTTTATTGCTGGTTAGGCAACACATTGATGAAGTTGGATCGTTTAGTTTGTGCGGCAAGTGCGTGACACGAATGTCAAGCAAAACATAGGCACAGATACATAACAGAATATAATCGAATAGAGCCCAAAAGTGCACAGAGAGAAAAAAGCGCAAGGTGATTGAAAGTCTGCTCAGATTGAAATTACTTAAGTGCAGAATTTTCATCTTATTTAAAGGTTGTCCACAGAAAATCAAATGAGAGGACAAACATTCAAGTCAATTGTTATTCTGCCTAGATTGAAATAATAAAAGTTGACAATTTTGATCTTGTTTCATTTACTTTAGTCAACCGATTGAAAATCGGAACTGGAACTGCCATAATTGCACATACTTGAGTTGATGTCCAACGAACTTAACATATTATTATACTATTTTTTTCCCGCTGTGCATTAACGAGCGTATCGAGCGGTCTAGGTGTCGAGGGGGTCGCCGAGGTTCAGCTTCCACTTGGCCAGGTTCAAGCCGCACATTAACCTCAAATCGAATGTGGCCAGAACGCACAAATTTGTGACGGGTTAAAAGCGGCCATCAAATGCATGGTGTAAACAAACTCGCACAAACCCGTGTCCAATTATGGTCAGCGCCAACAGAGCAACAAACACAGCAGGCAGGCATGGCAAGGCAGGTCATTTAGGCCAACTATGGTACATGGCCCACTGACTGGCCCAAAACACTGAAACACAGATACGAGCTACGAGATACGAGGCGCGGCAGCATAATACTAAAAATAAATGAAGACATTAGCGACGCTCAAATGACATGTTATCGACTTTGAGCCACAAAAGTGGCCTGGGTGCCGCTGGTGGGTTGGTTGGGGCAATCATTAGGTGGCATAATCATGAGGCTCCGCCTTCCCCCATCCCCCATTACTCGTCCCCCGTCCCCCACAATAGATCATATACAAACAACAATAATGCGCAAGCTTTCGGGTGTGTGGCACTCGCTCTGGGTTTTGTTGCCTTTTCAAAGCTCTCGCTTTAGCGCGCTTTAGATTCCTGCCAATGATACAGAAACATGCAAACTTCCGGCGCAGGTCGGATGTGCACAAGCGACAACCAAATCCACACTCAGAGAAAATCGGACTGTGCTTTCTACACATAGTAATATAATTATATTTGCTTGCAAAAAATTTGTATTTTTTAACTTTAAATTAATCTCAGAAATTTAAATTTTTCATTTTCAGTTTCCAAGACGATTTGTAATCCATGGCGAGTTTCAAATTCAATTGATATTTTTTGACGAGTGTAGCGACTACTGCATAACTGTACTCTAATAAAGGAACATATATTCTAGACTAAGAAAATCGGAAAGCTGGTAAATATTTTATACTTCAACTATTTCATAAGTATTTAAGTTTTTATTACATTTTTATTTCTGCATTTAAATAAATGCTTTTGTTACATTTCTGCTGTGATTCTACAAATTAATTCTACATAATATATTTTGACGGGTGGAAACACTACTCCTTAACTGCAGATTATTCAGTTAATTAACTATTGTTAACCAAGAAATCTTTCCCACTTTCAGGGTTAATTTCTATGTAACATTTGTAGAACATTTGTTTTTTTTTTAAGTGAACATTTAGCATAAGCCATGAGCAGAGTCCCAGACCCAAGAATATAGCTCCACCCACTCTCACATGAAAAAGCCATTAACTTTGGAAAGGCGGCGATTGAAGCAACGGATTTTTTTTTTATTTTTTTTTTTTTAGTATGTGTTTTGCGATAAATTTTCATTTTGGCCAGAACTGCGCTTTTTCGCCTCATCCACCAGCACTCGGACAGACTGGGCCAAGCTATGGCAATCAGATGAAGCTACCGACATGCACGTAAATATTTTAACAGCCAGAAGCGAGTCAATGGCCAATACACCAACGGAGAGGGGGGGAGTAGAGTGTAAACGTGGCTCAAATGGCGCAGTTACCAACTGTTGTTGCTGCACCAGCAAAATGCAAATTAAGTTCTTGGACTGCTGGCTTGCTTGCTTGCTTGCTTGCTTGCCCTTTCACAAACATACAACATGAGTTGGCCAGCGAAAGCCTGGCACTCAATCAATGCACGCGCCCATCAATTAAAGGTCATTTACATGTCAATGCAGTCCGTCCGTCAGTCGAGCGAGCAACACAAGCCACAACACTTAATGTTGGCCAACTCGGCGACTACTTCTTGGCTGTGGTTGTGCAGCCAGTCACACGTCATTTTCTTTCGACTTCTTTGTAGGACTTTGCCTTGGTTTCTAGTTTTCCAAAACTACGCGCACTTGCATGTGTTTCCAACTACTTTTCTTTTTTGTGTTTTCCCTTGTTTTTCCACTTCATTTTCTTTGCTTTCTTTTTTCCCCTTGCTCAGTTTGTGTTGCGAAATAGCATTTTGTTGCTAGCCAAAAAAGGAAAATAGTTAGCAATTTGTAATTTTTACAGCGCAGTAATTTGTTAAGTGCCTTGGCCCACTCATTTTAACAGTTTCATGGCTCTTATAGTTGCCCAGTTTTGCATATATACTTACCAATGTTTTTTTCCAACTCTGTTTTGTAATATTTTTTTTTATTTCTGGTTTTGGCTGGTTTAAAAATTAAGTCATTAAAAGCACGTAAGATTTTTATTGAGCCTTAAAATTTTCAACTGCATGAGTCTTGAGCTCAAGCATAGTTATGTGGCATAATATGTTGCTATTGAGGAACTATAAAGTATAAAAATATATCATTTAAGTAGTGCAATATGATGTGTGGTGTTACATCTATCCGTCGACCTGGCACCCATGATCTGAAACCCGTTTCAAATTTGAAATTGAAAGACTTTTTCTGTGTAATTTCTTAGTAATACTCTAAACAACTAAATATTACATATTGACAGAGTCGAATCCTTAAGTTTTACTTGCTTTATGCCTGAGGCTATTATTGGAATCAGGAACATAATACAATCGTTTTGGGGTCCAGCTATGTTTACAATCATTTTGTGTCTGCTAATTGGATTCAGCTATTAAAATGTGAGCTCAGCTCTTAAGCGGCTGGTCATCAGAATGTTTGCAATTGTTTGTGTTGTGTTGTAAGATCTGAGCTGAGCTGTGTAAATGTACATAGAGTAATGAATATATATATGTATGTATGTATGTATACATGTACAATTTTGAATGTCGAAGAATATATTCGTTTAGCAGCAGCTTTGCTCAATTTCTCTCCTACTTCCGACTAGCCTAGCAAATTTACTTCAGTCTCTGCATTTAAGTGTTATATTGTCTCTAATATAGATAATATTATGATTACCTTAACTGAACGATCTGGAAAGCACTTTCTGTGTTCTGCCTAAAGTTGATCAAAGGAATCCTTAAACTGCGAGTCCCAAATGCAGACAGCTCGAAAGTATGCTTTAGATTTAAATTCAGCAATGTGCCTAATAAAAATCACGCATTTCTCGCACACATGTAAACACACACACACACCCATCCACACACACACACACACATTACCCGGACAATAAGCAATAAATGAGAAAAAGGCAGTTGGCGAAATTCTTCACTGCAGTTTGCCATACATAATTGTCATTGTTTGAGTGCATTGTTATATGACACACAAACCATCCACACACACACACACACACATACACACGCACACAGACATCCACCCACACACACCCGTCTCCCCTAGTGCCACGCAATTTATGTGTTGCATTGTTTATGACAGCTTTATCGCAAGTTAATGACATGCGACTGTGATTTAATGTTCTTGCCACCATTGCAAATATGCCAGACAAAATGTAGCCTGCCGTTCGTCGCCGCCAGAGGGCGCTAATGAGCTGAAGCTTCGGACGAAACTACTTGAAAAACTTTCTCATTTAAAGTTATTATTAATTTGAGTACAGTTTCTGCCATCGCTGTTGTTGTTATTGTTGTTGTTGTTGTTGATATTGTTCTTTGCTTTGTTTGTTTCATTTTATCCAAGCGCAGAGCGAACAATAAATTGCTTGGTGAGTTTTTGAGCAACGGCAAACAAATTTTGTCCAAGCATGACAGTTGACATTTATGCAGCATTGTTTGTCGTGCTGCCCCCGCTCACGTTCGCTCCCACAACTCTCAACTGAACTGAATCGAAAGTCCTTGTGTACCAGTTCTTCTGTTCGTCCTGCCAGCCTGTTGTCCTGCTTGCCTGTTTGCCTGCCAGTTCGTCTTGCCTGGATGCTTGGCTGCCTGGCGTCGTAATTTTTATAATGAGAAATTGTCGGCACATAAAATGAAGTCCACACGATGACAGCTGACAACGCGAGTCCATCCACCCTCCCATCCCCGCCACCCAACCTCGCACCACCTTTCTCCTCCCATGCGCCTGCTACTTCAACAATTGCTGTTAATTTTAAGCTCTTGCGAATTTCCGCATCAGCTGCCCAAACGCATTGTTGTTGTCGTTCTTGTTGTAGTTGTTGTAGTTACTCTTGTACATAATGACTACGCGACATTCACAAGTTTTAAAATACCCTATATATCCATTTAAAGGATGGCTTAAACTATCAAGGAATATTCTTTTATATATTACGTATCTATAAATATTTAATTATATTTCTATATCTTATCTACATTATTATCAGTTATAGCTTACAGAAAGATAAGGGTTTCAACCATGAACAGCTTGAGCTTAGAATATTAACTACAAGTTTTTCAATGTTACAATTACAATCAATAAATGAAGAAAGAGGAATTTATGAAGGTACAGCAGATAGGGTATTCTTTAATCGTATCAACCCAAGACTCAAAAATTCTCTCGCTTTTTGTCTGATATGGGAATCGCCAACTTTCTTCGTTACCAACAGCAAAGCAGACGCGGAAAATCAAGTAAACAAAAAAGTTCCTTTTCGTTTTTCTATTGTTTTTTGTTTTTAATTTTGGCGTTCTACATTTTTTTTCCACGGAAGTAGGTTAAAATAAAATACAATCTTTCAAGGTTCAATGCGGATAAGTTTTGTGCATAGCGCCAAAGCAGCAGGCACAGAAAACAAAGGTCAAGTGAACAATTTATGTACCTGTACAGGTAGGTATATTTATATATATATTCTTGAGTTTGCGTGCTGTTTTGATCCAGGAGGGCATCTTTGCCTGTTTCTTTTTGTGCCCAAGTCACATATTTCAATTAAAGTTGAACATGCAAAGTGCCACGCAAACAAAACAAGCCAACATAAATAACTGCCCCGAAAAAAGAATTTTTGGACCTGTCCCAAAAAAAAAAAAAAAAATAGCATTCAGCCAAAAATTCCTGGGAACTTCTCTCATGCGTGAGCTAATGAAAAATGATTTATATGAGAATTGGTTTACGCGTGTGCATAACTTGCTGGCTTTATGGCCAAGTCCAAAGCGGCACAATAGGTAATTAACCACGCTGCACATTAACATGGCTAACACTGACAACAATAATAATAATAACAACAGCAAAGAATGCATCAAGCAGCTTTTCAGGTTCAATGCGCCGTCTGCGGTTGCCAAGTTGACTACAAAAGAAATGCAAAAACATAGCGGAAGTACACTTAGAGAATTAGAGAAGCATTAAGTTATTCTGATTCTGAAATGTAAAACGGAAAAGATTGTATCGAATCGTTTATCAAACTGAAACATGAACAGGAACCGCTTAAGGATTGACATTTAGCCACAAATTCACGAACCGAAGCACATAATTTTTGAAGAATCTTGAATAGTGGTCCGTAAGAAGCAGCATAAGTCGATGCCGTTACTTGGAGGTAAGCTTACCTTTAAACTTTGCGAACCGGAAACGGAACTTGACTTGAAATGGAAATAAGTAAATACTTTTACTAAAAGAGAGGAGACGCAAATATCTTTAAACAATAACATGTATTCCTGCATAAAAGAGAAACTAACCCAATCTCACATTCGATTCGAGAATATTCGTGCAACACAATTTTCGCTGTGCAGCAGCTGAAACCGAAGTCGAACTATAAAACTAGTTTTCATAATGGGAAATCGAAGCCACAAAAGCAACAACAACACCAACAACAACAGCAGCAACAAGAAGAAGACGAAGCACAAACACCCACTGAAAGTCGATAGTTAGAAAGCAAGAACACTTGATGAGTGGCTAACCGAAGAACATGGCCCAAAAGCCGCAACACACACTGTATGTGTGTGTGTGTGTGTGTTTGCTCCTACTTGTAATTATTCTTTCATTAGCCAGGCAGAGAGCATTGTTCCAACCAAACTAATAAAAAGCAGCCAAGCGCAAATTATGCAGCAAAGCAGCCAACACGCTGTAAAAGATACATTTTTTGCATCGCAAAAACAGATGCACAGATTCAGGAGATACACAGCAGAGACAACAGGCAACAGATACAACAACAGATGCAAATATGCAGTTCGTATGTAATTGCAACAAATGGTGGCAGTTTATAAATATGCAAGTGGCATAGCATACAGATTGCAAGTAAATAACGAAAATGAGGAGCAAGTTAATGTTATGTGCTGCGAAGGGTGCACGGTGGCATGCATCCGGCAGATACACTTAACCATGTTACTTCCAAAAAAACAAAAAAAAATCAATGGAGGAGCAACACAACAAATAGGAAACCGGGAATGCTAAAATGCCACACAAAAGGCACACACAAAAGAGACAGAGAGAATGAGAGACAGAGATAGAGAGTGGGAGACCCAAATGCATAGACTCAAATAAATTAGCTACTAAACTAAAAACAAAGCAAAGTGGCTGCAAGCGACGGGTGTTGCTCTCCAAAGGGGGTGGAGGAGGAGATTGGGGGGGATTTGTTGCTCGCTTGTTGTTTAAGCAGTGAATGGGGAGAAAAAAGAAGCCCAGCTGCAATGAAATTATATACAAATGCAGGGCGCGTGCAGGCATAGAATTACACACACACACACACACACACACACACACACACAGACATATGCATATAAAATTGTAAAAAATGCTTAACGGTGGATGTGTGGCAGCTGGAGAAGAGGTCGGAGTTGGTTGGAGCTCTGTGCATTTGTTGGTTGCGCCTGGCAACACATTTGCGCATATATCACTATAAAAGTAAAACTAAAAAAACAAAAACTGCACATTAACAAAAATTAAGCATATTATGTCTAGTAATTTACACAGCTAAAAAACATTCTTAAATAAATACATATTAAATTGTAAAACATATTGTTTAAGCTGAAAGAAAGCAGCCAGAGTGCTCTAGTCGAGAGTGCTCGGCGGATATCAAGTCAGAAAATACTGCAATTTATTGCGCTTGCTGCTGCTATTTCATTTGGTAATTAGGAAATTAGGAAAAATCGATTTTCTTTTAATCCATATTATGTCTGATAATTATAAACGATTTGCATCTAAGGATTATTACGTCTGTGTAAATGATATAACAATTGCGATTTGCATTGTTATCGGTAATCGATTGGGGGAAAAAAACCGATTTTCTTGCTTGTTTGTTATACGTATGATAAACATTTCGACTGAGCGTATTGTATGCAAAGGCAGAACTTTTGCACAACTTTATGGAAACCTTTTTCCCATTTTCATTTCATAAAAGGTTTTCCCGTTTGCAAACAGTGTTTTCAATGCTGTTTGCTGCCCGCCCGTAGTTATAGGAAAAATAATATATTCCGACTTGCATATCAACAAGCACTGAGAATTGGAGCTAAACAGCGCTCATTATGCGGCTTCAATGTGCATCTATTTAAATTAATATGCTGTTTTTTGTTTTCTCTTTCTCTTTATTTTTTCCCTCTCTCCGCTTTTTTATGTTTTTTTTTGTTTTGCGCTAAAGAACCGAACTTGCCACATACAAAACACGCATTTGTTGTTGTTGTTGTTGTCGGTCTGCCACTTGAGTGATTTTCAATATGAAAATGCATGCGGAAGAGGGAGCTGACAGACAGAACAGACGGGCGGACAATTGGGGGATGGATGTTGGGGGCTTATTGGGGAAGTGTAACAACTGCATGCTTCGCTGAATTCGAGTGGAGCGGCAACAACAGCAGCGACTGCAACTGCAACAGCGGCAACATTATGTGGCAACAAAAGACAGCAAACAGCAGCAATGTACTCTGCGGCTTTTACACCATATGTGTGTGTGTGTGTGTGTGTGTGTATGTGTGTGTATATAATAACATGTCTGTCTATATGTGGCAGCCTATTTAATTGCTGGCAATAGGCCCTTTGTATTCCGCAATTCGTGTAATGTTTTAAACAGATAGCTTATGGCAAAAGCATTTTTTTCATTTTTTGCCCTTTTTTTACTCATTCTAATTTTGTATACACATGCAACATAATGTGGCAGGGTCTATTCATTTAAAATTCAACGTTGTGTGATATATGAAAATGAATACTAGTGAATGCTTGATGCCAGACTAATAAAAGTGAATGGAAAACTGCAACGTTTTCCGACATGAAGGGTGGCTCTATCAATATATAAATAAATAAAAATTCAAAATGCTTCGCCCGATCTTAATAATAGTTTTACAGTTGTTACATAACTCAATCAATCAATCAATCAATTGGAAGGCTATGTCGGAACAATACTGTCTTTTATTGCTATCATTAATCGATTTTTATTCGATATTCGCGAATCATGGACACTTATCAATTAATTTGAAAAAACTCAATCTGCTTGTGGCAAATGGCAACTTCTCACATACTTTTCCATAACTTGAGCGTAGAACTATTCCCATATATATATAAACTGGGAATGGCTTATCCAATATTATACTTTGTAGGTCATTTCTTTCTAACAAACAAAACTAATTAAAAGTCTTGTTCAGTTAAATGTAAATATGCATTTGGGCAGCAATTAGACAAGATTCAAGCTTTTTCTGCATAAATACTCAAATACTCGTAAATTCATAAGCAAGAATACCAAAACAAATAAAAAAGCAGGCGAGGAGAGTGAAGGCTGTGGCTGTGGCTGGTGGGGAAGGAGGTCAGTTTTACGAAATGCTGAGCGTAGCAATTTGTATGTGCATAACAAAATAAACAAAACCATTTCTGATTTCATATTTATGACTAGTCCTGAAAAATATTCAAATTGATGCAGCAGCCATAATTGGATTTCCAAACACAAGACTCAGTCACACACGCACACACACACACACTCTCACACACACAAGTAACAATCTTAAAACTTAAACTCTTTTTTGTGATGCTCAGCCAAGAGATAAATTTGATTATTTATTTAAAAGCCTTCTTTCATCTTTGCAGTTTGTTTATTATTTTATTATTATTATTTTTCCACATCTTTGCTATTTTCCATTTTAGACTGGAATCTTATGCGAAATGTCAAGTTTGACTTTTGTGGCTAAAACTCAAAGTTTATTCAATAAAATTGTGTTTGATTTTCAAACGAAATCTGAAATTCTTTGAAACTGCACTTTTTGTAAGTTTTTTATTTTGTACACAAATAATAACTGCGCTCAAAATGGGGTTTTTATGAGCAATGATGTCGAAAGAAAATGATTGCAAAAATCGATCGAATTGAGTTAATTAACTCGTATATAAAATACATAATACCTGAATTAAAACGAAATTGTTTAATTAATGCATTTTAATGTCGATTTAAAATCAAGAATCATTCATTAATTAAATAATACTTCAAATGATTTAAATAAAATAACTGCAAACATATTCTGGAATATACTTGAATTGCGAACACAAAGTTTTTCTGTGAGTGTGTGTGTGTGTGTCGGTGTTTGTGTTGTTGTTGTTGTTGTTGTTGTTGTTGTTGTTGTTCTTGTTTTTGAGTTGATCTCCTTTTGGTGTGCACTGCCTTAAGCCAAGTGGCATCTTTAACTCATCTCGTATCATACACCCTCCCCTGTCAGCCTTGAGTTGCAAGACCCTTGGTGCAACATTCTGCACACGCACTTGACTTGCAAATGGTTTTTTTCTATCTGCTGTTGCTGCTGCTACAGATGCATCTCTCTGCTCTGCATTGCTAAGTAGCAGTAAGCTTAATTAAATTAAATGTACACACACACACTCATACACACACACACACACACGCACACTCAGAGTGAGAGAAATACTCTTATGAATAGACATTAGGTATGCGTTAAAATTTAAGTGGCTTACACGAGCGTGTCATGTATACACACTTGAGCCAGAGCAGGGGCTAGAGGAGGGGCGTTGCCACGCCTTGTTTGCCACTTTTGCATATGTATGACATAATTAGTGCTATAATAAAACCAGCACACACAAACCCACTTATAGAGGCACTTCTATCTCAAATGTGTGCAAAAAGCTAAAAAGTCGCAGAGAACATTTTTTCTTTTTTGTTTTTCGCTCATTTGAAATGTTAATAAGATACCGTCATCATCATCATCATCATCGTCATCATCATCAACATCAACATCATTATCATCATTTACATGTACAAGCATATATAGCTTTTTCGTCTAGAGTATTCTTTAGGAAACTTTTTTTTGCATATATTTCACGCTTCTTTATTTTGATTCTCTCGTTACAGTAAATTACTTGAAAATACATTAAAAATGTGCAAAAAGCTGCAGTAAACAAAATAAAAAACAAAAAACACACACAACAAACAGCCCAAACAAACAAAAAAAAGAGAGGAAAAAGGTTACTGGCAAAAAATAAGGTGAGTTCAAATAAATATTATTTATGTTGCAGCTGCTGCTCCGGCTTATTAATATAAATGGAGAAACAAAAAAAAAGTTAATTAATATGGGTTAAGCAAATAAAAAATGAATATTTTTTTTTTTGTTTCAAACCTTGTTTGCAACTTTCTGTGGCTTGTTTGTTAGTTCGACTGAAAAGTAAATATGCTATTTATTGAAACCAAATAAATAAAATGCGCGAATATAATAAATGACAATAATCCTGGCCACCAAAAACAAACAACAAAAAGTTGACTACACTGAAAATATTTAAAAAAAATCAAATATTATATATAATTAGTACTAAATATGCTACATGCCTGCCTTTAAGCTTGTCTACTTATTAATTATTGTTAAATGTATAACATTTATTTCCATTTTTTGTTAATTTTTGAAAACACTGAAAACAGTGTATAAAAATTTGCAAACGACATACATACATATATATAAATTACGCAATGTAAGCCCTAAAGACCTCATAACTTTTATCACTCACTGTCACGCACGCAAACACACACACACACACACACTAATGCATATTTATATACGTATATGAATATAGAGAATAGTTTTTCATATTGTATTTTTCATACACAGAAAGAAAAAACAGATAGTGTTCCCCCATTTTGTGCTTTGTTTATATTTGCAGGGCGTATGTGTGCACATGTATGTGTGCACATGTATGTGCTTATAATGTGTGTCTGTGTCTGCGTGTGTGTGTTTGTGTCTGTGTGTGTGTGTGTGTCTGTGTGTGTGTTTGTGTCTGTGTGTGTGTGTGTGTGTGTGTATAGTGTGTATGCTTGTGGGTGCAAAACAAAATGCATGAGCACAAATATTATTCTTACCCCTTCGCTGCAATTGCGAGATAAACTTGCACAACAATTTGTATTCTTTGGCAGAGTCCTGTGGCAAGCAACAGCAGAATGTGTTTTGCGTGTGTATGTGTGTGTGTGTGTGCAACTCGTAACTGAAACCATACACACACACTTACACTCAATTACACACACACACACAAATACAATGCGAAAACAGAAATAAAAATAAAATTACTTCACTGCTAGACAAATTATGCGTCAAATGCGATCCTGCGGCTCAAAGAGCTAAAGAATTTAATTAAATTTTGCACAGAGGTCAACACAAACAACTAAAAATACTCTATCACCCAAGTGATAGACTAACACATACCCTGGGGACATCTTTAGATCAGAGTATTCCTGATGTTCTACAAATAAATCATTTATCAGTTCTGGAGTTAGTTTCAAAAGTATGTTTTGAATGATGAATTCTTCTTATGAACCCTTATTTTAAATGACCTTTTGAAATGCACATCTTGCGGCGACAAGCTGCAACCACTTTATATGCAAATGGTGTGTGTGTGTGTGTTAAAATATCTGTGGTTCGGTGATGGACGAGCACTTAATTGAATTTATAGGTGGTACTTGAGTATCAATAGGATTTATTAGCGATTTACAATGTTAACAGAAGTCGCTGATGTGGCTGATGTTAAATGATATTCTTAATATAATGTATATTGAAATTAAGCTTCAATTAATCTGGATAGTGTTGGAGTTACCCGGAAGAGGTGTGGGTTTTGAATGACTTGAGAGAGTAAAGAGAGTTTGAGGAAGAAGAGTGAAGTGAGTTGTTGGGAGGGAAATCGAGCAAGTTGCTTGCCTAATGTGGAATGAATACTGTCCAAGGCAAGGATCTATATTAAAGGACTATTCTATAGAATTTGACTGGAACTCACGAAGATGACATGCAAACAAATGGAATTTGAGTGAATTCGAATTGACCACGCACTGTGTATTTGTAGGCATTTGTGTGTTTCCAATAAGCTGAAAACAGACGGCATTCTTCAATTTCAATTTCGTTGTTTGAGTCCTTCATTCACTGCATTTCGAGTGTACTCAATGCATTTCGAGTGTATTCACTGCATTTCGAGTGTATTCAATGCATTTCGAGTGTAGTCATTCATTCAAAGAGCTTAGTTTGGAACACAAATGTGGGTTTTGCAATCTATTAATTCACATTTTGAGATCCATACTACTGACCTCTAGTCTCTTTACATAATGAAGTCTACCCCATTCTCATGCATGCTGCATGCAACTCCACTTCCGATGCACAGTTATTTTTTGAAATGGAATTAATGATTGGAAGTGCAACAATTTCAGCGAGTATTATTTGATTTTTCGCACACGTTTAAATAATTATTTGCATTATTTGCTTATGGACAATAAAATGTGAATTTCAATGTTGTACGCTACATTAAAACCTACTGACACATGTTTAGTTGCACAGCAGCCATATCGCATGATGGTCCGGTCCAATAAGTAATATCATTTAATTGGAGCAGGACGATTCTGGGGCCAGGACGATGAGCGGAAATACGCTGACGGGCAATCATTCAAAAATTACAAACAAGCGACTGCAATTAAAATTAAAAATTAACTAAATATTTTCGATCAAATATGCGTGTGCACTCACGCACACACGCACACTCATATACACGCACACACACACACACACAGATGCACAGAATTAACACCCTGGCATTTGGGACAGCAGCTTCAACGACTCATTAAATTTACATTTGCATATGAAATGATTCCAACACGCAACAGTGACTAGCCCTACAACCCACACACACACATGCGCCCACACACACACACCCCTCACACAACAACTAATTAATGCAGCTGTTGCTGTTGTTGGTGTTACAGGAGCAAGGCTGAGCCCTGCAACTGAAATGTTTAGCTGTGTGTGGGTGTGTTTAATGCATTTTATTATGCATTATGCGTATTTACCATACAAAATATAGATAAAATAATTGTCTACACAGAAAAAAAAAATGATTTCACATTCATTCTCAATTGTTGATGTGTATTTACATTTCAGAAAAGTAGCAAAATATTCGAAGTGAGACTTCAAAACTGAGAAAAAGAAAAGATTGTTCTCTCAAACATATTCCTGACTTGGAATATTTAACTTGACGTTTTGTATTGTAATTTTCTCTCTCTGTACACATGTATAAGTTTTTTTTGGCTGTCACATGTGTCGCTCGCAGCAGCTAAGCATGCAACATGACTACCAACATTTTGTGGCAACCAATTAGGCCAAATTGTGTGCTGTTCTATATGCACATGCATATATATATATATGTATATATATCCCGATGTGCATGTGATTATGACGTTATTGCATTTTATTTTATTTCTTTTTTTTACATAAACATTAAAATGTAATTAAAAGGCCATTGCCTGATGGGTGCATGGTAATGTAGACGAGGCTGTGGCGCGTTGCTTAATTTGCATATATTTGATATATTTGTTGGCTATTTAATTTCAGCTATTATTTTGCAAAATATTTTGTATACTTAACCCTTAAATATGTCAAAAGCAAATATTTAAAAAATACATTTTAAATTGCTGCATTTTAAATTTAGCTTCGATCAAATTTGGCTGATTCGTTTTTGCAATATTTTGTTCTCAAATATTGTAAAGGACTTTTACAGCTCTTATTTTTTTATGACCCCAGCCCCCACTCCCCCCCCCCCCCCCAATATTTTTTTGGCCTTGCATAATTTTCAGCGCAGCTTTCACGCTTTTCCATTTGTCGATGTGGGAATGTTACACATGTTTTTTGTGGTATTCAATTTCGTTTTATTCTGCAACACCATTTTTAAAAGGCTCTTAAAAATTGTAGCTGCGACTTTGTGCATGCAATTTTTAGCTTACATTTATTTTCTCTCTCTTCTTCTCTCTCTCTGCCTCTCTTTCACTCGCATGATTCATCAGGACTCGTCAATGCACAATTTCATTGCATTGAAAATTGCTGTGTGTCGCATAAAGTGCACTTTACGAATTTTCGCATTTTTATGACAACATTTCAGCATTTCATTTGAGCCCAAAGGCCATATAACACTCCTCCCCCCCCCCCCTGGCCGCCTGCTCCTCGTCCACACTTTGAGGGTTATGTAACTTCTTTTTATTCACTTTCTTTTATTTTTGTACTTTGATTTAATGGCTATTAAAATAAAGAGAAGGAGCGACAGAGAGAGAGAGAGCGGGAGCGGGAGAGATAGAGAGAGGCAGCGGAAAGTGCGTGACATATAAAAAGAATCACAATGTACGCTGTGAATTTCAATAAGCATCGCGCACAGTGCGTATACACAATGTCAACTACTGGGCCAAGGCAATTTTTAAAGTTTATTGGCTTCGTTTAGTATTCGAAATACCCTTGCTGAGTAATATTGTGCTGAACTTACATTCCACACATTCTTGTTCAAACACAACTTTCCTCTTTACCAAAACCCCATAAGGTATATATATATATATTCTTGATCAGGATCAACAGCGTGATCAAATCGATTTCAGGGATTATACGAACTTAATTTGAAAATATAAATAAGGTTTACTTCCATTTATTTAATGATAACAGCCTTCTTTAAATCTAATTCATAATATCGATAAAAATCGATTAACGATAGCAATAAAAACTAAAATTTTTAAGCTGAATATTTCCTATACACATTATCGTGACATTATATTGATCACTGTACATCTACGACTTGTACGTTTATGGTTAGGTTTCAATCTATGTGCAGGGTATCTACTAGTCGAGCACTCTCGTCTGCAGGCTTCGTACTTGCTTTATTTTTCAACTGTTTTGAAGCTGTGGCGAGTTGGCCGCTTAAATTAATGGCAATTGAAACATGAAACTGCGACCCCAAAAAAGTATGCAACGATTTTTGATTTATTTCTTAGCATGCCTATGCGTATGTGTGTGCGAATGTATGTGTGCGTGTGTTTGTGTGTCAGCCATTTATGCATATAAACACATAAATTGAAATGAAGTGCCGGCCACTTTTGTGCACATTTCAGAGATTTTAATCTTTATTTATCGCCACTGCATTGTCCGCTGGAGCCAGCGGTGCCAACTGCGACGATACGTTAAGCAGCTACTGTCTCCCCCCACACGCCACCACCAACCCAGCCCCCTCGCCGTGCATTGCTTAATGTTAATATCTTTGCATAAATGCTTTACGCATATTTGAACACATATTTCTTTTACAGCTGATAGCCGAACCAGTGGCATATTTATGCAATTTTAATGCACAAACAATACAAAATGTATGTGTTAAGCAAAAGGCCGCATTTTTCGGCCCTCAAACAAAACGAATGCTGAAAATTCGTATTTCCTTTTTTTTTTTTTGTTTTGCTATTTTTGTAATTTCCATTGATTTTCAATGGCTGACGCGAAAAAAAATCGACAAATGTTTCGCTACTGTTTGTTTGGTGGTGTTGCTACAATATAAATAGCCGGAAGCGGTGGCTGTCATGTTTTTCCATGAGTATGCGTGTGTGTGCAAGTGTGTGCGTGTGTGCAAGTGTGTGTGTGTGTGTGTATTACGTGTGTAACAGACAGTCGCTTACACATCCGCCGCAGGGCGCAATCAGCGCAAATATGCACATAAAATCCAAGGCAACACATAAATAATCCATTATATTGGCATTTAAAATATTTATCGTGAATGCAAGTCAAAGCCAAACAATCGATATGTGGCAACTGATGAACTTTAGATACCCCTTAATGTGTACACTTGCGTAAAGAAAAATAAATAAAGATATAGATGGATAGATAGATTTATAGAGAGTTAAAAAGATAGACAAATAAGTGGCTATATAAGTATTCTATGTTAGACGGATAAATATTTAATGATGAATAGATAAATATAGAGATTGATTGAACCATAGGGAGTTCGAAATATATAAATAGGTGAAAATTGATTGATAGATTTTTAATAAAGTTGAAAGAGCGAGCATAATGTATTTATCTTGTTCCTTAAAGCCATTAAATATGTTCTTGTTCAAAGAAGAAAATGCTTTGACAAATTAATGAAGTTGGTTAAAAAATCTTTGTTTGTACTTTCTTGCTCACCAGATAGATATATAGATGTATAAGGAGAGAGAAATATTATTTAGATATTCTTGCCTGAGATTGTTTTAATATTAATGAAAAAGTGGAATATACACTGATCTAGTTGTGATAGTTGTGTTGATCGCTTTATTAACTTAAACTTAATCAGTCAAAAATTACAATTTTCTACCTGCGATTAGTTGTCTTTTGGCCAAAACGTTCAGCGTCCTGGCAACTCTATTTACCTTTGGCTAGTTTCAGTTCCAGCCTACATGAATACAATTGAAAATAGCCCAAAAGTATTTACAGGGTACAAGCATGCATTGTAAGCTGCTTTTGTTGTGCCCTTTGATTGACTGTGTAAGCTGAACCATTTATAGCAATTCGGAGCAGTAAGTGCGGGCTTAATAGAATTTAAGCTGCCAACGAGGCAATAAAATTGCAATTGTCGATTGGCAATTGCCCAAAAAACACTAATGGCCCTTAGCAGCTGCCCAAAAACTGTGAGGCCATTACATGCTTACCAACTTAGCAGGCCAATATTATGACCGATGGATACCACTTAACAAGCTACTTGCTACTTGATACGTGCAACAACAACAAACACGAGCAGAATGGGAAGCATGCAAGTCGTGTGCATTTATAAATAACAAGCGCAACAAAATGCGCACAATTAGCGCTATAAATGGTGCCCCGAGACTGCGACTCTCAAGGAAGAAGAAAAGGAAGCAGAGATGCTGTTGCTGCTGCTTCTGCTGCTGCTGCAGTTGCAAACAAAACCATTTATGGGTCCCAATGCCTGAGCACAGAACGCAAAACTTTAAACGTGACTCACATTTCAACAAAACTAAGAACTGGCTGTCTACTTATATATAAGTATATGTATGTATGTATGTATGCATGTACGTATGTATCTATGTTGCACTAAACAATAAGCAAAGAGTGAGAGCTGTGGGCCCGCGAATTAAACAGCATGCAACTCGTGTAATAAAACAAAGCGCAAATTATAAGGGCCGGACAATGGACAATAATAGCTCAGGCAATATTTACAGACAAACGGAAGCAATGAGCATGTTGTGGCATGAGAGTTACCCTGTAAAATTATTTTTATTTTTCACATTTGAATTTAATGTACAACTTCAACACCAATTTTAAGTTTGAATTTTTGTAAATCATTTTTTTCTGGGTTTAGACCACATTAAATAAAACAATGAAAAATTAATCAAATTTCAAATTAGAAAATTATCATTTATAGTAATAGTCCAAATCTTAACCTAAATTCAAAAATGTTGTAAAACATATTAATTATTCAATTAGGAATTGAAATTTTTCTTCAAGCAGATATTCTAGATGATATTATTGTAAGACTTGGAGTAATTGAGTACTACGAATAAGAAATAAATATTTCAATCGAAGTAAAAAAAGAATACAAATTCCAATTCTATCTCAATAATACAAAAATGTTATATATATAATATATTTTTTCGTCTGGTTGAATACTTCAATATACCCGTTAGCTTATTTATGCTTACAGGGTATACAATAAGCCAGTATAAACAGAACTCACGAAAGCATAAAAATGCGCCGAGTTACGCACTGAGGCAGCTGAGTGCGCAATGCGCAGCGTTCAGTGTTCAGTGTCCAAATGCTGTTTGTGTTGGCCACGATGAAAATTAAGTAGTTGTAGAACCAGTCCCTGAAGATTGAAGACGACAGCGGCGAGTGCGCCGTGTGCGCTGTGTGCGCCGAGTGCGCCCAAAGGCGGCAATCGCAAAAGTCGTCATCATCGTCATCGTCAACGTTGTCATCGTCTTGGACTGTTTGTGGCACTCGTAATTGAAGTGTACGCGCTGTGCGTTGCAGTGCGACGCGGCGCGGTGCGGTGCGGTGCGGTTGTGCCCCTTGGCAATCAGGGCCAAGTTAAGTTGGCTTTAACGCTGGCCAGCACCAACATCTTGGGCAGGTTGGCAATATGCTGTATTATTTACAATAAGCGCACTCTCAAGAGCAACGGCTACACTTGCATAATAAACTGTTCAAGCCAATGGGCGACATTTTCATTTGGCCACTAGATGGACGGACAGACAGACAAGTAGACAGACAGAGACTCTGTCCTTCTCCCTCTCCCTCTATCGCTCCCCTCTCCATTATCCACTATGCAGGTATATTATTTTATTTCTATTTCTGTAATGCTGCTGCCCAGTTTCAGTTGCAAGTTGTTTATTTATGTGAACGACTGTGCGTGTGTGTGCGTGTGTGTGTGTGTGTGTTGTAGTTGCACATAAATTTACGAGCGTTAAGCTGCTTACGTAGAGCGGAGTTAAGTTGAGTTGATAAGCAAAGGGGAATAATGTTCTTCAACTGGGAGTGGTTGGTGGCATAAATAGAGATGAAATGAGTGAGCACAGCTGACGAGGATTTCCTGCAGTGATGCCAAAGTCTGCTAGAAGAGTCGAATTAAAATCAGCAAAGCTGTACTGAAACAATGCTGAGAGACTGATAAAAATAAATAAAACTACTTTGCTTGCAACAAGAAGATGCAAACTAAGCCAGCTGAAATCAGTAGCTTTGCCACTTTCTAAGAGACATCCTCATGCCCCATCATGTTCAGAGAAAGAGTTTGTTATCAGGTCAAACGAATTAGGAAATCTCAACCAGACAAAGAATCTTCAAGTTCATAATATAAAATTGAGCTAATGGATGAGCCATAAGCTCAGAAGTCGCAGTGCATGCAACTTGCACAAAAACAGAGTGCGAGCAGAAGCAAATTGCTTGTCGAGTTTTGAAAACCTTTTTCTCTTTAAATGATCATAGAATAGACATTGCAAAATATATATATATTTATTATGTTATCGATTAAAAATATTGTTCATCGAACATGAGCCAACAATCAATAAGTTGAAATTGGCTTTTTCAAAGTTGCAAACACCAACTAAAAATTATTCTAATAAAAAGTAGTTCAAGCAGCAAGATAAAACTTGGATAAAAGCGAAACTTTGGCTGCACTTGATAACCGAGTGGTTTCCCGTTACCTGGAAACCAGGAAACCAATGTTTGTTGAATGTTTGTTGGCAATTTTTGCCGCCAGAAACTTAACAGGGTGGGGTGGTGCGGGGGGAGTAATACCAACAAACAGGACAATCCTAGGTAGTGCGTGAACAGGAAGCACCAGGGATGAGCTTGTTGAGAATGAAATTGAGGCGTGTTGAATTGATGGGATGGGTTCTCTGACCGCAAATTGTGCTCATTTAAGTGACTGCGTAAATAACAAGGCTGAAATTCTGGCAACGTCAGCGAATTTGGTCAAAACTCGACCACAATGTGGCGGACAAGTTGGAGTCGTCGTAGTTGGTAGTGGTGGTAATAATAATAAAAACATCAAGGCACGAGACGCAACAATGACCGATCCATTAAACTTGAATGCGTCACGCACACACACACACACTCATACGCCACAAAACTGTGTGTCTCTTCCGCTAACCCCTCACTTCCTCTTGCTCTGTTACCCTGTTTAGTTTCAGGCTCAACAAGTTCTTTCACTTGGCTATGAGGCACGAGCGCATTATGCAAAAAGTTTGCACAAACTTATATATATATATATATATGTATATATATATGGACGACAACATGATTAACAGACAAATGACATTACAAAGCCTTTCACTAGCCGACTGCTTCTCTCTCTCTCCGTCTCCGTCTCCAACTCTTGCTCTTTCTGTCTCAGTGAGTGCCATTTCTTTTAAGCCAGATAGACAATGCGCTTGCTTTCAGGCATAAGCAAATCAGGTCTTAACCCCATTTTTCTTGCATCTGCTTAGCCTCCGCCAAGTTGCATGCAACTTGAACTTTTGCTGCCCCGCCGTCTTCAAGCTTTTCAGCGCATGTCTTACTTTTCACTCTCTGCCTCTGCTTGCAACTGCAACTGCAGCTGCTGCTGGTTAAAGTAATGAGTGGCGTCTTGGATTTGGCGCTGCCTCTTTGAAGTTGGCTTTGGCTTTGGCTTTGCACAGCTCATTAGATGCCTCCTCCTCATCCACCTGCCCCCGCCCAAGCAACTTGACTGCAGCCAGTTCTCATTAACAAACAGCGCAAATGAGTATAATGAAAAACTAAAATAAATTATGCATAATGGGATTAACTATTTCATACCCTTTTTTATCTGATGTATCTGAGATGTCAACTAATATCATAAGTCGCCAAACAAATATACAAAAAGGAAAAAATTAATTAAATTAAATTATAAAATATAAGATATATTTTTAAGATTTCTGGATAAAATACTTCAACATTTGTTGTATTGGATAAATCATGCAGAACATCATTTACAATCTGAATCACTTATGCTACCCGATATGACTGCTGAACAGAGTATCTCACTGAACACACAAGCCTGAAGTCTCGTAAAAAGTACAAACTGAAAAGGCCCTGCAAAATGTAATGAGAATTCCGTTGGAGAACTCTGCGCAAGGTGAAGACGATCTCCCCATCTCGGTTCCACTTGAACGCTTTGCCCAACCGCAGCAAAACTTGCTATGCAATTTGCACTCGGACTCGGAGGCGTTATAGCGTAATCAGCCTGTAGTTATTTTTAGTCATGTTTTGCCTGCAAGACGCCGATTGCAGCCATCGCAGACGGAGCAGCCAAAGGCTCTCAAGACTCAAGTCAATCTTGAAGGTTTGCTTGCACCCTTGCATGGAATTAATAAGCCAGCTTGCTCTACACACGCCCACTGCCATAAACAGTACTCTACATACATATTTATTTATCTATATATAGTTAAGAGCAGCTTAAAAATCTTTCATCTTCATGTAGTTAGCAACCATTTGGCCAATTGGCATTTCCCCTGCGAAAATTTCACAATTTGCTGCAAAGAGTGATTAACTTCCGTTGTTTAATGAACTTGATATTTGTACAATAGGACTTAACTATAAGTAAGAGTTGAAGAAGACAGATTAAATTAATATTAGGGCATTCTTCATGCTATGCAAGTATTTAATATTTGAATTTATTTGATTTGAAATTTATTTCGATTTAAATTAGCAATTTATCGTCTACACATTTCAGTTTTGATAGATAGATTTTCATAAACTATATGAATTTAGATATAAGATAATTCTCTGATATTTAAAATAGATGCATCCATAATATGTATACACAGGAAATATATATACTCAAAGTTTCGTAGAAATTTTGACAGTGAAGGTTATGAAATTGAACTCGTATAACTTGTCAGCAATATTTTAGCTTCTGAGCTACTTTTTAGCTTATACTTGTCGACATACACGTATACGATGGCGATTATTTGTGTTATTGTCCATGTAGCAATATATTTTTAAGTATCTTAAAACTGTTTACAGTTTATCCCCGCTCCACCTTAAAACACTCACTGTTGCAACATTTTGTAAAACCCATTTGTGCTCAAGTTGCAGCATTTGCGAACTGAAGCAATGTTATATTCAGTTTATTTGTTTATCGTTGCTGTTCGTGTAACGCCTTTCAATATAAGTTGTTACATTTGTATCTACCCCTTGCCCCTTACCCCCTGACCCTGGAGCAATCGCTCGCCGAGTATTTTCCAATATCGAGAGTTGCAACGCTGCCCCATGCCCGATGTGGAAAGCAATAAGCAATACAGCCACATGTTTACTTAGGGCTTCAGCTGGCAATGCGAATGTACTCTCGTACAAGTACTTATGCCTCTCAACCTCCCTGGCCCACCTCATATCTAAGCCCCTTTTGAGGAAACTGGGCTGTATCGCTGTATACAAACGTGTCCCAGCTTCCAGTTTGGCACTTCTGTGTACACAACATGTGGGTGTGTGTGTGTGAGTGTGTGTGTTTGCAGGAGAAACGTTGTAAACCACGTTGGACGCCATAAACATTGGCTCACAACTTTGCCAAAAAGTTGCCAAGTATTGAAATCTCTTGCCACACACACAAGAACATTTTATAGTACAGCTATAAGATACAAAACCACAAACCAGGCAAAAGGACAGTTGGACAGCAAACTAGAAGTTGAAACTTGCCTCGGCCAATTCTACACTCAAAGAAATGCGAATGGTCGAAAATCCGTGATCAAAGCACGAAATTCTGATTTGATGACCATTTTTCGATTTCCTGATGTAAAACTTTGTTGATAGATCTGATTTTCAAGCAGATTTAAG
This sequence comes from Drosophila seclusa, assembly GCA_035043575.1. Lineage (NCBI taxonomy): Eukaryota > Metazoa > Arthropoda > Insecta > Diptera > Drosophilidae > Drosophila > Drosophila seclusa. The sequence goes on along the minus strand of JAWNMX010000456.1, from coordinate 151,778 downwards.
ATTATTGATTCTTAATTTAAGTACTCAAGTTCATAAATCAATCAATTTTATTATATTAAGCAGTTTATTCTTTAAGTGTATATGTGGTTATGTGTGTGCGAGTGTGTGTAAGTGTCTGTTAGAACTTCGACAAGTGTTTTATTGTTTTGTAGTTTGCTCGAAATTTTTAATAAGAAATTATTAAAGTTGTAGTTTATTTCATGGGTGTTGTTGTTGTTGCTTTTAAATTTGTAACTCAGCAACAGCAGCAGATGCACGTGTGTGCCTGTCTGTGTGTGTGTGTGGGTGTGGCAGCAACAACGTTTTCAACAAGCTGCACAGCAATTGTGGTAATTAGTCAACTTGATTGATGAATGCGTTTGCGTTCCACTTCTGCTGGCCGCCTCACAAATTTTCTGTAGCATACTTATTTGGATGAGTTTTAAGGAAACGGAAGGCAACGAGCAGAGCATGGGTGCTGTTGCGGGGGGGGGTGGGCAAACGACATGACAAGAAATTGGAAAATTGGAAAAGTCAGTGGAGCGCGTCGCGTCACTCACAGAAATGGAAATGTCATCGTCATTAAAAAACGACGACGGGCATTAAAACACTTTGCCTTAATCCGTAACTGAGACAGGCTTTAACAAATTTAAGCATTAAATGCTTTGCTTTTGTTGTTGTTTGGGCTTTCATTATTGTTGATGTTGTCGCTGTTGTTGTTGTTATTGCTGTGGCATACCCTGCAGCCGTTAAATGTGCGTGAAAATGAAGTCTCTTTCAAAGGTAGATGAACGAATACAGCATCCAAAAGCGAGCAGAACTTCGAATTGTAGACTGAACCCACAAAAAATAAATTAAAGGGTGTATTCAAGTTGTGCCTAAGTGCATGTCATGTGCACAAGGATGCAAGTGAGATTCCTTAAAGTATATGTGTTCCTGATCAGAATCAACAGCCGAATCGATTTAGCCATGTCTGCATGAACAAGTCGATCTCAGATAATAAAAGAGTTACAAACTCCAAATTCGAAAAATAAGTATCCGTTTGCCACACGCAAATCATGTTGATATCATTTTATCGATAACTCTTCTCATTTCGCGAATATCCGTAAAGAAAATTAAATAGATTCCCGATAGTAATAAAAACTACAAATTTAAAATTGACGCCTTTTCACAGATTTGTATAGAAACTAAATTCAAATAACATATAATATCTTATATAGATCTAGATTCACCAAAATTTACATATAGAAGCGAGATTCATCATGGGCAAACATTTCATAATGATCGATTAATCCTCTCCCATTGACCCTTTGACTCTCAGTAGTAATAAGTCACCTATATTCTTTTACTTGTAACTACAGGGTATCTGTTAGCTCGTTTACAAATTTAACATAGCCCGGTGTTCATTATAGATAAACATTTCTTGATGATTTTTCAATGTTCCGAATTTTTCGATTACAGGGTATCTGTTAGTCGTCTGGCTACCCAACCTGTTTTCTTACTTATTTTGTATTTGCTTGCAGTAATAAAGCGCACCGCAGGCATGCGAAAGCCAATTTTCAAAAGCGCGTTGTGGGCGGTGCGACTATTTAATAGCAGGCAGCACACACACAAACACACACAAACACACACACACACACACACACACACACACACACATATATATTTTACAACATAGATTGAAGTATTTTGCAGGGTTGGAAGAGGGAGCCGCAATAAAAATCCAAGTCTTGTTGTTGGCAACCTGCCGTCAACTGGCACGAACAGAGCAGAGCAGACACCCTGCCCTGCCCTGCCCTGCCCTGCCCCATCAACTGAACTCAACCTAAACTTATTATACCTGTAATACCCCGCTACCCCCTCCCTCCCAACAGTTCGGTGCGGTTGTAATTTAGTGTGCCTAATGAATTTAGTACCGTTACATACCGGAAAAGAGAGCATGTGAGTGCAAAAATGCGCACTCTCTCTCCTAAGGAATGTGTCCTCGTGTGTGTGTTTGCGTGTGTGTGTGTGTGTGTGTGTGTATAAATATGTGAGAAATCTGCGCGTTGGCAAAACTTCGTTAACCTTTATTAACGACTCGTGGGAGAGGAGTGTGCTGGGGGGTTTGGGTTGCGAGGTTAGCGTCTAATTAAAACAGACAAATGCCGAGCAGTGAGAAAAGAGGAAGAAAGCGGTGTATGACTTTATAATTGTGTGCATGTGTGTGTATATGTGTGTGTGCGCGCGAGTGTGTGTGTGTGACGTTCAAAATTAACAATTATTTTTAATGGGCAAGCAGGATCAGAAAATGAGGTGCCGATGGCGGAGAAACTTCTTCCTTCCTCTTTCCTCTTGCCCATTTCCAGCTTAATTGCCAGCAATAAAGTAGGCTTTCAATTTTCTCTATAGGCACACAAACAAGCACACATACACACACACACACGCACACACACCCACACCCACACACACAAGTTGCGCTTGGCTGAAACTCATTAAATATTTGTAAGGTTTGCTTTTTTGCTCATCTTGCTGCCAATTGGCTGAGCTAAAAACTTGTCAACAGCAATTCGCTTAGATTAGATTGCTGAGATGGCCAACAAGCCAACAAGCCAGAGCCAAACAAACACTTAAGCATATCAATGCCCGTGCAAAGCAGCAGCTCCTTTTGGCCATTGCAAGTGGGTTATTTACACGGTCAGCGTGGCATAAAACTTAAAAGTAATTTTCTTAAGTGAATATAAATGTTGAAAATCTTGTCAACAACAACATGTAAATATACAAGTATTCTGCGCCAGTCGAGAGAGCTCGACTACGAGATACCCTCAAAAATAGCTCTTTCTTATTCGATGTTAAATACATGTTTATTTTCAATATGTCATGCAGCAAACCGCGAAACGAGGAGAGTTATCGATAACATTAAATAAACATATATTATTTTATATATCAAAACTTAAGTTTCTACTTCTTAAAGCGTCTGAGATTGGTTTATTTATTGCATACTCTTGCACGACTTCATTATACTCATTTCAGCAATTTTTAATGGATTCAGGGTATAACAACTAGCACAGCTACACAGAGAGAAACTACTTTCGTGTACATTGATCTTATTATTTTTCCGTCATAAGTATTACTTTCTCTCTATTTATTTCGATTAAATCAATGCTATTATTTTATTTGTTAGGCATGAATAAGTATCAAAAAGAAAGCATACCTATTTTCTTGCTGTGTACCTACTGAGTTGGCAAGCATTGCAAGCGTTGCCTGTTTAGATAAGCCAAGCTAAATTTAAACGCCAAAACAGACCCTCGTGGCACAAGGCAGGCTGCAAGCAGAGTGGTAGTTGTTGTGATAGTTGTTGTTGTACGTATCCATTGCACGGTTAACTTGGCCGCCAACGGGCGAAAGTGCTTAAAGTTTTATGCGAAATTGAAGTTGGCCAAACAAATGGCTAAGAGGAGGAGCAGCTGCAGCAGCCGTTTACCTAGCTTCTGGCATAAATATCCACTCACACACACAAACAAACAAACACACACGTCCAAGTAACGGCAAAATCAGGTGTTGAGATTTAAATGGATTTCGGCACACGGCACACGACACACGACACTTGGGCATTGAACTTGGCTCCACCCACTGTTGTCTTGCTGTACATCGATTAGCAGACTCGATGAGTGCACCCAGCACCGAGTTGGATTCAGTGTTGGCTTACAGCAGCAATTGGCCAATGTTGCAAATCGTTAAACAGTATTTTGGCCTTTAGATGAATACTTGGGCAAACAAATGTTTTGATGAGTGCTTGAGCAGGTGAACGATGCGTAATAAAGTTGAAGTGATTGCTTAAGCCTCTGGAAATGGAATGAAAGAAATGAGCTTTAAGCCTTAACTAAAATTCTTCTCAAAAATATTTGAGTGCAACTTGCCTGAAGCAAAGCTCAATTAAAGCTGCTTCCCTAGAGTAATCATCTGTCCAAATTCGTTAAAGAAGCAAAAGGTAGCCAGCCAAGCGCTGAAAATGCAATATCTATAATTATAATTGTTTACATTTGCCTGATGCCTCAGGCAAACGGGGCGGCAGTGCTGAAAATTACATCATTGTTGTCTTGTCGGCTAATTAAAGCCAAATGGCAAGTAAATTGTACATTTTTGGTCGGGAGCCTGCGGGCGATGTCTGCAAAGGCAAGCTGGAAAGTCACTGGAATTGGAAATCAAATTATAGCGCGCATAATTTAATTGCCTTATCAAAATTTCAGTCAAAAGCAGCTGTCAGAGCCAACAAATTTATGGCGCCCAAATGTGTGCAGCCTAAAAAACCCCCCCACTTCACTTCTCCGCTCTGCTCACAACAACAAAAAAGAAAATCAGAAGCATACGAAAAGTTTTAATTGAATTCAATTCAAAAACTTGCCAGCCTCCGCCTAATGGCCACAATTAAAATGTCCCTTTTTCGAGTTCGAAATTCGCTTAAAGCTTTAAGCGACAGCATTCGATTCGAGTGCATGACAAATTCATTAAGTGCACAAAGCCCGTAAAGTGCACGGCGCCCACAACATTTGGGGAACCCAGAAAAGTACGTAAATGAGAGAGGAGCGGACAGAGAAGTGGCAAAAAATAAAGCCCGGGAACATTTTACAACATTTTATACGCTGAATTCGAACGTAATTACGGCACACACACACAGCGTGGAGTAAAACGATAAAGCTGAATTCACCGTGTGTGGCCCACACGTGTTCACTGAAAGGATGTGAGTGGAGTCCTTTGAGGTGTGCCAAACTCATAATGCAACACTACTTTCACTGCGACAGAGAGAGAGAGAGAGAGGGAGAGAGAGAGAGACCGAGTGAGAGAAACTACACTTGCAAAATAAATTGAGCAATTTGTACGCAAATCAAGATAAAACAATGCTGAAAATGTTGGACCGGAAATGCAAATTCCTATTTCCAAAATGTTGCAAGTGAAAATAAAATACCATTTTTTATACTTTTTAGTAAAGGTGTGTCAAAAATGCCCTACCTGAAGTACAAACCAAAGTTATCCTCCTAGAATAAATAAAGATAAATACAACCAGAAATCTGAGAAATATTTCTTAATTTGTTTCTATTTAAAGTTAAGGTCTAAATTTTAACTTAATATTTTTAATAACATTAGTCGAATAAATAAATAAGTTAACTACTTAAAAAGCTGATGAAAGTAATTTAGTTGACTTATTATTATCTTGTTTATCTCTCTAGGTGTAAAACTGGGATAGTTTTACACTCATTTTAAGCAAGGGAATCCTTAATACCAGCAGCAGTTGACTGCAAAGTTAAAGATGCATTTTTCTCTCAGTGCATGCTCTGCCTTCGCATGTGGACCGAACGGATCCTTTGTAAAGCACATGAGTCCTTGTTTTTCTTACTTTGTTATTTAATTCCTTTTTCCCGTCAGTTATTATTGGACGCATCATTTGCATCTGTCGTGCCCGTCATTCTATCCATCATATATCCTGCAATTAAAATGAAAAAACTCCCTTTGGGCCTTTGCTTGCGTTCGAGTTGTGTTTTATGAACCTTTTCTCACCCACTTTCACCTCTCCTCTCCCTTGGGGAAAAGGTGCTACTTAAAAGTTACCCATTAAAAAAGTTTTTTTTTTTCAACTTTTTCCAAATGAAAACTCACTTTTAAGCAGTTTAAGTAATAACTTTGTATACCCTGAACCCATTAAAAAGTGTGAAGAGGGTATAATGAAGTCCTGCAAGCAGCAGGAATCATTAGGGATAAATATTCTTGATAAGTAGCAACAATCGAGTCGATTTAGCCTCGTTCACCTGCATGAAAAAGCCGATGTCAAGGAATATTTGAGCATTGACAAGTTTATCTCATTGAACAAGCCGACAATGTATTTAAAAGCTGAGCTTAGGGTATCTGCTAGTCGAGTAGTCTCTTCCAACTTTTGTGTGTTCTATTGATTTAAAAATCGATTGAGGAAGAACCCGAAAGTCACCAAAGTGTGGAGAATTTAATTATAGACATTATTAAAGTGGCAGGTAAAATGAAAAATTGTTTAACGGTGTTATTTACAGACCAGAATAGATAATTATGTATAATAATAAGAAATATAGGATACATCAGCATACATTTTAAAAAAGGATAATTATGTTTATTATTCAGGGATTTTGAGATATAGAAATAGTATTTTTGTATTGATAATAACATTTCTAATGCCTTTCAGGCCAACCAAATAACCAATTATTATAGTTTGGCTTATTAGAAAATTTGATCTCTTTACTTGCAGTCACAAACAAGGACATCAACTGCGAACAGGATGCGTGGAGTAAGCGCAGCAGCGCCTTTGTCCTTGCTGCTGCTGGTGCTGGTTGTCCAGGCGCTCAACTGGCCGCTGGGCGAGGCACTCTTTGGTCGCGACGATTGTCGGGATCTAACCATATCGTCCTGCGAATGTGCGCCCTCGCTGTCGGAATATGAACTCAATTGTCCAGGCAACAGTTACAATCCCAAGTTTAAGATTACCATCCGACCCGGCAACACTGTGCAGATCGAATGCAATCTGACAGATGCCTCGGAATACACACAGATGCCCAAGCTGAGCATTGGCAGCATTAATATGGTGCAGATCAAGCGTTGTCCACTGCCCAATCACACACCCATCGCTGGCATCATGGACCATTTGGGCATCCGGGATACGAAAGTGCTCATCTTTGAGGGAAATGATCTGCACGTGAATCTCACACGGATGCACTTTGAGCGATTGCAGAATTTGCAGCGATTGCGATTTGCTGCCCGTCGTTTGCCCTACATTCCCGAGGATCTGCTGAGGGATATGCATCTGCTCAACTGGCTGGATATGCGTGCTGCCAATCTGGGAGCACTGCCCGCTCGCCTGCTCGCCAACACGGAGAATTTGCAGTTTCTCGAGTTGGGCAGCAACAATTTGAAGCAGCTGCCACGCGGCCTCTTTCACAATCTGCACAAGCTGTTGCATTTGAATTTGTGGAGCAATCAGCTGCACAATCTCAGCAAGCATGACTTTGAGGGCGCCACCTCGGTCAAGGATGTGGATCTGCATAACAATGGCATCGTTCAGCTCAAGCCGGATGTCTTTGCCCTGCTCACCAATGTGACGGAGATCAATTTGAATTCAAACAGTTTTCGCTCGCTGCCCGAGGGCCTCTTTGAGCACAATAAAATGTTGCAACAGGTCAAGTTGCAAAATAACCGCGTGCCTCTGGCCAACCTGCCCGCTCGCCTCTTTGCCAATCTGCCCGAGCTGCGCACCCTCTATTTGCGCTGTGAACTGGAAACACTCGCAGCGGATCTCATCGAGAACTCGACGGCCTTAACAGACATCTCGCTAATGGACAATCGGCTGAGCACATTGCCAGTCAAATTTTTGGAGCATCAGTTGAATCTGATCAACTTGGATTTGCACAAGAATCGCTTGACTCATCTGCCAGATGGCATTTTTCATTATCTGGTCAAATTGGAGACGCTGAATCTAGCCGAAAATCAGCTAACAGAAATATCAAGGTAAGTTCAAAGCTTGAGCTGTGAGCGTATCTGATGACATTTGCTTAAAATTGGTATGGTTAATCTGAGGAAGGGTTTTTTGTGGTAAATGCTTAGCTTGAAAAAAAATGAAGAAAATAGACACCAAATTACTAGTATTGATTTAGGCCATATCTATGATTTTCTCACTTTAAGCAAATGTCATTGTTTAACCATCTTTACTCAACTGAATATGAACTCATTCGCATTCTCCGTTTTTCTTCCTCTCCGCTTACAGCAAACTGTTTAGCAAACTGATGAATCTGAAGACGCTGCGTATGAATGATAATCGTTTGTTGACGATTCGCCCTCAGGCATTTGCCGGCAACGCTTTGCTGCGTCAACTGAATTTGGCCAACAATCGAATCAATCTGCACGAATATCTGACTGTGCATGGCGTGGATGTGGATCTGGGATCACCATTTGCCCATCTCCGCAATCTGACAACGCTCAACTTGCGCAATAACTCGCTGATGGTGATCTTCAGTGACTGGAAGTATGCGATGAGGGAGCTGCAGGAGATTGATTTGAGCTACAATAATTTCACGTGGCTGGAATATTCCGATCTGGACTTTGTCTCAGCCTTCGACTTGACAGTGAACATGTCCCACAATCAGATACACACCGTACACTTCTACAAGCAGACTGAGTTCCAGCCCCTGGACAAGGGTTTGCGACTGGTGCACGGCGTTAAAACGGTCCACGTGGATGTCAATGATAATCCGTTGGTCTGCGATTGCACCGTGCTGAGATTTTTACAGGTGGTCCGTGGCGATATTCAGCCGGACTATGCTAAGAATTTGGTCACCTATACGGATAGACTGAATTGCAAGGCGCCGACTGCTCTAGCGGATCGTCCGATAAAATCTGTGCATCCGCGGGAACTCGTCTGCAACTTTGACCAGGCCGAGGATCCCAAGGAGCGCCGTTGTCCCAGCCACTGTGAGTGTTTGGTGCGCACCTTTGACTCCACCCTTATTGTCAACTGTTCGAATGGCGAGTTGACCAAGATACCCAAACTGCCGCGTCTTCCGCAAAATCTACTCGAGATGGAGCTATATGTGGAGAATAATACGCTGCTCAAGCTGCCCCAGAATAATGCTCCCGGCTATGAGAACGTGACCAGATTATATGTGGCCGGGAATAATCTCACTCAGCTGGAGCCCAGTCAATTGCCCGCCAATCTTAGGTATCTGGATATGCGTCGCAATCAGCTGCAGTTGCTCAACTCGACTGTGCTTAGGTATCTCAACAGCAGCATGGACAATCTAACACTGCGACTATCCCAGAATCCCTGGATCTGCAATTGTGAGGCAATTGAATTGATGCTCTTCACGCAAAAGAAATACGAAAGGATACCGGATCACACGGACATGTTTTGCATGGATGCCGAGATGCCAACGCGTCTGATGGAACTGAATATCAATGATATATGTCCGACACCAAAGAGTCTGCTCATCGCTGTCACCGTCATCATCTCGCTGGCCGGGTTCCTTTTCGGCATCTCGGCGGCTCTCTACTACAAATATCAGCAGGAGATCAAGATCTGGCTGTATGCCCACAATCTGTTCATGTGGCTTTTCGACGAAGCCGAGCTCGATAAGGATAAGAAATTCGATGCGTTCATCTCGTATTCGCACAAGGATCAGAGTTTCGTCGAGAAACATCTGGTGCCACAACTGGAGCATGGACCGCAAAAGTTCACACTGTGCGTGCATGTCCGAGACTGGCTCGTTGGTGGCTTCATACCGGAGAACATTGTGCGATCTGTGGCGGATTCGAGAAGAACGATTATTGTGCTGAGTCCGAACTTCATTAAATCCGACTGGGCCCGCATGGAGTTCAGGGCGGCACACAGATCAGCGCTGAATGAGGGCAGATCTCGTGTCATAGTCATCATCTATTCAGATATTGGCGACATTGAGCAGCTCGACGATGAGATGAAGGCGTACCTCCGCATGAACACCTATCTGAAGTGGGGTGATCCATGGTTCTGGGACAAGCTGCGTTTTGCTCTGCCTCGTCGGTCGCCCAACAATGGTGGTCAGGGCAATGGTTCGCTGATAAAGTCGGCGCTCAAGGGATCCACCGATGACAAGCTGGAGCTGATTAAGCCATCGCCAGTGACGCCGCCACTGACGACACCACCCGGCGATGCCACAAAGAATCCGTTGGTAGCCCAACTGAATGGCGGAACTCCACACACGGCAATCATGATTGCCAACGGCAAGAATGGCCTCACGAATCTCTATGCGCCGAATGGCAAGGCACATCATCATCATCATCATCATCATGGCAATGGACACATCAATGGCGCCTTCATCATCAACACGAACGCCAAGCAGAGCGATGTATAGAAGTGGCACAAAACGGAGCCCGACGCCGAGGAGCTCCTGTTCCATTGAAGGCAAATTCCAAATCCTTTGCTATGACCAATCCCAATCCCAAATGTGCACCCACAGCTGAATGTATAAAAAACTAGATGCAAATTCTGACTAGACAAAACCAATTATCAAATTTTGCAAAACTCATCCTAAATTTTATGCTCTGTGTATGAATGTGTGTGTCAGTGTGTGTGCGTGTGTGTGTGGGTGTGTCATTTTCTTCTGTCTAGCTGAAATTCTGTAGAATAATTTTACAAGAAATTCCCAAGCGCAAAAGAAAATTACATTTGTGAAAATTCGCAATTTTCAAAATTTCATGTGGCCTTTGTTGACATAGAAAAAAAAACAGAAAGAAAAAACAGAAAAGAAAAAAAAAACAAAAGAAAAACAGAAAGCAGAAAAGAAAATGAGAAACTAAAAAGAAAAACTTAACTTAGGCTAATTAAGAGCTTATCATTCTGTTTAGTGTTAAATATATGGTAAATGTAAGTTAAGCATAAGCAAACTTAATTATTTTGTACATTATTCATTATACTACTTATGATATTGTACATTTCCCTTTTTTTGTTTAAGTTGAAACGCACGCTAAGGAAGCTCACAGTTTATTTTTTATTATCTTCCCGCACGAATCTCAAGTTTTTACAGAACTTTTGAACAAATTGAGCTTTATTTTCTCTTCTTGTACAATCTATGATTTGACCTTAAGTAATGCACATGCAATATATACATACATACATACGACGTATCCAAATAGTAGCATATAAAACTATGCCGTGTACTGAATGTAATAAAAATAATAAAAAAAAAAAAATGAAAACAAAAAATATAAAAAATAAAAAAAGAACAAAATGCAATTAATCATCCTCTTTGTATGTATGTATTGGAATCTACTGACCCATCCCACTGTACATACAAACAAATGGAACATTTGTACATTTCCAAATGCAAACAAATCTCATTTCAAATATATAAATATATGTTTAATATTCACACATCTCTTTGTCATGACGCTATTAACTGAAAGTACTCGTAAATGCACTCTATACACGGCATACAACATATTTACTACCATACATACATCACTTTATCAACCTAATACATATACATACAAACATACATACATACATTATATTTCTTCGTTTTCACATTTCAATAATACGCATAGCCGATATGTTTAAAATATATATATATATATATAAGTAGCTACATATGTCATGTCTCTGAAATAATATGTATTGCCTAAGGTACCTACAAATTTATGCAGACGAAAACACTCATTTACTTATACAAAATGAATACACACGTGTATGTACATGTGCATATGTACTGTACATCATTCAATGTAATTGTGTACACCAGTGCGTGAAGTATACAAATACAAATAAATAAAATATATTTTAAAAATTAAATTCAAAACTGTTTGTATTTATTTACTATAACGGAAGAACCCTCTCTTCCCGATTTTCATCCAAGGTGGTGAATTTTCAGTTTTTTTTTTTTTAGTATTTTAATCATTTTTTGCAATTTATATATTTTCGGATGTTCAAGTAAACTCACCTGCCTACCAGGCAAACAGAAGGCTGCAATAAGCTGATGATCAAGTGCAAATGTTGACTAACTGCTCCTCGCTGCCATTGGTTAGACTTAAAAACAGTCGCCTGCAGCTGATTGCTGTTCGCCTGGTAGTTAACCAGCCGATTTAAAGCTGAAACTTGATGAAATTGAATTTGACTGCTGTGAAAGAAGAAAAACATCATAAAAAACGAACGACACGTACTATTTTTTTTGTTTTGTATATATTTTTGATTTTGCTTATATTTTTTCAAATTTATTATTGTTTATACAGAGCATATATATAGATTTACATTTATTTGCGTAGTATTTTAAAGAAAACGGAACATTTTTACAGACGGCTTAAGCTAATAAAAACAAAAGTAAAGTAGCTATAAAAAAGGACAACAAAATTAAGTACATTTAGCCCAGTCTCATCGTAAACAAAATACAAACAATAAAATAATTATGGCTTAATCTGCGCTAGCATTGCAGTTAAATACTTGTAGAAGGCAAACATTTCAGTTGGAAATTTAATGTTGCTTTGGAAAAATACTAGAAAACAATTGTCGCATGCAATTCCCTGGTTTAAACTATATATATTATATAGCTTTTGTTTTGTTTTGTTGTTTTGGGTTCTTTGATGCCTTTACATATGTAAAGTGCAAGTATATAAAATATATATAATATTGATTTTAAGCATATACACTTATAGTTCCATTAATTGGGTTTTGTTTGTTGTCGTTGTTGTCATCTTTAGGCGTCGCATTTCACGATAATTAAGTATATATATATATATAGTATCATAAGCTTTCTTTCAATACTCGAAGAATTCATTACTTGTCTACTATCAGTTATTTTTTTTTTTGCATTAGCTCACAATCAGTTGCGATAATATATATTATTTTCTCTGTCTTCTTTGGTGTTGAACTTTCCTAACTTTGGGGTTTTCTCATGTCTTTTCTTTTCATTGTTTCATTTTTTGTTAATTAGTAGATTTTATGTGTAAAACAGCCTGGACTTAAGGGGTGGTATATCCTTTATGTTTAAAGCAGCATATCATCATCGCTCTCGGTGAACTCGCCATTGGGTTCCAGCAGCAGATTCGCCTCCTCATTGGACTGCACCTGTAATAAAGATAATATTGTTTTGTAAGAAAGCACAAGGGATCAAGCTGTTTGATTATTTCCTGCCCTCGAATATCGCACCGAAGAGTTGCTGCGTCGAAAGAGTCGTCGCACGCGTTGCCTTCGCGATGGCGAGATGGAGAAGAGTCCGACGCATGCCACAAAGCACGTCACCGACAGGATAATGCCAAGGATCTCTGCAAATGATGATTCGTGAAAGAAGTTGCAAAAAAAAAAAATGGTTCTTTGGATAGCTGGACACTTACCGCCCACGGAGGCCGTTGGGCGGGCAACAAATGCCACTTCTGCAGCATCGGATGCTGCAGTTGTCGTTGCTTCATTTGGCGACTGCTTACCCGTTGTGCTCCAACCTGCTGTTGTTGTCGTTGTTGCAGGGGTGGTGCTGCTCGTGCCACTGCCTGCATCTGCATCGTCCTCTGGCGGCGTGCTCAGGCCCAGGAACGGGCAAATGCTTGGCGTGCGTTGCACATACAGCAAACTGCACTGCGTGTCCTGCAGAAGGAAACCAGGAATTTTTGTAATTAGAAACTTTCTTCATTAAGTGCAAAGCAAAATAATAAATAAATAAAATTGATATCGGCGCAAACACATTAATTTCATGTGAAAGCTACACTCTTACAAAAAATGTATGTAACACAAATCGCATTTTTCTTTTTTGGTTTAACTCCAAAATATACACTAAAAGTTATATATATGATAATAATATAATGACATATTATTTTCCAAATAAACTTATTTTTCTATCTTCTGCTGGCTATACGAAAGAAGCAGAAAAAATAAAAGTTTTACATTGCACTTTTCAGACAGAAATGTGGGATATATTTGAGGAGGTTCCCAAGCCGATCCCAAGTGTACGACTTTGATTCGAACCCTGAACAGAAGACGCTGGAATTTAAAACGACAAAACTGAACTGTGCATTGTAGAAATTCTAGTTGAGAAAATTAAAATTGGCTGATTTTTTGAAATTGTAATAGCCTTATTTCAGTAAGCCCAACATTTATTACATTCACGTTCTCTACATTTCACAATAATTTATAACTAATTTTTCTTGACATATCAGTTGTTTACTTACGAATGTTGAATGTACAAAATGTTGTCGCCTATGGCGAACATACTTTTCTGTGGACATTCAAGAAGTTAAGAAATGTTGAGAGTGCAATCCAGGCTGTAAGGCACATTTTTTTTCAGTGACTCAACGCACGACCCTTTGGCGTCTGCCCAAGCACTGCGATTGGTGGCGCAACAACTGTTTGCACAGACCTGCCACGCCCCCAACAACAACAAGAACAACAGCCTGCCACAATGGACGACAAACAACCGCACTCCACATAGTCCACAGAGTCGTTGTTGCACGGCATCCGTTGAAGCTGCACGCAGCGTGTAACACTTTCGGTCAAAGACCATTTCCGGCGGCAGGCAACAACAGGCAGAAACATGGCAGCGCAGTGCAACATAAAGAAGAGGAGTGTGGAGCCATGGAGGCGTAGGAGGGCGATGGGGAAACAAAGACCCTGCAAATGTGCGCATAATTTAAAAAATTTTGCGCCGGCTGCAACTGGCAACTGCAAGTGGCAACAAAAAAGGCGACTCGGCGTTGCAGCAACTTTGTCCGGCAACCCGTGCAACCCGCCCGCCCAATAACGGGTCTGGGGGTCTCGACACAAACTAAAGCGTTGCTAGCGTTGCAGGAGGACGTGGCACGAGGCAAGCGGTAGACGCATTAAAAAGTTTGCAGCCATTTAAAATCCCATTTCATTGAATCGCTAATTTTCCGACAGCGTCGCCAGACAAGGTCCTTTTTCGACATTGTTCGTGCGTTCTGGCCAAAAAAAAAAAGAAAACAGGATACGAACAACGAAAAATATCCAACACTCAAGTAGAGAGAGAGCTCGACAGGCAGATACCCTGTACTGCAAGTTATATACACGATTTCATTAATCTTCGGCAGGTGTTGCAGGTGATCAATTTTGTGTCAGGTTATATTAAAGCTGATCAGGAATAAGATTGAAGTTGCCTCCTTGTGCCTGTCACGCTCTTAAGCCTGCCACATTTTTAATGGCTACAGGGTATCATGTTCAAAATATCGTGCGTTGTGTCTAAAGTTGTTTACGGCTCAATGGTGTTGTGCCACTAAATTTCGCTTGCGTGTATGCGTATGTGTGTGTGTGTGTGTGTGTGTAATTTCCGCAATTTGAGGCAACAACAGAAAGTTAAACAAATAACCGCAGTGCTGAACTGTTTTCGCACTGCTGACGAAAAGTAATCAGCAAAATATATTTGTGCTTAATTTACGAATCAACATTTCATCGCCATAGTTGGCAACAAACGGAATTTGATAACTGCAAATTGCTTGAATGTCAAGTATAGAACGAGTTTACCAACTTTGAGCTACACAAATAAACGCAATTTATTTTGGGAAAATGTTTCAGGCAGCTGCACGCCAAAACCACATTATCTTCCTGTTCCTCCTGTGCCAAAGTTAACGAACACTTCAAGGGGGCATTTAGCTAATCATCGGCATTCTAGTAGTTAACTCAAAATAAGTAAACAAGATGGAATCTTCTAGACAAGGAGACAACCTACACGCGGTGTTTGTTGTGTTTCTCGATAAGAAATAAAAAAAAGTTTGACTAAATAAAGTAGCTTAAAATTAAAGTTAACTACAAAATGAGTGCAACTAATAAATAAATGTGTATTTTGCGTGACTTTTCGAATCCTGATTAAAAAAAACTTTCCATTTTATGTTTAGGTATTTAAAAATGTTGACTTCTTCTGCAAAATGTAAAAAAGATATTGGCATGTTAAAAAAAAATGAAGAAACTTTCGAAAAGTACGAGAAAAAAAGGGGAACACAAAAATGCAATTAAACTTTGCTGTCAACTCATCCAAACTGAACTTTCGCCGCTGCACAGCACAGCAAACAAGCCTTGAAAGAACGAACATAAGTTTAAACATTAATTATCGATTAACTAAATTTAGAGCAGTCTAATTAAAATTGACTTTTTTTACGTTTCCGACGGGCCACACGCAAAGTTTTTAAGTACAATTTATTAAGTTTGACAATCGCATTTAATCAAACAAGCATTTAATCTTTGGGTTTACTTGAGTTGAGTTTTGCCTATTTGCATATATCAACTAATTGAGCATGAAATGTATGTCAAACAGACGCAGAGGGCACATCCTTGGCCAAGCCAATGGATCGGACTCAAATGCCATTACCTTCACTTGACAAAGAAATGAAATTAATAACACCTACATATCCAAGTGTGTAATGCAATTAACGGCAATCAGACAAACAACACTCACAACACATGGCTGAACATTCCCTCCCTTTCTCTCTCTCTCTCTCTCTCGCGTGTGTGCAGTTTTGCTAATATACACTGAGAAACATGAGTCACACAACAACCTAATCATACAAAATGTGTTCGACTCGCGGTTTCATAGGCTGCATAAATTTCAATATATGGAAAACGATCAAGAATTATTCTATGTGTTATTTCGCTCAGTGTACTAATGTCAATCTGTATGCGAGTGAAAGGACGACGTTTTAGTTGCAAGCAGCTTGCAGCTATTTGTGAACTGGTTTAAATTTGGGTCAATTGGTTTGTGCCACATGCGAGTAAATGCTATGTTGCAACTAAGCTTGCAGCGCACAACGACGCTTCACTGTTTGTTCAGCACTAAAAAAAACATTCAAAGGGAGAGAGAGAGAGGAGAGAGTGGGGAACAAATAACAAACAAACAATGGCAACATACACAGAGAGAATGAGAACAGGCCTATCCACAAAATGGACAGGCAAATATTTTCTATCGCTTTCGGCGACTCCTTTGGCAATTTGTGCGTAATGGGGTACGTCGGAGAGTGTGCAAGTATGTGTGTGCGTGTATGTGTGCATGTGTGTGTGGGGGTATGTGCGAGTGTGTTTTGTTAAACCTCAGACACTAATTGCTGCATTTTGGGACCAGGCTAATAAAGTTGCCAGCCAGCCAGTTGGTCAGACCACTAATTACAACGTGCTGCAAATTGACAATTTTACTGTGGCAGCATGCGGTTATCTTCGTCTCTCTCTTTCTCTACGTCTGTCTGTCCGCCTGTTTGCCTGTCTGTTATATATATATATATATCTATCTATTTGCAGCTAGGTAATGCAAACAGAACGCAAAATCAATTAAGAGATTGGTTTGCAAACATAACACACACAAAAGTGTTGCATCAACAACGTTGCAGATTTCAAGCTCAACTTCACATTTCAATTTTGGGTGCAATTCACGCTCCATGAAGTTGAAACAATAAAATTGATGAGCATTTTTTCATCTACACTAAATCTACACCTAAGTGCCCAATACACTTTGCTTATAACACACATCTGGCGATCGGAAAATTTCTATATTTTTAGGCAGATTTTTTTTTTTATTCATTTATCCGTAATAAAAGTTAATAGATAAATTTTCCTACTGTCCTAAAGCTGTTCACAATTGTTTGACCAATTAATTTCCAAAGATAAAATGCACCCTTTAAATAAAAATAAATTGTTTTGGTTGCACAAAAGACTGACAAAAATGTTAGCAGCGAATAACTAAACAAAAGGAAACATTTTTTGGACAGAAAAAGCTAAGTTTAATTAAGATATGCGAAACAGAATTGAATTTTATAGAGCGATGCTTTGTGCTAGGTGTAAGTAACTAATGCAACTCATGCAGCCAGGACAATGACAACCATTTGATAAGCAAGATGCAAAGTAGAGTAGAGCACGGAGCAGCAGATGCTGATGTTGATGTTGCCGTTGATGATGGGGAAGGGTCAGCGTCATACTGCGACAGTCAACAATAGCCAAGACATAGAGAAGCGGTGGGAGGGGCAGGGTAAAAGCTGAAAACCGCGTGTATCTGGGATCTAAGGGAAAAGGCCACAACCCCCAAGAAAAGGGGCAACAACAACCAAAGCAACAACATTTTGTTGCAGTAGCAAGCAAGCTACGTACATTTTCTATACACTTCCAAAATGTTATTTGAATGTGTGTCCGCAGAATTATCTATGCCTTCAATGTATATATATATTCCTGATCAGCATCACAAGCCGAATTGTCTATCTGTCTGCCTGACATGCGAACTGACTTAGTGTTAAAGTTCTAAATATATGAAAAAATCAATTTGTAAAATCAGTAATTTTTTGTAGCTGTTGAACTCTGTGCTGCAAGAGTATCTAAATATCGGCGTGTCTAAGTTGTTTGTCCCTACTTGTTAGCTGTTGCGATTGTTGAAGACAACAAAGGCTTAGGACCAAAACAATAGCACGCCCGCCGGCCAAAAGCAACGAGAACAACAGCAACAGCAACGACAGCAACAACAAAAACAGAAACAGCAACAAGAACAGCCATCATGCCTAAGAGAGAAGAAGCAAACCAAAAGCCGCACAGGTCGGCAGGCAACATTTTTGCTGAAAGCAGCAACAACAGCAACAACAACAAATGGCTGGCAAAGCGGATTTGCCAAGTGGTAAGCATAACAAAGGACACCTGCCACATTGTTTTGCGCGCAGTTGCTGCCACGCTCCCTTTGTGCTCTGGTCTGTTCAGCTCCGTTCAGTTCTGTTCTGCGTCCTTTTCTGCATATTTCTTATACATTTTTACTTTGAAGCAGTCCGCGACGAGGGTTCCTTTGGCCAGACTTTACATAAGAAACTTGCTGCCGCGGCCACCACATGCAGACAGCTGCAAAAGTGTGTGTGTGTCAAATCCACTTTGGGCTTGTCGCCTTACTGCGTCTGCCAGGTCAATTTCATATTGTGCTTTTCTACGAGCGCTCAAAGGTATGCTACACTTTTTACAAAGTAGTTTTTTACGCCTTTCATGTGCAACTTTCTATTTACATTTTCAAAGTATTCAGCAGAATTTTTCAATGTGGACTTTTTTCAAGTGACGTTGAACCTGAATTTGTTTTCAGTGAATGTTAAGTAATAACTTCAATAGCCATTTTTTAAACAAAAAAAAAGTCAAAGACAATGCCAAATCCTAAGTCATCTATTCAAAACTCACGCAAAGATAAAACGTATTCGTTGTAAGCTTTTTGGTACTTACTTTAGACAAAGCTAAGAAAAATTGACAAATGCGATTCATAGATAGTCAATATATAATTAAAAGTGGTTGTACTCACATCTGTAATGCTGCTGGAACTCTCCGTTTTGTTGCTGCATATCAAACGCATCTGAACATTCATCTTGCCTGGAATAAAGAGAGTGAATGGAACAGATATTAGATTTTTAATTAGCTCAAATGAAACCTCTTAACCAAAAAACCCAAAAAAAACCCAAAAAAAAAAACAAAAAGGAAAAACAAAAACACAACAAACTAGACCCTAATAAAAAGTGATGAAAACCAGACTAGAACCCATACTAAAACAAATCGGCATTTTATTTTAATTGACCGAGAAACAACGCAACACAACACACAACTGGGGCTACAGGTTCAACAACAACAGCAACAACAAAGGGGGCTTAAATGAATCCTTATCAAATTGCGAAAGTCTGGCCAAAACTACGGGCTGGGGCCTGTGTCGGTCTCTCTGTCTGACATGCTGCAAAGTTATCACATAAAAGCCAAAAATAATTATCACTGGAGACGACAACAAAAGCCGCATGATATGAGTGGCAAGGGAGGTAAGCGGGGTGAGCGCAGGGGGGTGGTTCCCTTTTGTGGTTGCTGCTGTCGTTCAAATGCGCAATATATGCATGAGTGTGTCTGTGTGAGGGTGTGTGTGTGTGTGTGTGTTTGTCAGATAAAATCTGCACACCAGCATTAAGGCAACTCTGCACTGTGAAAAAATAAATAACATTTTGTTGCGTTAACTCAAAGAAGATTTGCTGCATTTCTGGTATTGAAAATCATTTTTAAAATGTGTCAAAAAGTAGTTAAACAACAAAAAAAATATGGTATTGAAAATAATCAAGCTATGTCAGCAAAGTCTACGTCTAAGTTCAGCAACTGACAAACTTTCGTAAGAGTATTTAAACGGATTTTTTGTTGGCAAAAAAAAACTCTGTTTATCCCACAACGCTCTCTGGGGAAGCGGGGCAGCTGTAGCAGCTGTAGCAGCAACTGTTGTGGGATTTGACCTCAGCCACACAGTCAAACAACCAGCACACCACACACACACAACACACTTACACATACACAATCTGCACCCTCCAATCTGGTCGCAGGACCCCCCTTTATTCCGCGGCGTAACCCTTTGCCATTTTGGTTGTGCATGTCAGTAAGCATATTAGAATTGTCTGATCGCTTTCAGATTGCAACCACACACCCCCCACACACACAGGCACACGTTCAACACCCCATAACAAACACACACACACATACACATCCATAATTTAACACGCACAAAAAAAAAAAATTGGATTTTATAATACTTGGTTGGATTTTCATAGTATTTTTGTTGCTCTCTGGCCTTTGCGGGAATGCGGGAACGTTGTCATAATTAAATTGTCAGTTTTATTGCCCGTTGCCATATAAACACAAAGTTCTATTTAATGGCAAAGTTTTTTTCTTCTGTTTTGCTGTTTTTGTTTTTTAGTGCCACCACACCAAGCGGCTGATGGTGCCAATAAAAATCATTGCCATGCACGAAAAACAACACTCCACAAAAGTCGCCGGCTGTTTGTGTGTGTGTGTGTGTGCGAGGAGCCTTTAAATATTCATGGCTCGAATGCAGCAACGGGCGCAGCTTAAAAACCATTGGGGTTAAAAATGGAAAATAAAGCGAGTGTAGAACTTATATACAACCTGACTGGCGAATAGCCTGTAATCAGCTGGGAAGTAAGTGAAAAGTGACTTTAAAAAATGCAAGACTAACTTTTGAAGGCAAATGAAACTTTCTTAAAAACCTTAACCACAATTGAGGTGCACTAAAATAATCATAGTTGTGTTTATAACAATGACTCATCTGCTTTGATAATCTCTCATAAATATAGCAACAACAAAAAATGTCACAGAATATAAATATATATAAAAAAACATATAGTAATATAACAAAATACAACAGATAACGAAATGGATTTCTAGATTTTTTGATTTAAGAAAAAAGAAATGCAAAAAATGTCTGCAATTTGAAATTTAGACAGTAAAAAGAAACAAAATAAAAAAATGGTGACAAAATACTACGCTTTTGTCCATCATTGCCAGTAACAACTGTATAAGCATTGGCCTTTTATAGGCTTAGACATCCAATACCTACATTTTTAGAAATTAAGCTCCATGACTTCTAAGACACAATCCGAATCCGTTTTTCATTGTTCATATATTTGGTATTTTAATACTATATTTAAAAGTGTTCCCCCATAAAGCACAAAAGGACATGCAAAGATGATAAGCATTCCTTAAGACCAAGAGCCAGCAAAAAACAATATTTAAAATAAGCAAAAGGGAAAACTGAACAATCAACCCACAATGAGGACATTATGACATTTTCAAAGGTAAATCTGATTTTAATTCGGTAGTCGCTACATACAAACACGATGAGCAAAGCTCAAGCAACTAGGAAAATAGTTAATTTTGCAGCTCTGAATTGATATTGGTGCTATTATATAGATATTTATCACATTCATTCATTTTGACTATAAGGTATTATCTAGTCTACGAAACTCTTTGATTAAATTCATCTTTTAATCTAACACTCTTTTTTTATCCGCGCACTTTGTGTTTGGAGGGTATGAGAAGCACAACCATTTGCAGCAAGATTATTTTACCGCATTATCTACTCGACAATTTTATTTTTGTGTCTTTGGTTTTGGCTCGCGCTAAAGCTGCTTTTTTTTGCGCCTGCTTATTTTGATAATTTCAAGTGCTCTGCGTTTTTTGTCAGCGGGCACGACATAAAAGACTCTCAGATAAGCGACGAAGGACAAAAAGCGAAAGAAAAAACGCAGCGCGAAACGGTCTCGACTGCAATGGCATACAAAAAAACAAAAAAAAACTTGTCATGAGGTTTTCCAAATGTGTATATGTATGTAAGTGTAAGTGTGTGTGTGTTAGATGGGGTTATGGGTTGCTCGGGGTTGACAGATAAGCGAAAAGGAAGTGCATTGGGCTGAGCGCCAATTCTAATGCGATTTTGTCATTATCAAAACAGCAAGCAAAAAAAACGAAGAAAAAACATGGCGGGCCGGAAATGCGCGTGTTGCGCCAGCGGAAGTGCAAGCGGAAACGGCGGCGGATGCGGAAACGGAAGCGACAAGCAGCAACTTTGAAATAAGAAGAAGAAGACGAGCAGTGCACTACTCGAACGCTAATCGAATTAGTCAACACACACGCACACATACTCACCCTCTTTGCCGCAGCCCGGCAGGTTGTGTGTGAAGAACAAATTGACCAAATCCTGCGAATAATCGGTGACAGCTTTACGATGCAATCCACAAATATTCAATTCGATTTTTGTCTTCTTGTAGTCGATCTGTGAAATAAATATCAAAAACGAATTTAGCGCAGTTGCCGGCAGTTGTCTAAGCAAAATGTGAACTCACCTCAATTTTGCCGGAATTTGTGAAGGATGCGTTAGTCCGGAAGTTGTAGCGCATATTCAGCACATCCTGCACAATCTCACAAGTGTCCGCACTGAAGCTGCACTCGTGCGGCGGACAAATGACACTAGTCTCCCAATCGAAGTGATAATGGCAGTCATCAATGGAACTCAACACCGGTTGGCCCTGCATTAAAGGCAAACAGACATAATCGTAAAGCAGCTGCTAAAGACCCCAAAGCCAACAAAACGAGCCACAAGTATAGCCTGTACTTACACGACCCGAGCGCATGTTGCAGCTAAAGCGAATGCGTGTCGATAGATTCATGGCCTTGTCTGTCGGACAGGGATCGCCCTTCACGTAGAGCAGCTCAGCGACTGTGCGGTTGATGGGCGATAGCTTAACCCGCGGGAAACCAAGGCTCTGTGAAAAGGTGCAACAGATAAAACGAGCGTAAGAAGTGGAAGGATAACAAGTGTGAGTGTGTGTGCTCGACCGGCAGATACCCTGTACCTCATACTCAACATTCACTTGTATGCCTCATGCACAGAACTACAAATGTAATGATGATGAAACAATGCTCGATTTTATATATATTTATTTACATTCTTAATGTCGCCTAACATCAGTCGAAACACACACAAAAAACTAATCAATAAATGATTTAACAGTGAGATTTCAATATCGGCTCCTTTTCTACTCTTCTGATTTTCTTTTAATTAATGTTTTGATTGTCATCAAATTTGAAACACATAATTCATTTCGACTTCTTCTTCTTCTTCATTCTTAGCACTGCATGTTACCCCTTCAATAGCTACAGGGTATAAAAAGCGAGAGCTCAAAAGGGTAAGAGGCAGCTGTAGTGTATCCTTGGGCAAACACATGTCCAACTTTATGACTGAGATTGCCGCAAATAACTCGAAATCTCTATCAGAGGCACGTTTACGTTTGTCGCACTTCTCCTCGGACATTCCACTTGTTGTTCTTGTTCTTATTGTTGTTGTTGTTGTTGCCCGACAGGACATGCGTTTGAGTGGCCTCACATATCGATGGGTAGGTCGATGGGCGAAATGAAAACGATAAGCGTCGCAACCGAATGGATGGACAAATGCCCAGAAGTAAAACCCGGACGGAGAGTCGCACTCAATGCACAGCAAAAATAAAAAAAAATCAAAACAAAACAAGAAAACGACAATTTAATGGATGGCATTTTCAAGATTTGAACGAACAGCCGACAAAAGAAATAAAGTTCAGCTAATGTGTGTGTCTAGCAGCTACTTCATCGATGCCAACAGATCAATCAAAGTTAAGTAAAGAAATGCTATTTACAAATCGAATATAAATTAGATTTCGCTGCTACAGTGGTCACTCACAAAGAAACACCAATAATTCATATAAAACAAATCAAATTAACGAATCGAGAAATTATTTAATGGTTGATTAAAATTACTTATTATTTGTAAGAATCGCAGTTTCAGTAAAGCATTTCGATTTCTAAATTTGGGATACCTCAATATTAAAGGGGCTTCGAAAAATCTATACTCGAAAGTTGTATGACGTCAAAATGAAAATTCCTAAATGGAATTCGATTCCAGGCATTATTTTTATTCAAATTTCTGCACATTTCTAGCTTCTGGACAATTCAATTTCCGAGTATTACTGTGCAAATATCAATAACAAATCAAACACAAAACCACTCAGCTATAACTAAAATATTCAACGAGTTGCAAGTCAATTGTTTGTGTTGCAACAACAACAATTACAACAAAACTCTTGAGTAGCAGCTCATATACTGAGAGACTTAGGATGTGCGATGTGCTTGGCAAGCATTAGCTTTGCAAATTGCTCGATAATCGACCTTTTTGTCGCCTGTTCAATGGCGCTTCAATTGCAACAGCCACTGTGCCCCGTGCACCACCCACTACCACCCACTAACGGAACGGATGCATGCAGCACGCGCCAACTGCCAACTGTCAGCTGCTGCTCCTGCTCCTGCTCCTGTCCCCACTCGTCCTGTTCGTCCTGTTGCCTGTTGTTGTTGGTGGTGCTGCCGTTGTTTTTGTTGTTGGCAATCAGGCAGCTTAAACATTGTCAGCAGCAGGACAGCCAGAGAAGGAATAGCAGACCGAACAGTAAGGCTACACTCAAAAAAATATAATATTCTAAAATACTTAAAGCAAGTGACAATACTCTAGGCGAGGGACGTCGGCTAGGGGTTACTCAGAACACAGCTTTTCAATATCTATCTGTATTTCTAAATCTTGTTTTATTGCTATCGATTTTTATCGATTTTTTTATTTGAATTTGTAGACATTTTGAAAATATATTTGTGTTTGTTTTTCTTTTCTCCGAGTGTAGTCTGTAGTCAGTTGGGGCGGACATTCAACTGTGGACGTGAGCTTAATTCTTCAAAGTGGAGCAGTTGCAGTTGCACGGAGCAGCAGGGATGGCGCTCGAGTGGCTGGAGATTTATGCACCGGGGTCAGTGCGATGTCGAATGGTGGCAAACGTTGCACATGTTGTCGTATCATCTTAAACGTATTAGCCACTGGCGAGGCAGCCGGACAAGCGGACGGCAAGACGGAACAGTTGAGCGGGGCAGGCTAACTCATTTTGTATGCAGCTCAGCCAAGGTTTAAGCAGTTTGCTCTCTTATTTATTGCTAACCGTTACGCTAGCTGCCACTTTTCCTATTCGCCTCCCCTTTTTTTCCCCTCTTTTTTGGTTTTTTTTCAGACATTGGAAATCCATTGAAAACTCAAAATCTGAACTAATGCGGCATCAGCAAACAAGCAGCTGGCAGCACCATCTAAAAATATCGCCAACAGGCAATCCTCATTAGCTATGGATGTAGCTGCGACTAAATAAACTTTAAACATATATCTATATATAAATCTTCACATACTTATACATATATATATATATATATATGAAAGTTAAGCTGGCGCCAGCTTATCAGCTTAGCTTGCTAGATGGCAAGTTTTGAGTGAGCTGCTGGTCTTCAAAAAAGAATTTATTGAAAAACTTTTCTTATCGCATTGGTACAAGCCAGCCACGCGGACGGACGAGTCCCGTTTGCCCATGTGTCCTGGCTGCTTGTTTATGTTTTCCTTCAAGTTTCGTGAACTTTGCGCTCACAAAAGAGAGAGCGAGAAAAACACAACCAAAAACACAAAGTTAAAAAGCGTTGACCGGATGGGTGAAAAACTACAAAAAAAAAAATTAAAAAATAGCTAGCTTAATTGTTTGCAGATACCAAATAAATAAGTTGGACAAGAAATGGCAAAAACAGTAACTATAAAAAAAAAATACAATGCCAAATCTTCTTGCTACTGAGCAAAGAAACAAAAACGCAAAGTTTGCGGCATGCATTGCACTGATAGTGAAAATACTATCTGAGCAATACTTTGACGGGAAATTGAGTGCAACTCAAAATGAATCTAAGATCAGAATACTGAACGATTTAAAGTATATATTTAAAATACATATTGAAAGCCAACTCGGATTCGGAATCAAATAACAGAAATGAGGAGAACTATGCAGAGAATATATGTTGCATTGAATCCACAAAAATAGGAAAGAGAGCAAATTGAATTTATGTAAGAGTATGCAAACAGGCAAAATGAAGTTTATAAATATATATATTTTCCTGATCAGCATCAACAGCTGTATGCTCAAACCGATCTCATATTTTTGCATATATGTTATCGTATACCATGCGCTGACCAAGTTTATATCATTTGATCAATAACTGGGCTGCCAGATGCTGCAATGGCAATCAAAAAAGATCAATTCTAAATGCATAGACTCCCAATTGATATTTAGGATTCCATTAAGATCGAGTGAAAACGCAGATTTTGTTAACCAAATGTGTTTTCATATTGAATAAAGTACTATCATCGAGTCAACAATGTATGCATTGAAGAACAGTATTAATATATTCTCTATGAACGAAGACTGCAATAATGATTCGAATATGTTTGTATTGATTTTGAGCAAAGTTGTGAGAGATATATATTTACTGTATAATGTATAAATTATTGAGAATTAAAACCGGTTCAATTGCGAAATCTTTATTTACATATAGATGCAATATAGATCGGTCCGGAACAACAATAAATCGCTTATTCATAAGATTAACTTATTTTGCATGCTTGATTTATTAGATGCATTTTTAATTGGCAACAATTGTTGGCCGAGGTAAGCTGAGATCTGTTTTTCTAAGCTGTTTTTCAGTTCGCTCTGAACACTGAGTTGGAGTTGAAGTGACTGCGGATCAGCAAATCGAGACGATATGAATACTAAATCGAAACTAGTTTTCCTGCTACTGAGCACCCTGCTAAGCGGTAAAGGCTATTTTCCATACTCAAATTGAAATATTCCAAAAAATTATTTCTTTTTTTTTGCAGTCAATGCAAACAATGCACCGGCGATGACAAAGTGCGGAAGTTTTCAAGAGTATCTGCTCTACAGCCGTGATACGGTAACGAAGCCTTCCGAATACACCTGGATGGGTTTACTATTTGAGTTGGAAGGTGGGTTTGTCAATATATCACATTTGGCTCTCTTGAATTAACCAGTGTGCTCTGTGAAGACTCTTCGCTGACGAACACAAACTGTAGCGTGATCATTGTGAGCGAGACACATGTCCTGACAGCCGGCTCCTGTGTGCGAGAGAAGCGTCCGGAGTCGCTTACGGCTCGGCTAGGCATATGGGATGAGAGGCATGTGCCTGGCGATAAAGGCGAATGCGATTTGGATGGGTATTGTGTGTCGAGTCCTGTGGATTATCAGGTCAAAGGAATCCTAATTCATCCAGAGGCCCATCCGGAAGAGCGAGATTATGATTTGGCCATACTGGAGCTGAAGGAGCGCATTAATTGGACAGCGTACATTCAGCCGTTGTGCGTGAATTCGATCTCCGAGACGGAGTCGTTGATCAGTCGCATTTATCATTATGGCGGCTTCGATCACAGTAACTATATGAAGGGCAAGGGTCTGACGGAGACCTTATCGGGTAAATTCTGTAAGTCGCTGGGCAAGCTGGCCACGCTCCCATCGACCCATCAACTCTGTACCTATCCGGACAAACAAACCCAGTTCTATAATGGCGCCGCCCTCATGGGCATCAATGTGGAGAAGGATGAGCCGCGTAACTTTCACCTGATCGGTATATTGGTGACATATTACGAGAATGACGAGACGCCGCTATTATTCTTCCATGACATTAAACCCGTGCGTGACTGGATAATACAAAATACCCGTACTGCGAATTAGATATATACATTAAATTGAATGCATTGCAATTGGGAACTTCCCACAAATTTGCATGCGAAACGAGTTTGTTTTGACCCCGTTTTTAATCGTAATCGAATTCATAATTGTTAGTCAGATAGTTGGTGGCAAGTAATGTTTTAACCTTAATTGATTTCCGAGTAATAATTAATTCAAATCACAAATATTAACCTCAAATAAAGATCAACAGTCGCAAACAAATAACGTGTTCCTAAAAATGGCTACAGAATATGACTTGATTTAAGGTTGTTCGGATTTCTGATTTCGATATACTGGATCGTTTGAAAGCTAAGCGGCAGGTCCCAAAAGTATATATATTCTTTATCAGCCATCAGGAGCGTTAAGAGCTTTTGACTAGCAAAGTCAAATTCTTCTCCTTGTCTTGTCTTATGCAAACTGGTTTGGCTTTCAATAGTTCCACTATGTATCAGGCGATATACCAGCTAAATATAACCAAAAAAGATACACGATATATATATACATATAAGATACAGATATACGATCTATAAATTAAAGTTGCCCGCTGCGCATTTGCTGAAATTCAAACTGCCTTGGTTTTGACAAGAAGAAAGAAACAAAACCCAAAGCGAAAGCTTCAGTTCAAAAGCAATAAAGATTTGTGCAAGTTCAGCGTTTGGTTAAATTTTTTTTTTTCGAGAGCTGTGTGCGAACTGAAATCGGCACACACAGGACATGGGAAACAGGAGCATCAAATGTCCTGTGGCGACACGCAGACCATGTCCAAGGCTAGCCGTAGAGACGCCCCATCCGAATCATTGTCTCTGTGTGTTGGCAGCAGCATTATTTGCTGTGTACACTCAGAGAAAACAGCGAACTGTATTTGAATTACAAACGTTTTGTTTTAATCTAGAATATTCCAAAAATTAATCAATCTGATGCTTAAATTACATAAGGAAGCGGTTTTAAGATATTGAAGTTAATATCAGGATTGATTGAAAAACTTTGAGGTTTATTCCAGTTAGTTAAGTTTTTGAAGCGATTGTAAATTATTGGCCGCATTTTAAAACATTTTGATTAAGTTTTTGTGTTGATTAACAGAGAAGAGACAGCATACTTTCCGCACAACAATGCCGAATAAATTTAGCCAAGAATGGTTTTGAGACTGCTTAAGGCCATTTTGGGATGTTTGCACAATAAGTTTGCGATAAACTTGCGACAAGCGACATTTTTCGCATTGACAAGCTGCATGTCAGATTTGCAACGTACGCAAAATATGTTGCATGACAATGAGCTGCAAGTTGCAAGCAAGTATCAAGCAGGTGCCAAGTCAATGGCCTCTCAAGGACATTAAAATATATAAAAAATATATATCTGCAAATGCCGAAGTGAAAATTCAAAGAAATATCAGCTAAAAGGACATTTCGACAACTGTCAATGAGTGCGATAGAGCAACAGTGGGTGGCTGTGGGGAGTTGGATGGGGGTGGAGTGGTGTGCTGCCGCTAAGTAAAGAGTTGGTGCGCTCAAGTGCGCGTCAGCAGCTAGCAGCACATTTCCGTTTCCGCACACGAAATGCCGCTGAAAACGGAGCATTTTCCAAAATGCAAAACGTGGCGCAAATGTCAACAGCAGCAGCAGGAGCCAGCAGCCAGGAGCCAGCAGCTAGGAGCCAGAAGTCGCTGTGTGTGTGTGTGTGTGTGTGCACACACTTGCACCCGCCTGCTGTGCAAATAAAGCAATATAAATTTTTAGAGAAATATATAACCATGGCTACGTTTATTTCTAGGCCAGTGGCATGCAAACAAAAGCCGACGGCACTTTGCCCCAGTCGACAACAGAATCTGCAACCATATTCGAAACCCCTCTACACTCAGAAAAAAAAATCGCACTACTTTTTAAAAAAATGATCTACAAAAAATTCCCGAAAAATTTTGTGTTTTTTTGAGAATTATTTTCTATTAGTATTTTGTATAACCCTTTCCAAATAACCATTGCCAAACTTACGAAACAAGCAATGGAATATACTGGCTCGGCTTGTAGATTTTTGGAAAGCCACAGCTTTTAATGTTCGAAATTGAGTTTCTGAATAAGAAGAGGAGTTGCCCTTGGAGCCAAAAGTTGGGCAAAATTGTAAAATGAAGTGTGATTCTTTGCCTGAGTGTATCCCTTGCCTCTGTGTTGCCACACCACAAGCCGGAAATGTTCAGCACAGCACGTAGCACACACACGCACACACACACACATGGCTAACTCCCCATTTAGATTTCAGTGGGGCAACCACTGATGGCTGTTGGCCGCTAAAAGCTGTTTTTACAGTTATATATGCATACATGCATATACATATTTATATATATATATATATGTATAAATATACGTATGTGTGTGTGTGTGTGTGGCTATATTTTTACGCCATCTTCAACGCCATAGCCGCATTTTGCCATATCCTTCCGTTCCGTTCCGTTCCGTTCCGCTCCGTTCAGTCGCGTCGTGTCGCGATGCGTTGCTTTACGTTTGCTGGCCTTACGTTCACAAATATTTCGCTCGCATATCGCAAGCTGTACACTCCTCCACCCCACACAGTCCCGCTGCTGCACCCCTCGTCACCCAGTCGCTGCCCCGTCATTTTCAGCTGCGTACGTGCCTATTATTATTATTCTTTTTTTTAACAACTTTTACAATGTTTTTGCTGCTGGCATCTGATAAAAGTTATGTTTCCCGTGGCCAGATGGGCCTTGGGTCTGCGCAGCAGAGCTCGGGGAACTGACGGGTATTAGGAGCACCGCCTGTGGCATACGGTGCACGCATTCAGGCAATGATTGGTTAGCGCCCGAGACAGCGGCATTATAATTCATATAATTATTGCACAAGAGCACACACAAATGAACGGAAACATTTTAATCGAGAGCTGACCTTTAAATTAAGTAATGCTTAAAACTTGTGCACCCAAATATAGGCATACGAACTTTTACTTTAAGAAACATAAAATATAATTTCTAAATATGTTGTTTTTTTTTTTAAACTTAGCTATATAAGATACACATTGCACATTCGGTATGCCATTTAAAACAAAACAAAAGAAATCAAATGCGGTTCAGAGTAACTCATTTTAAGAAAAGTAGATTTTTAAGCTACCAAATTTATTTATTTGTTTTTTATAAAACTTAAAAAAAAAAAATTTGATTCACTTTTTAGACACCAGAAGTTGATATTTGCGATCGCTCTCTTGTGTGGCTGAAACTTTTACCAACAGTATAATCTTGACGAGAATACTTTCCCTGCATATCGTCTGAATCCATTTAAGAACCTCTTGTTCAAAATCTAATTTTTTTTTTTGAGTCAACACGCTTTTAATTGAATTCAGTAAAGTGTAAATCTTGAATATTTATAATAATATAAGGAAATTGTAGCATTCACAACAATTATCGCCATCAATGTACACAGATGGGAGATTAGAAGAGAAAGCCCGACGAATGTTAGTGGACCAATTTGTAGCATGATCTGAAAATCTCATTTCAAGCGAATTTCATAGCATACTTTTGTGGGCTTAAGTACTTAGTTAAGCGCAGGCCAACGCAGCACGACACACACACACACACACACAGATACGTATTGTGGATAAATGTGGAAAGAAGGGCACACAATTTGTGGCATTAGGCAACTTTTAGACACTGGCCTCCGTGTCGCCTCTTCAACTGTCAACGACAGACGAGGGGGCATGACAGCGATGTGGATGAGGATGGGTGTGGGGAGGGGGGTGAGTTACGCTTAATGAAGTAACCAAATCCACTGGTCACTCACCACTGGCCACCGAGCAAAGAGCAGCTAGCGAGCAGTGGAGCTTAGCAGTTGGATTTGCTGCATATTTAATGCATGAATTGGCGTCACAGAATTTTTTTCTTTTTTTTGGCATTTAGCCAAAATGGCTTAATGGCCAAATTGAAGCGTTTACCCACGGTTCGCAAAAAATGATTCAATTGCACTCGGAAAAACAAATATAAAGCAATTTGTAGGCAAATCAAGTACAAAGGCAAAGGTGGAAGTTGCACCAATGAATGAAAGGATTTTTTCTTAAAAACCTGAACCCATTCCAAATGGGCAATGAATGGGTTAATGAAGAAGTTGTTACAGGCAGAAGCATTTCCGATCCCGTGTTGACCTAGCAATGTCAGCTCGTCTGTTTCTATAAACGAGCCGAACACAGAGACATATTGAGCTGAAGACTTCCGATTATCGATAGAAATCGATAACCGATAGCAATAAAAGTACACAATTCTCATGTTATAGCTCTGCAATTAATATATACCCTAACCAGACATACTGTTCAAATTTCCGTATGATTGGAAAAAAAACACAGAATTAGTTCATCAAAGCATTTTTCCAAATTGAACAAACTAATTTCAGCTAACTGCATTCAGTTGGATTCGTTGTTTTCCCTAGGCGACTAACATACCCTAACATATTTAGCTGAAGCAAAGTTTACAGATAGAACAAAAATTATTGATAATTAAAAACTCCAAGCGGCATCGAAATGGAAATAGTAAATTATGAATGAAAAATTATTTTAATCTTGAAGAATAAAGTGTGGCTATAAACGCCGTAATTAATTAAATTTTTGCCTCTCAGCAGACTGATTTGATTTTGCTTAAGGGAGTCAAAAGAATTTTGTGCTTGATGCAAGCATTTTTGTTTTGTCTAATGTAAGACTAATAATCGATTTGCTAATTTGCTTTGAACTTCGCAATCGCCTTTTTCTCTGAGTGTAGAGGATAAAGGAATTGCCGCCAATTAGAAGGAATATCAAACACACACACACACACAGTAGAGAGAAAAGCGACATACGGTCGGCTTAAGCGTATAAGCTACTTTTTGGGTACCAGGGGGCTTACAGGGGGATAAAGATAGACTACTTACATGCTCCTCCTCGGGTGCACCGGCTGCCGACATTTTGGCCATGCAGGCACCTGAACCGCCGGCGCAGCCTAATTGGTATTTTGGCACTAATGGACGGCACACATTCAGAAAGAACTGCAAGAGACAAAAAAGGGGACAGGAACAGGGATAGGGACAGAGATAGGGACAGGAACAGGAACAGGGAGAGACAGACAGAGAGACAGTGCAAATTAGAGTCGACCGTTGGGAAATCAACATTCGACACTCACCTTGGTGTTTTTGGGTAGCTGCTGCTGCTGGCTGGCCGGCAGCTCTACCCGTGCCTCATAATTCTCATTGGCGTTAATCAGGGGAGTTAGATCGACCAGTTCGTCGCCACCGCTGCCGCTGCCATCCGTTGAGTGCTCCACGTAGACATTGGCTTTGCATTTAATCTGCTGCTGGCAGGCAAACGGCGTCTGATATTGAATTAACAACTGACAATTGGAGTCCTCAATTATTTGGACAGCATCGATGCTTGTCGTCCCATTGTCCTTCGTTGCATTGTTCGCGCACACAAATTCGATTTTTGTCGACCAGCGACGTGCGCCCGTTCCACAGCTCGCTCCATCCTCGTACAGCAAATAGGCCGATCCACTCTGATTGAAGCGCAACTGTGTATTGAAGTTGCCCAGCTTGTAGGTCTGACCATTCTGTTCGTAGCAGGCGCCTGCGAAAATGCACACAAACAACAACAACAAAATCAACACAAAATCCTATGAGAGTGTATTCTCAAAAATCAAAAAACAGTCGCGACAAACACTCAAAAAAAAATGTTTTTCTTGATTTAAAAAATAAACATTTCTTGTATATTTTAGAGAAATATAGCCTAAAATTAGTTAAGAAAAGCCCTGGCTTTTGGGAATATAATTTCTGAACAATAAGGAATTAACCTTGCCGTCAAACGTATGGCATATTTCTTGAATGCAGGACTTTTATCTCTCAGTGTACCACTACACACACCACATGACGTCCATCAACTGTTGAAAGGCCAAATTAATTGTTGCGCCTGTTTCTCACATCGATCAACTTCTTTTTATCTGTCTTTCAACTGCTGCTAGCATTTTTGACATGTTCTAAATGGCAAAGGCTTTGCCAATTGCTAAATGACCCCCTCAGCGTGAGATTAATTAGATAGGAAATACTAGAAGGGGCTTGTTCGGAATGACAAAAGTTGACACTGAAAGCTAACATAAGTCGAAGTTTTGTTTGGAAATGACTCAACTTTGTGTAACCAAACATAAAATGCATTCTATAAAGCAAAACTGCAAAAGGTCCTGACGGACATGCATAGTTGCATGAAATCGAAATGATAATTTACAATTATATTATATTACGATTAAGAATAGTCCTGATTTGATTTCTAGTACTATTAGAATTACTGGTCATTTTTAATTTGGATATACAATTTACAAATCGGAATTAATGTACCATTTCTAATCTAAACGAGTTAGAATGCTACAGTCGAGGCAGTTCGACTACGAGATACCCTGAACTGAGTACCATGCTATTTGATAGTATCTTCTTCCATATTAAAAACATGGGTTAAGAAAATCGGTGTTTCTTAACTGATCTTATAGATGTTGATCAGGAACATATATATTTAATGGGTTCAGGGTATAAAAATAACAATATATGAACGGATTGTACATTTCCAACTGTCTGAACTCTGAGAAAACACCTATCAAAAGCAAAGACTATTTGCTAATTTGTTTCCGAAAATATTCGACCGAAATTTAAGTCAAAATTTAACATTATTAATGAAGTTTTTGGATATATTGATGCTTCTGAATAAAGTGCAATGATTTTTCAAAAGCAAATCAAAATCAGATTAACAATGAATTAGGGTGAAAAACAACATTATTGTTTTAAGTGATTACAAATGGACTGTTCAAACTTGAACAAAAATTTCATAATTTTAGCTAAAGTTTCACAAAAACTCAATATGATGTGGAGCAGAGCATTGAGCACTTATCTTTTCTACAAACATACTTCCAAGCAGCATTTCCATAGTCAAATGGAAATTCTGTTTAGAAAAGCAAGCAATCGCATTGCCTGATTTTGATTGAAAAGTGTCCAGTGGACAGCATTGTGAATGTAATTTGACTTGAATATGGTAATTTCACTCAATCATGCCTCTCTCTTCTCTATACTTCTCTCTCTCTCTCTGTCTGTCAGTCTTCCTCTTTTCTGTCTATCGGTCTGTCGCCCCTGTGGCTATCCATACATTTGTTCATTTTTGTAGTTTATTGCACATGCCACAACAGCAACCGTAGAACAACATCACAAATAGTATTTGATGTCGTTTGGCTTTTTGATTTGGCAGCACAGGTTGCACCCAAACCAAACCAAAAAAAAAAAAAAAAAACAACAAAAAGTCAATTCAAGTGGGGGTTTTTGCCTCTAATTGAAAAGAAATCGACTGTCAACTAAATTGATAAATGACAATTTCAAAGCAGCGTGACAAAGATTATATAAGTATCTATGTGGGGTCAATTTGTGAGTGTGAGTGTGTCTGTGTGTGCGTGGTTGTGTGTGTGGTTGTGTGTGTGGTTGTCTATGTGGGTGTGACATGCATGTCCTGCGGAAGTATGCAATTGAGTCTAGCCTAAGCATCAACTGTTGACCACCTTCTGGCTTTGAAATCATTTCCTTGTCGAGATTAGCCAAAGAGATTGATCTGCTGCCAACAAAGAACCAAGGCAAGAAAAACAAGCTTGAATGTCCTACTTGGACATACCCTGAATACAGCTGTTTAGTAAAAAGTTTCTTTTTCTGTTTGTTCTTTGTTCTTTTTGTCTTCAGCTCCTATAATCTCTGAGATCGGCTTGTTTATACAGATAGATAAACGGATATGGCTAAATCGACTCGGTTGCTTATGCTATTCAAGAATATATATACTTTTGATTAAGTTAATTACAACTGGCTTCCCAATTTCAATGAGTTCAGTTCACAATAAAGACTTGCGAACGATACTTCCTGCGACAACTATAGAATCTAAAGGACCGACTTATCAAAGAAAGGAATATGTGTCCAGTTTCATCAAGATGGCCTTAAGACTTGCAGTTATTACATAGTTAGCTAGATAAGTGGATAGTTCAAATATCGAATCGATTAGTACAGCCATGAAAATAAGCTACTACTAATAGTAAGAGGTGCATGTAAACTGCACCTTACTTTACAGTCAAAAAATACTTATAATACAACAAATTGTTTGCATTTAACATTAGATGCAAAAATGAATAAGGATCTCTGCAAGGGTATTAAAAACAAGAAACAAAAACACTCGCAAATTCAATTTCAATGCAATCACAGCTCGGCCAAGAACCCAGGGGTCTTCAAGGAAAAGGAAATGTGTGGCCAACGGCAAGCGGCCAAGGCAAAAGTAAAAACAAAAATAATCTATGGCGCAAATCGTTTAAATTGCATGAAAGGGTTAACTATAACAAGAGCCATGACTTGAAGGCTTCAATCTATCTGGCTAAAATATAAGAAAATATAGCTAGCCAGCTACATACATATACGCTATGTATACATTATTGCATTAAAATTGACAGGGCCAGTAAGAAAACCAGAAAGCAACAAAAAAAAAGGGAAAGACGAGCAAAAAACGAAACGAAACGAAACTCTGGCAAATTGAATTTCAATAAGAAAACAAGTCAAGAAACGGCGCCAAGAAAAGGGCAAAAAACCAAACACAACAAAAAATATATAAATAAAAACAAAAATGAGAAAAACAAATGTATAAACGATTTAGTAGCTGCTGCTGCTGGTCCTAGCTGCTTGGCTGCTTGGCTGCCACATCCTGGCGCATCCTGGCGCAAAACAGCTGCTGGCAAGTGTCAGGAATGGGGCGTGTCTCTAAATTCAATCTGCCCAACGGCGCAGCAGCAACAGTAAAAGTAAAATACGAAATACAAAAAGAAAAACCAAGAAATTGAAAATTATAAGCAACTGGCCCCAGTGGCAAATAAACAGACACAGTTTCAATCATCTACAATTTACTACAACTATTGCTACTACAACTATTGCTACAATCGTTGCCTCTTCAATGCTCCCTTTAGTTGCAAGTTAACTAATTGAAAATTAGATGTCCAATATGTATCTATTAATAATAATAAAAGGGATTTTTTTCTGTATCTATACTTAAGATGTGGAATATCTAACAGGCATGGACTAGAATCCGCTTTTCACATATAAATATTTGCGTATTTAGAAAGATACTGAAAAAGAGCAGATCTTTTATAGAAGCCTGTTTGATTCCCACTTCAGATGATGACTGCATATTTTGCACTTTAATACCCTCAATCAAACCAAAATGAGAAAAAGGGTATACTCAAACTGCGAAAAGTACGTAACAGGTATATATATGTACATGAAAAATCGATTCTATTAAGCTATATCCAGTGCAGGCCAGATAAATTTAATTTTATCGATAACTGCTTAAGTTTCGCGATTATCGATACAAATCGATAACCAATAAAAACAGAAGATATAACTGTACAGATTTGACCTTCCAATTGTCACAATATATATGGAAACAAGTTATTGATCAACTGTTTAAAAGAAATTCAGATTTTGCTAAGCGAACTACTATCTACTGTACCTGCCTAATGCTGGGTATCTGCAAGTCGAGCTGCGGCTTGTGTGGTAGCTCAGTCGAATTCCAAAATGAACAACAAAATGATAATAATTGAAACTAGTTAGATAAACTCTATTGTTTGCCAACAGCTTTTTTGGTATTTCATGCTGCTTGTCACTTAATTCGCTTAGACCAAAAATTGCTGTTTAAATCAAATCACGCGCACCATTGCCCAATGAAAAATATGCCACACACACACACACACACACACACATACATGCGACATTTGAAAAGCGATATTGATACGATGATGGTGCATCATCATTCATTGTTTGATTCCTAATCCCCGAAGGCCAAACGAATTTTCGCAAATATTCGGTTGCATATGCAAATTACATAAAATGACAGCGTGCAACGAGTGCGGCATAAGCAATTAACAACAAATGTTGGCTATAACTTGCAGGCAGGCAAGCAACGGGCCGCAAAATGTGCTCTCAAATGTGAAATCCAATAAAAACAACAGCAGCCAAATATAAGGGACAACTGCAAAACTGAACAACTGAACAACTGAACAACTGAACAACTGAGCAACTGATTCCAAATGTTTGCCCAATGCCGTAGAATTCTTTAATGACAACAAACAGCGGATCAGCGAAAAATTTCTGTTGACTGCTTGAGACGAGGAAAGTACCCTATTTTATTAATCGTACATATATATATAGAAGAATATCACTTTTTAAGTGGAACCAGCAATATGTACAACAATTTTCATTTTTAACTTGTAAAACTACGATTTCGATTATCTTCTTGTCATTATTAAGCATTATTTTAAGAACTTCAGATTACTAAAAGTGGTTGTTGACTGTTCTTTCGAAATACTTACACTCACACACTTATACTACAATATATAATGTATATGCATATTTTATATAATATATTGACGAATTATTTATCAATAAGAGAACAATTTTATAATAATATCTCCTTATAACAAAATCCCCTAAAGAAATATGTATTACAATTTTAATTGAAGTTTAGCTATAAAACTACAGTCTAAAATTTGGCTGGCTCATGATTATTGGCTCATATTATTGCCAGAAAAGAGTCTTAGCCGATTTGTCCGTATGACGGTTTCAAAAAGCGTATTTCAATTACTTAAAAGCTTGACGCATACTCAAAGACAATTGCAGTTGAGATATACCCTGTAGTATGTCTAGGGTACAGAGTTGCACAAGCAACAGCAACAAAAAAATATATTGTACATTCAGCAACATGGTTGTGTCTGCCAGTGTCAGCCGCGCGCCGACGATACACACAGAAAAAAAAATAGACCTGATACTTAGAAATTCGACACAGCAGTTCTACTTATTATTCAGAATATATAATTCCAGAAAGCAGGGTTGGGTCTTAATTCCAAGCTGAATGTCTAATTTCCGTTGTGTTTTTTCTAGTAATTTAATAAATTCGATTTTCTATTGCTTATATTTGAATAATCATTAGTATTTTAATCTTCGCATTTTTCAGGGGGGTTTTTTTTTTTTTTGAGTGTAGCTGCAGAAGAATTGCATGCAAACACAAAGACAAATAGAAAATGCAGGCGGCTCTGTTCGCGGCTCTGTTTTCTGTTTGCGTGACCGTGTCCGCTATTTGCTTAACAAATGAAATTTTCGTGTAGTATGCCGGAAAATGTGATGCCCTCTACCCCCACCCCTAAAACCACAAAGCACCCTGCGCCATAGATGGTGTCTGGGCCGGATAGCAATGTCAGTTGCCAAAAGCGAGTGTGCTTATTTATTTGTTTAGGCCCAGCAGTGGCCATGATTTCTCTCTATCTCTATCTCTATCTCTCTTTCTGCCCCTTTCTCTATCTGTCTCTCTTTCTCTTTCTCTTCCTCCCCCTCTCCCATCCAGCACCTCGTTTTTAAACATGAGCCGCGAGCAGGCGCATCCAAGCAAAAAGGACGCGCCAAACGGAAATGCGTCTGCAGTCAACTAGAAATACAGGCATGTGTGTGTGTACTTGTGTGTGTGTGTGTGTGGGTGATATGCTGGCGCTTTGTATATTTCATGGATATTCCCAGGCACGTTTGCCATGCCAACAGAAGC
This sequence comes from Drosophila seclusa, assembly GCA_035043575.1. Classification (NCBI taxonomy): domain Eukaryota; kingdom Metazoa; phylum Arthropoda; class Insecta; order Diptera; family Drosophilidae; genus Drosophila; species Drosophila seclusa. Next base: position 112,811 of record JAWNMX010000456.1, on the reverse strand, counting down.
CCCCACATGGTTGATATTTACTGTTTTCGCTTGCATTCGCTTTCATTTCACGAGCATATTGCCAAATCCATGAGAGTCTCAGCTAACTACACAAATAGCTCAAGCTGCCCCCTGCAGCAAAGCTAAGCTGGTTGTGCTACAAATATATATTCCTTATCCGTTGATCCGCTTTATAATTAGCTGCAAAATTCAAGCGACGACGGATGTGAAATCGATGTGAAATTTGTTATGGAGATGTTCTTAAATCACAACCGAAAACCATACAGTTTCTACATTAAGTTCAATTTAAAATATTGGAAAACAATTTAAAAAATAATGAATACAGTTTGAACCCTTGTATTCAAGCGTTACAAATTACTCAATTACTGTTGACTTCTTTAGGGATTTTTTGAATAGTTATTCCACATTGTGCATGATGAAAATATACCCAAGCATGTACAGGGAAAGAGTTACTAATCCTTTTATAGAATCATTTTATATTATTCAAACATTTCTCAGTAATAGGAAACTTGCCCGATTTCTTACATCACATTCTTAACATTTCGCGATTCCATTGTTATTGAATCAAATCATTTTATTTTGTTGTCATTTGTCAACAATCAGAAATTTTAGAACTTTGCACGATTTCTAAAAACTCCGCAAATTCATTTTGATTTCATTAAATAGTTTATTTTCTCTTAAGATAAGCATTTTATTGTCGAATATTAGCTATTTCTGATATTGTCACACATTTCATAACGAAATTCGAGGAATCATTGCAAAAAACACAAATTACTCGAATTGAATTTCTAACATAAACAACATCACTTAGAAATATTGAATGCACAAAATGTTGTGCCTTATGCGAAACTAAACAGTTTAGACAAGTGAGATGTAAATGTAAGAAATGTAGATGGTGGATTCAGGCTATTAAACTAATATAGTCTAACGATTAGCTACAATTATATATATTATATATAAAAGCAGAGCAGCAAAGTTTCGGTTTGTTCATCAAGAATATTTGCACACAAACGGATCTAATTTTAAAACAAAAAACAAAAATTGTGGGCTTTGGCTAATGCGCACTCGACTAAGTATTGCACATGAATTGTTCATGGGCATACAAATACATATGCTATATATACTATACACACATATACTATATATACTTTATATATATATATATATGTGATAAGCGTATACTATGTAAATATGCGTATGATGACCGCATCGTGAATATGAATCATCATCCTCAGAGCTTAAAGTGTGCAAATTTGCAGAGTTCTGCAATTTTCTGAAATGCGCACAAAATGGCCGCGGATTAAGGGCCAACAGTTTGACTCAAAACGTGTTAAAAAAATATATATAAAAAAAAAATGTAATTCAAGTTAAGAGAAATAAGCAGTTAAGCAGTTTAAAGCATTGCCTCGCAGCGAGTCAACAGAATTTACCTATTTTTTCACGCTCTTAAATATATATAAAGCCGTAAAATTTTAATTACGCTTGTGACGTGCAACCTGCTACACACATACGTGCAACCTAGGCAGCTGCTACCTTTGCTGCTGCTGCTGCTGCTGCTGCGGCTGCGGCTGCACTTAAAGTCTATATTAATAATTCAGACAACAAATGACCGACTTACCATCATTCGCCATGCAGGGCGTCCCGGCACTGTTGCACACGGCCACCGTATAGCTTTTGCCATCCTTGCTCAATTTGTGCGCCGCATGACTACCGAGCGGACTCAAGTCCAGCCTGTTGCACACACACACAGTAAAATATACAGAGTCGATTAGATGTGGCGACTCGAGTCGCGTCAAGTTTACTTACAGCTCATTGCCAGCAGCGATGGCCGTGCAGGGTTTCACATCCTTGCAGGCAAGCGGCGTGAAAAAGCTAAACTGATACGTGCAGCCATCCGGATCGGTACCGATTAATTCGGGATGAGCGTTCTTAAAAAAAAATAATTCATTAAATTTAAGCATATATTTGTCTAATCCTATATCACACACCATAACACTCTGGTCACAATAGAAATTCACAATGCTCGTGTAGTTAAGGCTCGCATTTCCGGAACAAGGCGTAAAGGACTCATGACGCAGCAGCAGCTTACCATCCTTGATTTCCGGCTGCGCTTGTACATTGCCAAAGTTGATGAAACTGCAAACAAAAAAAAACAGAAAAGATTAAAAATGAATCTTTAAATTACAGTTCAAGTTCTTTCGGCTCATATTGAAGTTCAAGGAATGTTCGCCCAAATGTAGAACGTACCGCTTCTTGATATTTGCCTGGTTTGGCGACAACAGACAAATACTGCTGCCGGCAGGGCACATGGCATTCTCGCCGTAAAGCACCGGCTTGCAAACGTTGATTATGAAGAAACCGCCCTGACGATCTGTGGTCCTATAGTTAGTATCGCTCAACGACATCAAATCGAATCTATCGCCCTTATTCGTATAGTCGACGCTGCAACTGTTTGACTGCATCGCATCCGGTATGGGTAAGCAAGCCAGCGGCGTCTCATAGTCAATATAGAAGGAACATGAATCATCAGCCTGCATCAAAACAAATTATTAAATATATACGATTACTGCTTACAATTCCAAATACATACGTAGGCAGTAAGATGCAACGGATTGGCGTCCAGCGTATAATCACAGATGAGACGCACATGTAGCTGATAGTTGGGATTGTCAGTGGTTCCATTTGCACACTTGACACCACTCAAATAATTGAGATACATTTTTCCATTGTGATAATGCAGCTCATGCTGCCGACCTGTCATTGTATACATTTTTCGATAGAATCATTTTCGATTTACATCCAATATCAAATATATTGCGCTTACCCAGCACATATTCCTTGCCCTGTTTCTTGAGACAGGCGGCGACATTCGACTCGTTGTTGCAGCTGCGCGTCAGATTGCCACAGACGTTAAATTCAAAAAGATCGCTGTTGCTTTCGATGCCCACCACGTGCCCCAGTTCCGACTGTAGACCGCTAAAGTCAAATTTGTAGCCGTAGACGGGCTCCGTGAGCGTGCAATTGTGTGATGTTAAATCCTGTAAGGGAAATTTTGAAAAAGTAACTGTCACTGTTGTTGCACTGTTAATTGTTAACAGGTGTGTTCGGCTGCCTAAATTGATTGCTAATATGGCTAACAAAGAGTGATTGTGGAGTATACACAAACATACTCGCGCACACACACAAACACATTCTAGATGGCTGACCAAAATCTATAGCTTATCATTGTTAACATGGCAACAAGTGCGCAGTACAAATGCTTAACAGCTGATAGACAGACCAGTGGTAATAAACATTGGTTACAAAAATAAACACAATGCAATACTGACAACCACAACCACCTCACCCCGCAACAAAGTTCGGACCAATACTTACCAGCTGATTTGCGTCATCTCCAGCACTGGCGTCGCATACAAATGCAAACAGCAGCAGCAGCAGCGTCAACGTCTTTGTGGCGCCACAAAACCCTTTTATGTCCATATTACTCATGACGGATAATAATGGCACAGCTTCCACATAAGTATCTTTCAGCAAGAAATGATAATACTTATTCGAGTTGAATTTATCAGCTCTTCAGCCCTCCTCCTGCACCGCTTTTTACTGTTTAACACCACTCAATTGTTTATTTGTTGTTGTTTCGATTTTTCAAAGACCTTATCTGATCGGCGCGCTTTAAATGCAAGCAACGATAAACGAACGATAGTGAATCATATAATTTCTGCGCAGCCTTTTGCTACTCTGCACACTGCACAATACAATTTGCAAACGCAAGCGAAATTGATTAAAGCACACAAAACTCGATTAACAGTCGTAGCGGTTTGTGGGTGGCAAATGCAAGAAAACAGAGCAACAGCATTGAAGAACAAGAAGCACACAGCAAAATAAACCAGGGCGACGTCAATCAAACAGTGTTGAGTAACGCACTCGCACAAAAACAGCTGTTTGACAATTATAGTTAGTTTTATTTTGCTTGGCATTTTTTATAGCAAATTTACTGTTGCTCAATTATTAGCTAGTGAGTTGTTAACAAAGTTAAAATAGATTTAAACATTCGAATCTGTAGTCACACAATAAAAAATGGCTGCAAATATTGTGGCAGCTGCCGCTGCTGCCCAGGAAGTCGATCCCGTGCTGAAGAAGGCAATCAAATTGTTGCATTCAACAAATACAAGCTCGGCGTCTGAGCTTCGATTGTTGCTCGATGAGGCGCTCAAATTGCGCTTTGGGCCGGACAAGATGATCGCAAAGAATCTGAGCCAGCGCCTCATGGACGATGAGGCGAATTTTCCGGGGCGGGCGACGCCACAGCCGCAGCAAGCGGCTCAAGCAATGGCCACGGATGAGATTATCAATTTGACCAATTCACCGGATAAGGCGCCATCGGATTCACCTGACACCATTGCCGATTCGGATGATGGCAGCACCACCATCGGTGGTCTGGTCGTGGCCATGAGCGGTGTCGTCAACACCGGCGACACTGGTGACTTTGGTGACCTAAATTGTTGTGTCTGTGGCGAAATGGTTTTCACGGCTACCAATCGCTTGATCGAGTGCTCCAAGTGTGGTGCCCTGTATCACCAGGAGTGTCATAAGCCCGCCATTAGCAATGAGGAGGCGAGCGATGATCAGGAGCACATCTGGCAGTGTGACAATTGTTGCAACAAGCCCACAACTAGCCGTGCAGCAACCACAATCGCTGCGCCCAACGCAGCTCCAACTTCTACGCCGACGTCGACGCCAACTGCGACTTGTCCAACAGGCACACCCACTGTTATCATACCGGATGAGCCCATGCCGCTGGCAGCCAATAAGACCAAATCATCGGTACCCTCGTCACGTTCATCGACATCCTCCAATTCGTCATCGCCCTTTTACAAACCAGAGCTGAGTAGCTCAACAAATGTGGCAAGCAGCAGTGGCAGTGGCAGCAAACACGGCCACAAATCGTCTTCTTCGTCAAAATCGCACAAGGAGGAGCGCGGCTCGAGCAAATCAGTTGTGGCACACTCATTGAACACCATCAGTAACCAGGAGAAGCACAGTGCCACTGGCAGTCGCACCTCATCCTCTTCCTCCTCCTCGCGTCGCGCCAGCTCGAACACTAAATCCAGCTCCAGCAAAAGCAAGCATCACGAAAGCAGCAGCAAGCGAAGATCCAAGTAGTGTGCATTTAAATGCACTTGGATATATATACATATATACATAAGGAAGCTATTATCAGCATTTAAATACACTTTGAATAACTATCCTTTATCTATAAGTATAACTTCAATTCCTTGCACTGGGTTAGTTTACAGTTGAGCATTATTAGTGGTGCACCAACAAATAAATATAAATGAAAATTATAAATTTAGGTTCGTTTTCCAAATTTAAATTTAAATCCACCACGGCACGCACGTCTCGTTCTTTTCTTCTTTTTTTTTTGCTGACCACCGCTGACACTCGACCGACGTCGATCATCGGCCTTTTAATTTTTTAACCGCAGCTCGGAAAATTTTGTATTTCTTATGCCCGGCACTTAAGCGCGGGAGCTCACCCTCTCTTACTTATTTTGCCCCTCTCACGAAACTCTTAAAATTCACACTCGGTGGCATCTCCAACTATCGATATTAACGATTCCCGATAAAATATTCGCATATTGATCTCATTGCTATCAGCAGCCGCAAACATTTTCTGTATGTAAAAATATGCCAGTGCTTGTGTCAGAAAGGGATGGCACTATAATCAACGCATGCATCAATGTGTTTGTTTGTATCCTGTATGTGTGTGTGCATGTGTATGCACGCCTTTGTCGCCAGCAAGTTCGGTTCAGTGCAGTCTTGTAAATTGCACATTTTCTTGAGTAAGCTAAATAAGAAGTTTACCATTCAGGGATAATATATCTATTTGATGAATTATATTATTGCAGAAGTTTCGACTCGTCAATATTGGATCAAGTGTTGAGTGCTTAAATAGGATCAATCTGGAACTTTGCAGCAATTGAAATGGGCGAGAAAGTAATATAAAATCGCTTTGGATTACTACAACTTGTCTTGTGCTCTAAACTGTCTAAACTTATATCAATTTCGTTTTAGATTAATCGGAGCCGCCACGCTATTAGAAAGTTTGCTAACTTTAATCTGTTTGAAGCAGACGAAACCGGGCAGTTGATGAAAGTTATCAATCGAATAGCGATGCACTCAGGATTTCAAAAGCGCTCCCCGTCCTTGTCGGTATCGACTAGATCGGTTGGATTTTCTACCGCAATCTGCGATCAATCGCGCAATCGCTCATACAGACGAAAATATAAAAATAAAACCAAGCCTTACTTTTCAAATTTAACATATGCATTAGCGCGCCATAATTAGTTCAACATTCTGGCAGCACCCGTCACAATTGCAAGAGTTGCACAAAACGAGCAAGCGCCATCTGGCGACAATGTCAGTCGTTTAAAAAACACAACATATCGCCAGCAACCCTAATTTCTTTCTTTTCGATAGATCCGCATAAAAGTGACAAGGTGAGCAAAATGTCTTGCCAATTTTCTTGATAATTAAAAGGTTTTAACGACAAAACAATGCTTAAAATATATGCAATAGGTGTGAGAAATGTGCGGCGCATCAAGTGCCAAATGAAAACACGTAAAAACATGAATACGAAAGCTACACGTGTTTCCCGCCCCCGTTGCCTCTGAATGTGAATGACAAAGTTAATAATTTTTGCTTTATTTTTTTCGATTTGAACAGAGCACAATCAATATGCAGCTTTTCGTACGTGGCTTGGAAACGATTGAGGCTTTGGAGGTGTCCCAGGATGCCAACATTGCTGGCGTTAAAGTGAGTCAATAACTGACGACAACAACAAATATTCAACCTAACCTTAATGTTGTTCATGCGATTTCAGACTCAGTTGGCCCAGCTGCATGGCTTCGATGCCGCCGAATTCAGCTTGAATTGTGAGGGTGCCACACTCACCGATGAGACACCCGTCACGGCTCTCAGCTCCTTCGAGTTGGACATCACCATTCCGATGATTGGTGGCAAGGTGCATGGCTCTTTGGCGCGTGCCGGCAAGGTTAAGGGCCAGACCCCAAAGGTTGAGAAGCAGGAGAAGAAGAAGAAGAAGACGGGACGTGCAAAGCGCAGGATCCAATACAATCGCCGTTTCGTCAACATTGTCCAAGGCTTCGGTCGTCGTCGTGGCCCCAACGCCAACTCAACGTAAAGTGTGGATCCTAAAAGGGATGATGATGATGATGATTTGAACAGTGGCAAGCTGAGCTAATTTTATTGCAAAATAATAACCATAAATACACTGTTCGTAATAGTAATTTTCATTAATTAAATCCAACTTATTTTACACCGAATTTGTCCAAGTTTCAACTGACAAATTCGATCCTCAAAGAAACGATAATATCAGAAACAGAACAGTTGAAAGCTGAGCTAATTTTTAAATAGCATACATTAACTGTTCATAATAGTAATTTTCTTGAGTGAAATCCAACGTATTTAACATGGCAGTTGTCTCCCATTTCAATTGGCAAAATCTATACTTTTACGCTCTCGACCAACGACAAAGAAACGATAATACCAGAACTCAATGCAACTGATGAACAGCGCCAGAATGCTGCCAAATAAGAGGACCATAAAACAGCCTTGCATATCATCCATGTTGACCTTATGATTGGCAATCTGTCGCTGCACATTGCGACCGTTGCATTTGTCCATCGACGGGAGATTCGTTTTGTGCCAGCGTTCGATGAAACCCATGCGAAAAAATCTACCCAAATGCTGATTAATCAAATGCAAATATGCACTGCTCGTCGGCACAATCAGACCAATTTGTTCATCCACAAAATCCTCCTTGCCCAGAGCAAATCGACACTCTTTGTCCTTGTCAAAGTGTTGCTGCACAATCAACTGGAGATTGATACGCCAATCGATATTGATACGATCGCCATGCTTTACAGCGGCTATATTTTCACTCTGGACACTACTGTAAATCGTGGCACGTTCAATGAAACGTTTAAACTCTTGCCGCGTTGTCGTCTCCACATATTTCTCAAAGAAGGTGCCGTTGCGTAGACCGTATTGTTTGATTTCCGTGTGGCCAAATAGCTGGCTCAGGTAATCGATGCCCGGCTGGAACTTGGGGAATGTGAGAAATGCAACCAGATTGCCACAGTAGGTGGTGACCAGCACAATTACTACGAGCCACCAGAAGCCAACCACCAATCGGCCGCTGTCCGCACGTGGCAGATACATGCCGCCTGCAGAAGTTTTTAAGTATTTAAATTGTTTTTTTTTGTTTAATTGTTTTGAAAGTGGTTTACCTTGTTGCAGCAGTGCTCCATAGATGTACCAGAAACAGTTCTTGACTGTGGACAGTCCACGAATTTGCAGTTCCTGCAGCGGCACCAGACGATTAACAATATACAGCATGGGTGCTGTCACCATTAAAATGCCGGCCAAACAGGCCCAGGTCTCCATGGTGAATGGAGCGGTGAACAGATAGATGCGATTCACTTCATCCGGTTGCCTCAATATAAATGTATATTTCTGCACACTAATTGACTGTGTGTAGTTGAAGCGCTTTTTATGCGGCTCATCAATGGTGGCAGCCACCGCAGCCATAAAAAACTCATTGCCCTGAACCATTTCTACAACACGATATGGTATGCGAAAGGTCATCGAGCCAATTATTTCATCCTGAGAATATTTATAACATATATATGTATGTATATAAAAATATGTGCATATATCTAGATACCAAATATTAGCTTGTAAGTATGGCGACATTGTTTCTTAATGAAAATCTGAAGTCTCTGGCTTAAGATAGCATATATTCATTATAATGAAGCCTTAACTGAGCTATCAAATAACTACAGGGCTGAGAATAGAAGATAGAGTGTAAACTCTAAGATCAAGGTAGAATTAACAATTTAACAGCTACATCAATTGGAAGGTATCAGATCTTAGATCGGAAAAAACATATAAGGCTATTAGGATTCAAGAAAACTTCATCAGCAACCGAAAAAAAGCTGGTGTTATTGGCTAAAAGTGATAACTTAGCTAGTAGAATGCTAAAACCGGAAATTTGAAGATTGAGAACAAATTCGCGTTTTATCATTAGGACTGCCGATAAACTAGTAAGGATGGTAAATGTCAAGAATTCTATAATAAATATTAACTAAATCAGTCATGCATAGTGCTTCCCTTTAGGTTAATTTCTGATGATTGATGTATTTATATTTTTGCCAACTCACACTCTCATTTGTGGTCGGGACCAGCTGATTGTCGTAATCCCTAGCACTGGCATCGTGCAGATAGTAGCTAAAGTTGAGGGCCCGGCTCAGTTCCTTGAGGATTTCCATTACGATCCCATTGTGCTCGACGATGACGCCGCGAGTGTCCTTGGTGAGAATTTGCCAGGGCGGATTCTACGAGTTGTTTGAACCAATATATAACAATTATATTCCTGGCTCAAAGACTCACATGCACAGTGACAATATCCATGGTGATATTCCGAAAGTGATGCTCGATGTGGGGAAAGGTTAGCTCGTGACATACAAAACCCAACAGCGGACTCCAATATCCAATATTGATGAATTCAAAGTTTCGATTCTTTGCATCGCGAGTGGGCGCTACGGGTATTAAGTTGGAAAGTAAAATATACAGGGTATAAAACTAGAATTGGAATCTTACCCGCTCGAAATTTGCGATTCTCTTGACTCTTTCCCCAAGTAATCGCCGTTTCAAAGCGCCAACGAGCGCAACTTGCACACTTGCTGTTCGCCTTCAGATAGTCCTGGACAGGATTGGATCATTTTAATTCATTCATACTTTCATTCTCTGCATACCTTCATATATTCGAGCATTTCGTCCTGCTTCTCTTGTTTGGTGAACCTTATTGATTCCCATTCCTCATCAGATATTTCGCCATAAATGGATTGCTCTTCGAGTATCATTCGGGACAAGGATGTGACCAGAGCCATCGATACCTCCGTAATGGTGCAATTCAATGTGTCCACACAGTTGAAATGGGTTTCGTTCAAAGCGAATGCAATGTTGGCGCCCTCATCGAGATTAATGGTCACAGTATTGGCATCAAACTCATGATGCGGATCCTCCAGCACAAAGAACATCCATTGATTGTTTACGTGGAACATGCTCAGCGTCTCCGCTATCTCAATGATATCCTCATGGAAACGGGATATGACCAGAAACTGTTGTCGTCTCAGTTCATGTTTCGTTGGTGCAAATTGTATCAGCGCCTTGCGTAGAGAAATTCGCTTCTGCTGACCACGCAGGGATTCATCGATCTTGTATAGAATCACCGAAATCGGCGGTATATGATTCGTGGTGCTCTCGTGCACAATCGACTTGACCAACATCGGATTGTTTTCGACTTTGATGAGAAGTCATGAAAAGTATCTTGAAGTCAACATTTTTTTAACACCCCTTAAATCTATTCTATATATAAAAACGAGACTTAAGTTTTGATCCTAATTAAAGTATATTTAGACCTTCAAATAATAAAAACCGATTGAAACCACAAATGTTTTATAAAAAAACTTAAAGAAAATTAAAAATTAAATAATAAATCCATTCAGAAACATCTTGAACACATGCATATACAAATATACATATATAGAACATATATTGAAAATACCCACGTATAGTTTGATCCACAAATACGACAACCGATTTCCATTTGAAAATGCCCTGAACTTTGGCATCCAATACGATTTGAGGAAACTCATCGCCATGCGAAACCATTGGTATCTTTGTAATTGAATATTAATTTAAACTTCAGCACAAAGTAAACAAATTAATATATATATAAATATATATATATGTATATATATATATATATATTGCTTACCATCAGGGCACGATTTAGTGGTAAGCGTGGACAATCTGAATCCGTAATGGCAATCAGCAAAATCGAAGTTTGCTGTGTGGTTTTGTAAAAATTCCAAGTGCTCTCACAATCCGCCACCGTAATGGCAGCCAGAAAATCTTTAAAGTGACCACCAATTAACTAGGGACTATTCGAAAGAAATATAAGTTTTTACCTTTCTTTATTTTCACCGAGTTCCAGGTAAAGTAGCGCACATTAATGCCACCATTCTTCATATTCTCACGAATCACATCACTGAGAATCTTCTCGAAATGGGCCATTATATTCTGCCGATGAATGGCCATATATTCGTAGTCAACGACCACCGCTGCAAGGGATTATAATGGATGATATATATACAAGTCTGAATGTATACTCAAATCAAGTACTATTTGGAAATAATGCAATTCTCATTTAAAGAAAGTTTTTTATAAATTTCAGATTTCTAAACGAAGGACAAATTCGAGATATGCCACTTAGAACTTTTCTTGTTATAAGAGAGTACTATTTACTGTTGAAGAGGACATATATATTCTTGATCAGCATCACTAGTCGGTTCGATATAGCCATCTGGTCGTCTGTCTGTCTGTTATTATACAAACTGATTTCTCTGTTTTGAAGTTATCTTGATGAAACTCTGCATATATCCGTAATGTTGCTGCAGGCGGTAAGTTTATATGAATCTGGCCGGATCCGATCATTATATTAGCTGTCCTAGGAAGAATTCGTCGAAAGATGACTTCTTATATGAAAAACATGTCTGGCTTAACAATTGCCTGTAATATCCAAATGTTTTTTACAAAGGGTTGTCAAAATATATACACCCAGAAGGAAATATCGTTGATCCCATTAGGTATATGGATTTTCTGTGATTAGCATCCACAACTATGGTACCTCTTGACTTGATTAGTAAAAAAAAACCTTTTCTTTGCATTGCGTCGATAAATTTATAGATTGAATGTGGAAAAGTCCATATTAATTTGTAAACTAGCCAAAAATTTTCTAATTGTTTGTTATTATTCCAAAGTCGGCTGATTCAAATAAACTAAGAAAAAAAATGGCAATTTGAAATAATAATTGGTTTACTGAGTATATATATAGATATTTGTTACGTATCCTCACCGAGCGATGCATTGGCGCTTAGAAATGAGGAAAAGTCATTGGCCTGAACCGGAACGAAACCACACAGGACTAAACCAATGGAGAAGGCCGATAACCTCATGATGCCGGAACCGCTGAAAGCGAACTGAAAAGTGAAAGGAAGCCAAACTCACGACGTTGCCTTTTGTTTTTGAGGATATATAAGTATAAATGTTCACATATATGGGGATACTACGTCAAGCCAATTAAAATCGAGCAATTGAAGCGCATTGTGGCATGTGTGGCGAGTTGAGAGCCGCATTAAATATTCAGCAAGGCGGAAAACCCTACTGCGGTCTGCCGCTGATTGACAGTTTGCGGTTAGGCGTCGGAAAATGTCAATGGCGTAAAATTTGTGGCAGGTGTTCATCGACGGATGCCGGTATTGAACCGGGAAATTATTGTGTTTGCGGTGTTAACTTCGTTTATTTAATTATATTTATGAAATTGTTCATCAAAATTGCGTGTAAGGTAATTACATTTTACATGGGAAGTGGGGAGTGGGTAGGGCTTTAAACTATCCGTGTTACAATTCACTTAGGATTAGGTTTTACTTTCGGCTAGTTGCTAACTTAGTTCTATGAGCATAATAGGGTTTTCTGTTTTTTATTTTAGTATTAAGTAAATTGTGTCAGAAGTATGCATGTAATAATGTAACTATTGTAAATGTATGTATATGTATATGTATAATTTAGCTACTTCTTATCGACTATTGTACAATTCCAAAAATGCTTTCAAATATAAATGCATACGATTGCGATTGTAATCCGTCATTTTATTGTATATTTGTAATTGTAATTCGAAAATTGGGTTTATCATATAACCTGTGCATATATATATGTTTCCCGTTTTGTTTAATAATTTCAACTTCTCAACTATTGTTACTTTTCAAAATTTTCTCTCAATGAAACGTTTTGTTTTGGCCAATGCAGTGCCAACTTTTACAAGTTTTCCCAATGTTCCGTTCATACACTCAACAAAAAGGTTGTCCTAGAAATTAGAAAAACATACAAACATACTTTCATTCAAATTGGGTTGCTCTGGCTAGCAGATACCCTGTATCCAATTCACTTATCATAATTCGTACATAAAACATTCTTAAATTTAATCATTTTCTTTTCGTTTGCTAATTTATAAACAAAATATAAATTAAATTTTTAAAAATATAGAAAATTTTGCTAATTATAATAATGGTTTTTAGAAGGACAAAGTCGTAAAGTAAGGAATTCAATAACTCCAAAAATAAGACGAGCTTTTCCATATTCCAGTACATGTACATATTTTTCTGAGTGTAATTTCCCTCTATCCATTCAGTTGCACTGCTTAACCAGTTGTTGCCGTAATATAAGTGTTTGGTGTATATGCTACTATTCTACAGTTTTGGGAATTGATGCCTTGCTAGCATTTTTGATTGCTGGTCCAAACTGCTGACCCCGCCGCCGACCTCTCTCTAAACCCATTCGTCCTGGGTTTACAATTTTCCTCATTCGTTCAGTATCGCACTCAGACGCTCCTCGACGGCTACCTTGCGTGACTTCCACACAAACTCGCAGACAGCTATGACACAGGCCACGCCCATGCCGCCCATTAGCACCACAAACACACCGCCCACATTCGCCAGGCCGAGCTCATTGGCCGCCGACGATGATTTCGATGTTTCCACACGACACTTGCCACCGCCTCGCTTCTCCTTCCACCACTTTGTTTTCAGTATGTGCAACTTGCCCTCCTCCTGTAGCTTCAATATGACACTATTTATGGCAGTGCGATAAGGCGAATCTGTGGAAGGGTAAAATGATAATAATATATTATTTCAATTTAATCTAGAATGCTTAACAATATATATACTCAATGGGATCGGCGCAGCTTTAATATACTTTTTTTTATCTATTTAAAAGTGTTTTGGCTATAAAATAGGTTTTTTGAAATAGTTTTCTGATCATGTGATCGGGTTTTACAAAACAATTTCCAATGTCCTGCTCTTTTTCATTCACAACATAATGTTCAGTTTACCATTCTTTAAGATCCCATTCATTAGTGTTATTTGAGTTTGTCTACTAGCAAAGTATCCTGTTCTTATAGATATATGCTTTAGTATTTAAGTTGATCAATGTTCAAACTTACTTGGCGGTGTGGCAATGCCATAGCTTTTGGTGTCCAGCATGCCGCCCACTTGGGTTAGCTCACAGTTGCGTTCGGTTACATATTCGATGGATGTAGATTCCATGAGAAAGGCATACGAGCCCTTGCCCTTGGCCACCCTTTCGACGCCCTCGCCATTGCTGGCCGTAAAGACAGAGGGACGAGCCGATTCCATAAAGGACCACATGCGCTGATATGTTGAGATTTTAGAGTCCTGCAATTAAGTGTTTTTTTTTTCTTCTTAGTAAAAAACACCAGTCAGACGTAGACTGTTTGGCTTACCCTGAAGAAAGCTGCTGTGCTGCCACCTTTGAGGGCGCCATATTTGATCCTTGTTTGCTTGGCCAAATCCTCGGCGCTCTCAATGGGCGAATCCATGCGCTCAACTGTCAGAAATGCAGCCAAATTGGCAGTGTACGACGAGATCATGATGAGCGTGAAAAACCACCAAATGCCAGCAACCATTCGCGTTGAGAGTGCCCTGAAATGATGTAAAGTCTACAGTAAATTTATAATTCAATTTCATAACTAAATCGAGTCCTACTTGGGCAGAAAATCGCATCCTTGCTGCATTAGGGATCCAATGGCAAACCACATGCAGTTGAGCAAAGTAAATTGACTCTCGATCTTTTCGCCATGTGCATCCGTATAGGCGGGCCACTCATAGGGCGTGAATCTGTATAAGTAGTGAATATATATTTATATACATATATATTTATTAAATAATTTATTTGATTGGAATTTAAGTTAACCCACTTGGCTAAGATGAAAAGCAGTACGGAGACCCCCAAATATGCTGTGGCCATGTAGATCCAAACATCCAAAGATAATGGCGATAGAAATGAGAACAAATTGGGTGGCTGTTTGATGGGTTTGCGATAGAGTATAGATACGCCAAGGTTCATAAATGGTGTGGTGAAATCAACAGCCTGCTCCCGCTCAAAGGTAATCGTGAGATCGGCTATAGCCAAATCAGCGCGCTGTTCCAATAGCTCACGTATCATGCCATTCCATTCTCTACAAAAACAGATACAGTTCATTAAATTTAGCAACTTTCCAAGATTACTGGATAAAGCTTACCCTGTCAATTTATTTAGACTACCATAGCTGCCATCGGGCACCAGCTGTATCTTATAGTTAAAGCCCAGCGATCTGGATATCTCGTGTATTAAATCCACAGCATAGCCTTCGAACTGATCGTTGCCCGTCAGAGGAACAGCTGATTCCTTGCGCATGCAGTACGGATTACTCTGGAAAAAATAAAAATAGAATCAATTATGAACTGGCAATCGATAGAAATCTTTTGTCAGCAAATACGCACCAATATTGTAGTCACCACCAACGTTTTATTCTTGAGATTCGCTTCGATCTCTTGCTGTTTCTGGCTGAAAGTACGCGTAAAATTGATGCCCTCGGGCAGTGTAGAATTCCAGGTGCCAATCTTTCGTATGCCACCTGGCGTCAACTCCACAATATCCAGCATGAAGTCAGTGCGAAAGCCCTGATGATCGAACTTGATGACATTCGTCAAACCCTTCATCTCGACGATCTTCATGTAGTTAATCAAACTGAAGCCATGCTGCCAGGTGCTTTGGCCATCACAACTAATCGGATGTATATCGATCTGTTGCGAGGTATCCAGATCGTGCAGTGCCTTGGCAAATAGATGCACCGCATCGTACATCAGCGCCGTCTCGGAGCGTATTGTTGTCAGATTCGCCGATCGTAGCATACCCTTCTCATCGATGCTCCATTGACGGACCACATCCGTCACGACCTTGTCATTGATCAGACGAAAGCCCGTTATATTTGTACCCCCATAGCGAAACTCCTCCAGATTAACAGTGTGCAGATCCAGTGAGGTCACCAAATAGCTATGATAATCACTCATCATTCCAATCTGTTGTGCCTGCTTCAGCACCTCGTGTATACGCTCCGTGGAGCAGTCCAGCACAATGTGCGCCTCCGCCGAATTCTTAATCTGCTTCAGCAATGGTCTACATGATTCGATGGTAAAATTATTGTATTAATTTCGGGTGAAAAGTTAAAAATAATAATAATAAAAATAATAATTGTTTAAGATTAAGATTGCCAGAAAAAAACAAAGATTTACTAGAAACATTATTTGGGCAGCTGAAGGTCTACTCGCTAGTGCAGGGGATGCTTTTCCCCACTCATTGCCTAATCCTTGTCCAAAATAGGTATAAGTGTATGTCAGATGTCAAGGGATATAGCATAAAAACTAAGGCACAAGTTTTGTATGCAAACAAACAGAGATAGACTAAACATAAAGTGTGGCACGGGCTTTCGTGGCATATATAACCTACCGATAATCACCGCTGTCGCTGAGCTGGCGCACTGTTATTGGGAATGGTGTCATGCCGTGGGCCTTGAGCAGCTCCTGGAGGCGCACAATGCCATCGTTGTTCTCGTAGATGATGGTGAAAGTCTTCCAGCCCCAGTGGCGCACAATATCCACATAAGCCTGCGTTGAATAATAACAATAATAAATACCAGACATCAAATAGCTGAAGTGTCTGCACTTGGCCAGCAATGAGGCAAACACAGAAATTACCTTGGAGAGCGTATTAGGATGGGGATAAAGATTCACTAGGCAGCTTTCGCGTCTCAGACGGTAATCCCAGCGATTCTCCAAATGCGGTATCTAAATAATATGTGTGCACATTAACACAGTTGTTATATTTTGCAAAATGCCCCCCCCCCCCCCCCATTCAGTTCCCTTATGCGACCCACTTACCTCCATGTTGTCGCAAATGCTCTGCACATGGCTGGCGGTGTGGGAGGATTGTGGTCCAAAAATTGCAGCAACGCCAATGTTCAACAAGCCACAAACTGTAAGATGGATAAAGAACACACCGCAATCATAGTTATTGGCTAACTTTAGCACTGGCTGCCAAAAGTCTTGAGCTGATTAAAAGCACTGAAAAATACAACTTTTCCCTATCATAGAAAATGTTTCCATGAAAAGAAACATCTGCAAAAATGCGGCTCCAATTGTATACAAATAACAAAGAATTCGAACAAATAGAATTTGTTTTGAATGCGAAATACGAAATTTGTGCTCATAACTAAGATATGCATTGTCTGCCAGATACAACTGGCAGACTGACTGTTTATAATTGTCGATATATATATATATATATATATCAATAATTTATTATTGATTCTAAATTGCAGGATTTTTATAAGCAACAGAAAAATAAACATAAAAAATTGGTCTTCAGTATTTTGAGTTTCAGTGCGCAAATATCAACAATTGTTTATCTAAATAGCGAAAATTTTTGTGTTCGTATTTGAAATATACCAAAAATATTGTGCTTATTAAATAAACTTTTTTTTATGGTTTCCGTATTTTATCAAGAAGACATTCATAAGTCCCCAAGTCTCAAATTGATTTTCAGTTAATGCGCTTTGTGCTGCGCTCAATCCCCAATATGGATACCAAGCCCAGGCCCAAGCTCAAGCCCAAGCCCAATTCCAATTCACCTTACAGTGAGATTATCTGAGATGAATCCCTCGATCTCTGCCAGCAGCAGCAGAGGAAATGAGCCCAAGTTGTAGTTGGCTATGGGATAATAATATTCGTTTTGTTCGCCTCGTTGGCATATTTAAAATGCTCTTCAGCAAAACATAATTCCATTTTGCCTTTTGGCTTTAGCTTTTACCGTGAAGGCAGCATCCGTTTTCGGTCTCATCAAATTACTGAGCACGTGTAAGTGCAGGTGCACTTGCAACATGCCAACTTTGCAAGGGGACTTCAGGGGGTTGCAGGGCAAGCAGACAAACACACTTGTGTCTGTTTGCTTTGGTGTGGGTTGGTTAACTATCCCAACCATGTGATAAATAATGCACTAGTATGCATTGTATGTGTGTGTCTGTCATCCTGTCGGTGTGTCCTTAGTAGTAACTAGTTACTACTTTCGTGGCAAAAACGTATTTGGTTTGAATTTGTGTGCTGTTGCTACCTCGGGCCACGTCTGACCATGAGACAAGTCTGAACTTGGCCACAAGGCCCAAACGAGAGTCCTTTTACGTGCTGTGTCCCTCATTTATCACAATCACACCAATTTGGACAGGTTTGTTTAGTACCTTGAATGATTTTTATAGTGCCTCAGCCATCATTTGTCCTGCCTGGTCAAACTTTAGTGTGATTGGGCATTTAAGCAAAAAGATAAAAACGTTTACTCTTAAATTGAATATTATAAAATATTATATTATTATATAATACAAAATTATTGCATGATAAGTTTACTTATTTCAATTTATATAAAGTTATTGTATTTTTAATATTTAACATTCAAATTGTCACTAGTTTTAGAATCGATAAATTTACTCTTTTAATTTCTAAAGAACTTTAAAATCAGTAAAAACTTCCTTCTCCTATTTGAGAAGCATTTCTTTAATTCTATAACTATTTTGTAACACAAGTTAAAAACTATTCAAATACTTTTGCTAGTATCGAGCGTAGGAGTCCAGCACTTACTCAAAGGAATTTTTGTAAAAGTTTTGTGCACGAATGTCAACTAAAATAAGGCAACAAATGCTCCGAGTGCAACTTTGTTTATTATCCTGCACGTATGTATAATTCAAATTTCAAGAACAAAACATAAAATTAACGAACTTTCCCCCCCCCCCCCCCCCCCAAGTGTTCACGAAACAAAAGAATTAATGAAAATTTGACTTTGACTGAAATTCAACTAGCAACAATTGTTCTCAATGCCCTAAACGATGAGCATAGAATAAAGCCGCAAGCTGTTAAATGGATTTGCATGGCAAATAATTCTAATATAAAATTAAATCAAAATAAGCAAAAACAAAAGCGCAAAAAGAGAGAGAGAGAGAGAGAGAGAGAGGGAACGAGAAAGAGAGGGCGAATTGTAATGAAACATTTGTGACCGCAGACCAGCAGGGAATTAGTGAACGACTCTCATTACCGAATGCATTCTGTTTGCATGCAATATAATTCATTACCTATTAATACTTTTGCATGAAGAGCTTTATGCACAAATTAGTCTTCGCGAAAGCGTCAGCAATTAAAGCTATGCAAACATTTCTAACACATTTACATGTTACATGTATTAGTTTCTTAGATGTTTTACTATCTCTTACAACTAAAGTGCTGCTTTTATTGGCATCTGTAGTCTAACTTGATATATGGAGCCGTGTACGCATACAAGGTGCAAACTTGGGTGCGAGCAGCTACGCAATTATTCTATGTGTGCGATAATAGCAGCAACATAACTAGCGGATCGCGGAGACCCTTGAATATATGTGTGTGTGAAGATAGCAGCAACACTCCTTGTTTGCTCGCGTCACTCAATTTTAAATTTTGTAGTGTTTGGGCTTGAGATGGAGTGGTTTAACTGTTGACCAATTTTGTGACGACAGCCCGCAAACTGTATGTTGCGCATCTAAAAGAGGGTATCATTGTCTCGACATACCAAATTTATTGTTTCTCGATGGGCACACATATAAAGCTAGGTCTCAAAACAATTTCGCATGTCGAAACCATGATACGCTTTTTAAGATTTGGGGTTAGAAGACTGATTTGAAAGTAGATTAATTTCCATAAATTCTTAAAATATGTGTCAATAAAAATAAACAACATAAAGAAATCGAATCTAATCTACTTCAAATCTAATACAAGCCAACATCGAGATCAAGCTGCCGGCGATAACAGATTTTTTGTCGATTTGACGCCTTAATGTGTTCTCTCTCTGCTTAGCGATTGCTATGCATATTAATATTGTTTATTAAGTATAGATTACGAATCGGGTTTTAAAATGGAGCCTTTGTCGCTGCTGGGCACGTGTATCTCCACTCTTCTAACCCCCATCCCCCCGTTGCTTACCCCGTTTGCCGGCGTGAAAGCTGTCAAATGGCGAAATGCGCTCAATTTGTGCGACCAATTTGGAGCGTGGTAGAATTGAGCGGTCGGCATTTATGCGTTCAACAGCCTGACGAAAGGCGAGCTCCTGATGATCGTCCGACGGATGAAAGAGTCCACCTATATAGATATAGACAATAAATAGCAAATGTTATTCATAAAAATGTGAGTACAAAATACACGATAGACAACCATCAAATAAGAAGCGCGGAATGCGTTGGGGAAAAACAAACAAAAACAGATGCACAAACACACTGACACCAAGGATATACACACACACACACACTCGGGGTTTTTTTTGAAAGTGTGTGTGTTATGCAAAAAATCGATAAGCGCTGAAGAAGCCGCTGTCTAAAAATCAAAAATATCAAGCACTTCACCAATACATACGCATTACTTGAACTGTTGATCAACAGAATGTTGCGTTAAACTTACCTATTTTAATAACGTCGGGCAATGCGCTGGCCAATCGCCAGTTAAATGCTAACTGCAGCAACAGCAGCAATACAACTGGCAGTACACCGTTATTGCCGACAATGGGCCGCATTTTTTTTCTTTGCAGCTTCTTTTTAATTAATTTATTTATGTTTATTAATTTTTGTGCACTCGCTTATTTCGGGTTTTCTTTTTTAGACGCGCGCTGACATCTTAGTAGATGTTTATTGCCAGACTAGTTCGCTTGTTTTTGCTTGTTTTTTTTTTTTTGCACCGTTGTGTCGTCTTCCGAGATGAAACATCTACTGAGAACATCAATCTGATGTTCGCTCTTTTAAATGTAGTCCTGTTGCCGCGTTTCGAAAGTCGGAGGGTGGATGCCAACCAAAAGCCGGTTGACAGCTTAAACAGCTGCGCACTGAGTGTGGATGCTGTGAATGATGCACACAATGGTGACTTTTTTTTGGAGGCTTATCGAAACTTATTTGTATGTTTTCCAAAGATAAGATTTAATCAAATAAGCAATAATGAAAGTCCTCATGCACTTTTTTAATTAACTAAAATATATATGTATATATAAAGTTGCTGTAATCATGTACATATATTTTCAAATTTGAATTTTGAGACAATCGTGCCCACAGCACTGTTAATGCATAAGAAATGTTAATTTTAATGTTAATGTAAGCAAACAGAGTATGGTAAATTCAGACGATGGTGTTCACCACTGCACTGTTAAAATGCTTGAAATTCAAATAATTGACAGTTCTTCCTAAAACCTTTACTTTGTGTTATTTATTTAGTTAGTTATTTTATTACTGCTATAATTGTGTCAGTTTTTTCAATTATCTATCAAGTATAAACATGTGGCTGCACTACATAAGAGACCATGCGGTCGCCTTACAAACGGCTGCATTAGAACTATGTATTTAGGTTTAATAATCTAAAATTGTTTTAATCAGAGCAGGCAGTTCGATTTTAAACGTCGTCTCAGCGTGTTGACTACATACACACTATTTATTTAGCATTAAGTGATTTGTATAGAACGTATTTTAAAACAAAAGTAAAGTATATATCAGCATTTCAATATAACACTTACGAAATCTTTTTTTTAAGATTTGGCATTAATTTAACAAACACGTGCACATTATCTTAACATAAATTTGTTTTCAAGTTTGGCAATCAAGTTTAACTATTTGCGCGCACATTATTTTAACTAGCTGTTTTTAAATTTGGCATTTAAACTTAACATAAGCGTGCGCTCTGTAATCTGGCATTTAAAAGTAGCATAAAAGCGTAGACTGCATTGTAATAAGCTGTTTCCAAATTATCGTTTAAATTGAACAAAATTGCTTGCTTTTTATTATAGCTCTGTTTAACATTTAAATTTAACTTAATCGCGTACACTCTATTTCAACCTAGCTTTGTTTTCAAATTTTACATTTAAAATAAACATAAGTGCGCGCAGTATGTGATTAACAGAGCTCTGTGCTTACATTCAATTAACGGAACTGCCAACTTACCTGAAACGCAGCAGACGCGACGCCGACACGTGAATAGCAGCGCGCGGTGCTGATGCTTCCTTAGCGGCATTTGTCCATTGATTTTGTTTGGCTGGCTGAATTGTGACTTGTGTTCAATTTGTGAAATATATTTTAGAGTTTGAAAAGCGCCACAGCCACAAAATGCCACGGGCCGCTAAACCAAAAGCAGCGCCGGCCAAGAAGCAGGCCAAAAGCAAATTGTACGCTATGCCCGAAAAGCTAAAGGAAAACACAATTCTTACCGATCTGACAAGGGGACAATGGCGAATCGGGCCCTCGATTGGCGTCGGTGGTTTTGGCGAAATCTATGCGGCTTGTCGCAACGGTGACAAGAACTTTGATGCCGTTGTCAAATGTGTAAGGCGATCGCAATCACATTTTGTGGTAATTTATTTAATGGCATTTACTTTTGCAGGAGCCACATGGCAATGGACCACTCTTTGTGGAGATGCATTACTATTTGCGCAATGCCAAATTGGAGGATATCAATAATTTCAAGCTCGAGCATTCCCTCAAATCTCTGGGCATGCCGCACATTCTGGCCAATGGCTCAATGGACGTAAATGGCCGTAAGCATCGATTTATTGTGATGCCACGTTACGGCAGCGATTTAAGCAAGTTCTATGCCCAGAATGGCAATCGTTTGCCCGAGGCGACTGTCTATCGTTTGGCCCTACAAATGCTAGATGTATATCAGTTCATGCATAGCACTGGATATGTGCACGCTGATCTCAAGGCAGCCAACATTCTGCTCGGCCTGGGCAAGGGCGGCGGTGGCCAGGCTTATCTGGTTGATTTTGGATTAGCCTCGCATTATGTGACTGGGGATTTTAAGCCGGATCCGAAGAAGATGCACAACGGCACCATTGAATACACATCGCGGGATGCACATTTGGGTGTGGCCACACGACGTGCGGACATGGAGATACTCGGTTACAATCTGATTGAATGGCTGGGCGTGCAGCTGCCTTGGGTAAGGGAGAAACTGCTCGCAGTACCACAGAAAGTGCAAAAGGCCAAGGAGGCTTTTATGTCCGATGTTGGCGCCGCACTGAAGGCCCTTTTTCCGCAAGGAGTGCCACAATCCATCTCGGAGTACATGAAATATGTGGCCCAGCTAAAGCACAACGAGGCGCCCGACTATGACAAATGTCGCAAATATTTCCACAATGCGCTCAAGCAAATGAGAGTTGCAAATAGCGGCGATTTGGACTTTAAGCTAATCAGCAGCAGCAGCAGCAACAACAATAACAATAGTCCACCGATCGTTAAAAACGCCAAGATTAAAAAGGAAGCATCGCTGATCGACGAGTCCTCCCTTAGCGATGATGTAATCCTTTCCAGCGATGATGATGAGGACAGCGTTGCCAAATATACGCCGCGTCGAAAGCTGGCAGCTAAGGCAAAGGCAACTATCAAACAGTCGCCCCCAAAGTCGTCGCCTCCAATTCGCAAAGCGGCGCCCAAATCATCGGCTTCAGTTTCACCAAAGAAACGTGAAGCGCCGCCATCCACGTCACCCAGTAAGCGACCTAAATTGGATGGCAATGCGAATGCCAAGATCAACTTCAGTCCGGCGCTCTCGTTGCGTGCTGGCCGCGCTGGTAAGACGGTGATCAATGATGAATTGACGCCGCAGCCGCGCTCTAACAAAACGTACGAGTTCAACTTTGAGCTGGACGTCAGCATGGATGCCAATGTCATTGTGAATGTGAAGCGCAAAAAGAAGCAGCAGCAGTCGAACAGCAGCATCAGCAATACACCACGTACACCAAGGACGCCGAGGACAACCAAGACACCACCAACATCTCAGACCAGCGGCCGCCGAATGGCGACTCCAACCACACGCGTCAATTTGCGCAAAGTGAATGGTGACGGCGCTGATGGCATCATTTCGCCAGATCCTTCGTCCAGCTCCGCACGTAGTCCACGCGCAGCCGCGGTCACTGTTCGAAAATACCGCCGTTAATTGTTACACTCCATTTAAAAATTTTATCTTATTTTTGGTACTTTTCACAACACAAAAAAAAAAACAAGAAAACATTTTTTTCTACAACGCGTAACTTAATAAAATACCGTTTTTCATAATTAATTTTGATTACTTTAGGTGTGTGACAAATGTTAAGATCGGGGTGCTTCGCTTAGTCGAATTTCCAATAGCTGGGATATCGATAATCGCAAATCGATAAGCTCACAATTTGTATTCTGAAAACGTAGTCGATAAAAACGCATATCTCCCACAATTTGAATGATAGTCACCAAACTTGCTGGTAACCTCCTGCAAAGATCGGCACACAAATTTTCAGACCACGCCCACATCCCCCAGCCCCTTCGCCCATAAAAAGCGTAAATGCCTCTTTGTCTTACAGTTGTTGCGCTAAATTTCCCATGTTTGGAGTGTAAATTATCGGAAACAGCCGCCAAATATCGATATCAAAATTCTTGACAATCCTATTTGATGATGTTAATCAGTTTAATCATATATCTAACCAAATTTGAAAGACATAGTTACCAAGTTTGAAATGTATATTGCTAGTGACAACCTTCAAAAAGCCGGAACAAATTTCGAATCCAGCCGCCAAAATTCCCAAAAGCCTATATCTCTTGTAATTTAAAAGGTAAGGCTACCAAACTTTGAAGGCAGGTTACTACGAACATCCTTCATTATTTTTGTTCAGCCACGCCCACTTGCGCACCTAAAATTCTTCAAAGCTTATAACTTCCGCAATTGTAGAGCAAAAAGCTAGAAAACTGAGAAAGTTACTAGGAAGATTCTCCAACATTTTTTTTTCGTCCACGCTCAATCCCGCTTCTACCGCAATTTCAAAGACAAACTTGTAGATATACATATGTATATATATATATATATATATGTATATAAGTATATATACATATATATGTATGTTTATTATCAGCTGTGGCAAAATGCCAGTCTGACTGACGCCAGACTAAGCCACACACTGCGCTTACCTCAATCTACGTAAAAATGGGAATTATGTTAATCCAACCGACGCGAGTCCTTCGTCCTTTGGCATTGTTTGCCACAAAGAAAGGGACACAGGAGTGTGGACACTTACAGCCCAAATGGTCGGCGCATGGCTGTGTCTTATTCTACGCCATTCGAATAAATATTGCCGCATTGTTTGTCAAACAGGACTAGATTTGTAACATAAACATTTGCTCATTGAATGCAAATCATAAGCCGATTTTACAAATTTACACGAATTATGTGCAACTAATGAGTGTGGCCTAAGCCAGACACAGGGAGGAGGCTGAAAGTTCAAGTGTATATATATATATATTTATATATATCTTTTGGCCTGTCATATATTTGGAGACACATTTGAGGGTCTGTCAGGGATTGTAATGATCATCTTTGGTTTTATCGATGCAGACCGATTGCTCGAATGGATTCCATATAATATAGTTAATCGATCTCTTAAGTTTATGTAAGTATTTTGCATATCAAATTGCATTAAATCTGTATATGTTTTTCACTCTGAAAGAATTTTGACAACTTTAATTACAACAATAAAAAAAAAAATGATTGTTGCCAATTTTAATTGCTAAGTTTAAATTTATATTTTTTTTTTAGTTTTGGGATACAATTTTTCAGAGGACAAACACCAAACTTGATTTATAAAATAACCTGTCTTGAATAGAAGACTGATCAGATTATATATGCAAAACAATCCTTATACAATTTTCAAATGAACATTAACGATGATTTATTTATAGTTAGGAATCTAATTTTAGAATAGCTAAAAGGAAGGCAAAAAGAGAGAGATTTAAGATTGTGGATAAATAATGATGACTTCAATTATTTGCACATGTCTATAAATGATTATTTTAAGTAACAATTACCGATTCAGTTTATTATTTTTGATGACAATATAATTTCCCACATATAAACTCGATGTGCAGGGCTAGCTTAGCTGACTGAGCAAATGCGGTTTATTTGTACTGTAATTGATACTTTTGTTGTTGTTGTTTTGTTATTTGGGGTCGCTGTTTGGAAACTCGTTATGAAAACAAATTTACGAATCAATCAAAACATATTAAAATTTGAGGCTCAGCTCGTACAACCATTGAAAATGGCGCAGCAGATGAGTAAATTGAAGGGAGCCACTGAAAGCAAACAGCAAAAAGCAAAAAGCACCACCCAAAAATATAAAATACAAACCACAAACGATTACCACAAATACATAAACAATATGCAGAGATACAGATGCAGATGCAGAGATACAGATACTTGAGCGATTTGTATCTGTATCTTTTGCCCGGCTTGTTGTGTGTGTCAACTTCAATTACTTGCGCTGCCCTAATCAGAGGCTGATAAGGGTAATATATACATATATGTATGTGTGGACTGACTACCTGACGATGATGATGGTTATGGGAGGGGCAACGCCCATTAAACGCCTCGTTGGCTTGCCCAAAAAATGCGATTCGAATGACGGGCCAGAAAGGGATGGCAACAGTGTGTCTGCCTGTCTGCCTGCTGCGATTGCACAAAATGGCGCTGGGTCGAGTGTAGTGTGTCCTTTAAATAGCCGCAGGATGCGCCGAGATCTGCACAGTAGCCGTTTGCAACGAGACGCACAAGGATCGGAGTATGAGTGATTTTAGCATTGATTATATATTGAATCGCGCTGGCGATAGATTTGTGGGCACCAATGCCTCCATTGGCATTCTTCAGAGACTGGGTGTTAGCCTGGCACATCCTTATCATCCATATGGACGCCGAGAGTCAAGTGCAGCTGTTCCGCTTGAAAATGCTGGAGCTGGACCCATGTATGACTGGCTGCAGTACACACGCTATCATCCACCCAAATTGCCACGAGCTATGCGTCAAGGACCCGCGAAACGGACGCCAGGACGACTGCCAAGGATACCCTTCACACCCGGTCAGCTGCAGGCGCTGGAGTCCGCCTACAAGGAGTCCAATTATCTGAGCGCCGAGGATGCAAATAAATTGGCCGAGTCACTGGAGTTGACAAATACCCGTGTGAAGATCTGGTTCCAGAATCGTCGCGCTCGCGAACGAAGAGAGAAGCGGGAGAAGGACGAAAGCTGCGATTCCACCTTCTCATCAAATGCATCCAGTCCGGAGCCGGATATGATTGTCATTGTTTAATCGCTGTTATTATGTTACTGTGTAACTCGTGTGATAGGATCTAGCCATCCTCTATGCCTGCTCTGTAAATACATTTTGTTTATTTATAAATCTATGCTTAAGCAACAAACGAAGACAATACATAAATATATATATACATATGTATATACATATATTTATACATACATATATGTACAGTTTAATAAAATAAATTAAACAAAATTTTTAAAAACTAATTTCAGAACTTCTTTTGATTGTTGTATTAAAGACTGCTGTGGTTCACTCTGGTGAAACCGATCTACATATACTTACACTGATATATATATATATTATATATATATATGTATATAATCATTTGTCTGAGTATGTTTTTATGCGTTTAAAAACTGCTGAAATTTATTTTTCCACATCGCTAATTACATAAGTGAATTAATTTTTGAAATTATATCGCATCTATATTTATAGCGATTTATTCCTAAATTGTACCAAATCCTTGTCTCCTTTCTAAGGAAATATTTTCATAAATTTAATTTTAGTTAGTTTGTCAATAATTAATTTAAAAAAAAATTAAGTAATTTTCATTTTCAAGCAGTTTTCACATCAATAAATGAAAATTCGAGATAAAGAAAGAAAGATGAAAAAATAAATGCAAAAAAGTATTTAAGAATGTTTTATGAAATTTTTGAATATATGTGATATAAAAAATATTAAAATACATATTTTTCTTGTATTTCTAAAATTGGAACTCAAAGAAGAAGAAGAACAAACATGAATTAATTGGTAAATGTTTTTGTAACTGTTCCTAAGAAAACCCAAATTCGTAAACGCATAAAAAGACTCTAAAAATTAGTCAGACATGACTGATTTTAATTTTTGCAAAATATATATATATATATATATATATATATATATAATATCTATCAAAATGGATAGATCTTTTCTATTCTTCTTCAGTTGTCATTTAAATCTTTCGCTTCTAAAATCTAAAGAGAACTTTTCTTAACCAATGTAAACTTCCAATGCAAATTTTGAGTAATTTGATCTCATGGATAATAAGATCTTTGCGGAAACTGCAATTTTGACTTGTTTAACTCAATTCCCACACATGGCTCACATTAGTCCTTGCCGACAAGGATATCATGAAATATCATGTACAGGATACTGTGGCCAACAGCCTGTTGTCTATGGGAAATTCGTGTTCTAAAAATCATCAATGAAAATTAAGTAATTCACGTGCCGGGAAAAACGGCAGACAAAATGGGAGGAAGAGAGAGAAAAGATTGAGAGAAAGACAGAGAGGGTGAGAGGTAGACGGGGAGTGTATCCTTAAGCCGATTCCGCAATTGTTGCTGTTTTCATGGTCAAGAATAATTTGTTTTTCCGCTTTCCCATTGTTTGCATATATATGTATATATATTTATATATGCACCGAAAAATATCAAATTACACATAAAACTGCCGACGGCAAGGGACGATGTTTATGATTTTATTTGTAATGTCTGGGCAAATGAGCTTGCGCAAATCTGCGCCTAATCCGCCGGATAATCCGATCATATAAGTTGCAAACAAGACCAAGGACCAAGGTGGAGAGGAGTGCAAGAAGAACCCTTAAACTATATCAAATGAACAGCAGAGATGTGAAATGGAAACGGAAGGAAATGGTCAGTGAAGGGGTTTTCTTTGTTATGGGTAAATATATCAAATGACACATACATATATACATATGTATACATGCGGGCACAAATTAACTTATTTCAAACAGTAGAGATATGTAGGGGGGTTGGCGAGGGGCCAAATGGATACCTTAATTTTTATGTGGCACAATACGGCTGCAACTCAGGAACGAAGAAAGGCAGAGGCGAAAACAGAGCTGGGCAGAGGCACCAGGACTCCGACAAGCCAGAAGTCTTTTAGGTGGCTATAGTCAAAAACGATTTAAGCAAGTAATGTCCATGGGGAAGAACAGGCTCAGGATACTCACCGATCTATTGACAGGACACTGTAGACTGAGAAGTCACCTAACCAAATTAGGTATTTATAGTAGCGATGTATGCAGGTTTTGCGGAAGCGAGGAGGAATCCTCCAACGCACATCCTAGCAGAATGCGTCGCCTTAATTAGGAAAAGATGCAGCATCCTAGGGCAGCATGCCATGAAACCCAAGGACATAGAAACCCTCAACCCAACAAAGATTCTGGCATTCGTGCAGGAGCTTGGGTTGATGGAAGAGCTGTAGGCTCAGAAGGGGGCTCAATAGGCCTTATAGTTCGCAGTGCTGGTTCCCCAATTATAATAATAAATACACTCAAAATAAATCGGGCTGAAATTTGTTGAAATTCGCCATTCTTATAAAAATTTACTAGTATTTATTGATAAACATTGGCATTCTACGATTTGACAAATACAAACATTTTCCTTCCTTCATAAATTCTTATCACAATGTGATAATGGGAAAACAACATAAAAAATCGATTTATTTTCTTTGTTCAATTTGATTTCTCAGTAAATAACTTATCCCCGACAGGTTTTTGGTTTTAACTGTTTGCATCGCGATAAGATACGACTGGGATGTGAGTTCACCTTTGCAACTAAGTTGCAAATTGCACTAATCTAAAAACAGCCGTGTTTTGCGGCAATTATCAGTTTGCAATTGTCATATAATTGTCAACTAATTTGGCAACAAAACAGACCGTTTTGGCCAAGGGTGAGATCGGAAGTAAAGATAGTATTGAAATACTGGAACAGATGTAGATACAGATACAAATGCAGATGCATCTCTTGTGCTGTGGTCCTTGCGGTATTCCACTCAGCCAGAATTGCCCGGGGTTGATTGGGGTTAATTAATTTGTCCGGCAGATGCAGTACTTCTTGGCAACAGCCAGAGTAGTTGTGATGCTCGTCAAGCGACCAATTCGAGTCACACTCGTTGAGATCTGTTTTGTCGCATTGTCCCACTGTGCCCAGGCCTCAAATAGTGCCTTGGCCTGCCTCGTCTCATATCTGACCGGATTCGTTAGATCCTTGCACCATTTTCCGTTGCACCGATTCAATTGGGCAATATATTATCGCCAATCTGTAGAAAAAACAATAATTATATCACAGCAAACAGGAATTGATTTAAATATTGCACCCAGAACAAAAATTGAACTGAAATTTAGAAACTGGCTCTACAAATTGGAATTTCTAAAATTCTGGGCGAATTTTTGATATTGCTGAGTGTAGTAATCAACCTTCGGCAATGAGTTTTATGTACGGCTTACTGACCTTATCGTAGCCCCAATTCTCCTCCCTCAGATACTTGAACATCAGGGGCATGTCGACAGCAGGCCACTGGATCCACTCTCAAAGGATTCATTCGGAAATGAGTTATTCAGATGATGCCTTATCTAGTTGCAACAGCTTCTTGCCAGTCCACCGACGGCTTTCGGTAATGATGCCATCCTCAAGCTGAGGCACTACAAAGTACTGATGAAAGGTCCTTCATGGCAGCAGTCTAGTATTTATATTAGACTAGATTCGATTTATTGTTTGACTTACTCCAAGCCCTTGCTGAAACTGGCTGTAAGTTGTAGTGTCAGTTCCCCAATGCAACATTTGCAACATACCATAAACTATAGCTGCATTTTGTGTGATCATAGTTAGGGGTGATTAGATCCTTACTTTTTTCTATAATTCGTCACCAGATCGGGCACAACTAGCATTAGACACTTGGAGGTCAAAGTATTTGGGAACTGCATCCAACTCAACACAATGCTCAATATCAGTACCAGTTGAATTTTTAAGATCCCGTGAAGAGTGTCATTTTTTGTTCATTTACAGCCTCTTCTTCCGGTTTGATTAAATGATATTTCACTTTTGCCATCGACTTGAAATTTAGAGTTTTTTTTTGTTTGTTGACATTCGCCCGCAGCTCGTTGCACCATATTCAACTGCCAACCGGCAACTGGCAACTGGCAAACTGATTGTGGGTTATCAGCAATTGAACATTTTGGGGATTTGACCGACTTATGCATAGAGCAGCTGTTTCCCACCCCCTAATTCATCTTATCGTTGAAAATTTAATCAAAGCAAAACATAAAAAACTTTAAAACATTTTTTTATTTATTTTTTATTATTTATTTTTTAGAATTTTATTCTATGATTCAATGTTGTACTTTTTTGTAGTTTATCTTATGTACAACTTGAGTAAATTGCATTGATTCAAGTATCGAAAATCTTAATTAAGGAATTTCAATCTCAAACTGAGTCTAACAATCTCGAAAACGTTCTTAAACTAAGAAAAATTCGATTATTGCTCAAAACAATACTTCAAAATGTTAAAAATCTTAATCTTCACTAGTCCAAATAGCTCGACTAGGAGATACCCTGCTGAGCCCTACATAGTGGTTCGTTCAATATGAAAGTCTACGTTTCTATCCGATCCCGATGCAATTTTAACAGTTGATCAATATAATACTATAATGTCTTTGTCTTAAATCGATTCTTATCTATATACTACAGGGATAATTATAGATTAAATTAAATCAACTTGATCTACGTATGGTATACGGACAAATTATATTCCAAATTTTAAATATCTAGCCTCTGACAACGGACTAAGTCGA
Organism: Drosophila seclusa; assembly: GCA_035043575.1. Classification (NCBI taxonomy): domain Eukaryota; kingdom Metazoa; phylum Arthropoda; class Insecta; order Diptera; family Drosophilidae; genus Drosophila; species Drosophila seclusa. Next base: position 81,045 of record JAWNMX010000456.1, on the reverse strand, counting down.
CACGGCTTTTGATACTGATCAAGAATATATATACATTACTCAACTAAGGGGTCGTAAATGCATTCTTCTGTCTGTTATACGTACTTTTGCACAGCTTCAGTTTACCATTCACCCATTTTTTTAATGGGTTTATGGATCAGGGTCTCAGGAAAGCAGATGCAAAACTTTTTGGCAATAGTATCGTCAATGCACTCGGATAATTTCCTATACGAGTCCAAGCGACTTATATCGGGCACATGAACGGACATTTTTCTCGTATTGTTATGCCAATCTGCGGATGCCTCAAAGAGTGCTGCCTTTGGTTCAGCTTCGTATCTAACCAGGTAGGATTCGTACTCCTTGACTTCCAGGCCAATTTTTTGCTGCGCCGACTCAATATTTGAGAGTTTTAATGTCTGACATAATTTAGTCAGATTATTGGCTGAAAGATAATCATTTGTGGCATCGACTAATTGTTGTGCCACCTCCCTGATGTGATTATCACTCTTCAAATTATATTTTAAGGTGTGGCAAGTGCACCAATGATCACTTATGCCCGTATCGTTGCAATCTCTCGTCTCGGCCACTTCGTGGAATAAACTGTGGCAGCTGGGACATCCTTCAGGACGTGGTAACTCAGCTAGTGGCGTCTCCAGTTGCAGAATGTGCTTCAATGTGGCATAGATATCATATGGAGATGTTAGGCGATTCCTATTCGAGTGCAAATTATGCGCAAATTCTGGATATTTGTCCTTAAACCACTGGGGAAGCCAGATGTATATAATGGGCATCCTTTCCTCCAGAAAGCCACTGTCCAAACTTCGCAATGGGCCGAAACGCATACCATGATCACTGAAGAAAATCACAATTGTCTTCTCAAGCACCCCACTTTCTCTCAGTGTACCCATATATTCCAGCATCTTAGCATCCATGGAGGAGGGCAGCGCAAAGTTGTTGTGACTAAAGGAGTTCGTCCAGAACATCCCAAAAGTCGACTGATTCCGATAGACCTTAGTGAACTGTATCGCAAAGTCGTAAATATATTCCGCATAGTGACGATGGCCCAAACAGTAAGGTATATTTGAAACCATAACCTTCTTCAGTTCTCTCTCAGCGGCCAGCATCAGAGGACGCGGATAGTAATCCGTTGGTGGCTTAACGAATCCCTTGCTGATGTAGTTGAACGTGGAGAATTTGGCCCAATCCTCGGCGTAGGATGTAACATAATCAAGCTTCTTGTAGTCCTTCCACATAAGAGGACAGCCATCCATGCCACCCACTGCTTCTGGCCGACACACCGAACATGATCTCGAATTATTGAAGCCAGTCAGCATAGCCATCAAATTGGGAAATGTATTATCGCCCATCTGTAGAAAAAACAATTATACCATGACAAAAACGATCAATGTAGGGTTCACTGACCTTATTGTAGCCCCTCAGCTCGAACCAATTCTCGTCCCTCAGATACTTGAACATCAGGGGCATGGTCCGCTCAAAGTTCATGCGCGACATGGAATCAATGCCCCACAGCAGGACACTGGGTCTACGCTCAAAGGATTCATTCGTAAATGAGTTATTCAGAAGTTGTTCCTTTGGTTGCACAAATCCAAAGGCATCGTGTTGCAACAGTTGTTTCTCTTTCAACCGACGGCATTCGGTAACGGCAGCATCCACATCTCGAGGCACCAAGGAGTCCTGTTCGAAATAGCTGCATGATGTGAGTCTACAAATGATATTCGAATTTGTTTTAGATTACTTTCGGTTGTGGTTGACGTGGCCATACGTACGTGTAATCGTTATCAGCATGAGCTCCTTTTCCATTGCGTTGAATTTTTCGGTAACAACAATTGATTTTTGTGTCATTTATATGGAACTTATAGCGTCCTATCCGGTCATCATAGTCCACCGATAGGAGGACCTTACTCCTATCACAAGTTGCGTATGGCATTTTTTTAAAAATCTTGAGCACATCCTTGGTAAAGGGATTCAGGGCCGGCATGCGACAATGTGAGGTGTACACAAAATAATTATCCAATATGTTGGGGCCTAGACAAGCATAGAAGTATCATAAAAATATATGATGACTAACTATATAATTATGTTTACCCAAGCTTATATTTGGTTTCGATGGAGGATTTGAATGTGTTGTACTTTCTATTTCCAGCTGCACAATTGATGCTGATTGCTGCAAGGTGATATCCTTATCCCACAGATTGGGCGGCAACGAGGTATTACTGGGTGTTATATTAACACTAATTGTCCCATTGCTATAACAGAAAATTAACAGGAATGTGGCACATATTGCACAGATTTTGAGAAATCTATATACGCCGGATCTGTCACCGAATAAGGTCACTTCCGTTTGAATGAGTTGATACTTGATTTTTGACATATCGCTATATATATATATATATATTCAGGCAGCTGTGTGTTCTGAGCTCCGATCGCGATGGCTTCGCGTTTGAAACTGTTGGCATTGTAATCTACGCTCCATGTTCCTAAGCACTCTGTAGTTTCTCTCGACTTTAGATACTGCTATTTATCGCATTAACATTGTTACTGCTGCTCCTCGATTCTTTTCATAGAACCATGTACAGCTATTTATTTGTAGATAACACTCATTATAGAATACTATTACTGCAAGTGTAAGTTAAACAAACATAAATCATTTTGTGCAAAGAAATGACTAAGTTGCTGCATTTACCCCCTCCCCCCCCCTCCCCACCCTCCCATAACTGCCGATGTCACTTTGAATTGGCCTTATATACATATAAGCCAACTAATAACATAACTGACCTATCAAAAACTGCACACCGCCGAATATATACTCTTTCCGATTCGAAGACAACTTGGCAACACCTAAATTGCACCATCAACCGATTAGTAGATATTGATAGAAATATCGGATAAAACTCAATAAAATACAAATGATTTTATATAAAATAGAAATAAAACTTTTTTAATTTCATTTCTCCGTTCCATAACAGTTACACTTTGAATAAAAAAATCATTTTTCACAGAATTTTTTTAACAAATGGTAATGGTTTTTTAAGCCTGCAGGTTTGTTTTTTACCATCGAAGAAATCGGTTTGGCCTTGAGTCGTCCACTTTTTGAACCCAGGTGATGGGTTTTGCGATTATTCTGTCGCATAGCTCAACTGTCGATGGCAAGGAGTGGTTTCCCCCATATATTGGCAAGTTGTTCGAGTATGAACACGTGACGCTCTCAGCTGGCTCATGCAGCGCCCTCAAATTTAGGCACTTGGGGCTGGCCTGCATGGAGTCAAGCTATTTCCAGGGAGGTTAGAGGAGATGTCGATGGAGTGAGACAGCGGTCGCCTTACAAGCGGCTGCACTCGATATGAGACCAATGCGGTCGCCTTGCGAACGACTGCATAATGTATTTCCATATATGTATTTAGATTTAAGAATTGTTTATTAATAAATATAAATAATTAAGAACTTATATTTTGAGCAATCAGAACTTGTAATTCGATCGATTCTATAATATATAATGATAGATTGCCATACTTTACGTACAAATTATAGTACTCTGTGGAAGAGCATGCAAATACCAAATACCAACGTCACTATTATGACACTCCCCAATAGTTGGTAGCATCATCGCACTTTTAAAAATAGCGAAAATAATTAACACGATTTTCTGAATAAGCAAAAAGTTCAAGTTATCAATTAATTATGCACTCATACGTGCACATTGCATATTGAATGAGCAACAATTTAGAAATAAATAAAAATGCAATTTAGAGTTTAATTTGCATACGACGAATCGCCACTCTTTGTTCTCGCCTTAAAAATAATTTGTTAGTGTTTTTATTTAAAACAATGAGTAAGAAATAGTTGCGAATCAGTTTTGACACAGCTTCAATAAAAGTGAATGAAAACAAATTTTTGGAAACATAATAATTAAAATACATTTTGATTGTTTAGATGTGATAAAGCTACAATCAGAATATTCGCTTTCCATCAGTCAACACAAACATTTAAATATACAGTGAGAGACAGCTCAAGTCGACCAGTGTCAAAGAAAAATAATAATTGCCTGCAACTTATTTGGACCAGGTACATTGTGGACACCTGGGTGGAGGTGGGGAAACCTCAGTTTATTAGGGTCATGCATTCATATTGGTGGTTAATACATGTTAATACCTACCATCGGCTTTTGGAATTTTTGAAAAATAATGAATAATTAGCTTATGGCAGGCAATTACGTTTATTCTTTGACACTGGTCGACTTGAGCTGTCTCTCACTGTATGTGAACAAAATTAAAATACACTTTAATTGTTTTTTGGTTTTTAGTTGTTTCTATTTAAAATCATGGCCAAAAAGATATTGCTTTTTGAAAGCAATAAAGTTTTGACCAAGGTCCAGTGCTTCCCATCAATTAAAACAACCCGTTTAAAATATAATTATAATTAAAAAACGCTTTGATTATATTCAGTTTGCATTTTTTAAATTTTATTTGAAAAATTGAATTTGAAACCACTCTCCATTCGATTCAGCTTCAAACTGCTTATATTTTATCCAAGATACAATTGAAATTGAAATAATCTTTTATTGTTATTCGTTTTTTAGCATTTTTGTTGTTTTATTCACTTAAAAAGTTATTGATTTTGGCAATCGATTCAGATTCGACAAAGCTAGAATTAAAATGATCAGTTTCTGTTGAAAATTATGTTAATTTACATTCAATGCAACGGTACATCCCTACAGATGTTAAGTCTCTCATTAATGCGTACTAATGCGTACTAAGGAGCAGAATTATGTTAAGGAGCAGAATTATGTTAAGCAGCAGAATTATGTTAAGCAACTATTGAGTCCCGAATAAACTTTCCTAGAATTACTACGACGGTGGTACTTGGGTTTTATTTTTCTTATCCAGGCATTCCCTGACGCGGGGAAACTTCGCTCCAACAGTTTTCAACTGTTTTCGAATCAGAATTAAAAATGTAATTTGATTGTTATTCGTTTTTGCATTTTTGTTTTATTTCAATAATTTAAGTCATTTAAAAATGTACATATACAATAATATACGTATACTTTTTATAACACAAGTATACACAAAACTTCATAAATAATAAAAAATGTTCATGAAACGCATTACAAATACTACGCACAAATTATTATTATTGTTGCAATATGCCTTTCGAAGAGTGTGCGCAGGCCGGCCGAACTTGTGACTGACTGTGCCGTGACCAAAAAGTTCAACAACAACAACAGCAAGCCAAGACGAGACCAGTAAAAAATGCGCGCACACTCTAGTATAAAAAAGCACAAGCACATTATATCATTTATCATTTCAGTTGTGGCTTTAGCATAATACGTAATATGTAATAATGTTCGTAATATTATTTCATACATTTGACGTTTTACACATGTTGTTCTCTGTTTGACGCTTTTCCTTTTTTTCTTCTTTTTATCTATGTTATATCTGTATTCTGTATTCTGTACTCTGTATTCGTTTTCTTGTTTGTTTTCTTCTTCCGGTTTCTGCTACGACATTTTCTTTCAATTCTACTGTAGGTGAGTTGTTTTCCATTTTCTTTTTTTCCATTTGCTTTTTTTTTGTTTTTTTTTTTGTTGGTAGGTTGGGTTTCCTTTTTTGTTGAATACAAATACAAATTCAATGCCTAATACATAAGTTGTTGCCAAACACACACACACACACACACACACACCATGTTGGTGGGTGTTTGGCAAAAATTGCTCATAACAAATTCTAATACATACGATAATAGTTTTCTCATCCAACGACTGTGTTTACTGTAGTACATTATATCTCTGAATCTCTTCTATATATAAATATGTGTATATATATGAATATATATACTTTCAAATGTCTGTGTGACATGACATTAGTTCAATCAACCACTACTACTTCTAATCGCCTCGCGAAAATTCGCAATTCGCCCCCCATTTTCAATCGGTCCACTTTATGAGTGAAAGATTTCCACATAATTCGCCGGATAGAGCCCGACACGTCCATTCATGCGTCCCTTGCACCAGCCCTGCTCATCCTCATCCTCCAGTTTCTCGAAGACCTCACCTGAGGGGTTTACAAATAATAAAATATTATGATTGTGTAACAGACACTTGTCATAGATCGTACGATATCTATACACATATATATATATATATATAGATGTATGCATACCTTGCTTGAACGTGAGCTCGTCGCTTTCAGCGCCGTCATAGTCATATAAGGCCTTCACGGGCACACCCGGCTCCCCGTTGTCCACCAGCACATTGTCGGCCTCATCCCATTCCTCCTCCTCGTCGAATGGATTGGCGTCCACTTTGCCGTTGCCATTGCTGTTTGAGTTGTGTCGTTGTGTTGCATGCAAATTGAAATCAATTAGTTCAATGAAAACAAGTAAAAGTGCTCTCCACTCGCAGATGCAACGGCCAAAAGATACTCAGTCAATGTCAGCTATTAAATAACTGTGCTTCTTCCTCTCTGATATCTACACTATTATTATAAATCTCGAGAATATGCATAATTTATGATGCTAACGATGCTACCCACTCTCTGCAGTCAATTCGAAATGTTACAGGGTATAATGAGCAATGAACAACAGACATAATGAGCGTTAGTTGACCACTCGAGTGTAATCTAAAGCAACAATATACACAACACACACACACACACACACACACACACACACACACACACTCGTATACACAAAAACTTACGTTACGCTCGCGTTGCGATTAGATGCTGCTGCTGCCGTCGCGGCTGTTGCCGCAGCGCCGGCACCGGCTGCGGCAGCGGATGTTGTCGACACCGTTGATTTGGTTTCGACTGTTGTGGCAGAGGTTTGTGTTACTTGTTGTTGTTGTTCCTGCTGGCTGCTGCTTCGTCCGCTCGCTTTACTATTGACGCTCGCGTTCTTCTTTAGACTATTTGTTGTGGGGTATTCCTGTTTGCGGTCACAAAACAAAACAATTATTACAATTTATAAGCGTTTTCACTGGGGCACAATTCTTCTTACGTGCACATCCTCGGCGACGGGCCGCTGATTGATGAGAGTTATGGGTGCGGCGGGCAGCGCCTCTTTTGATTTGTTGCCCTTGGCTATGTCGCGGAACTCCTCCGTGTATTCCTGCAAATGAAGTTTCATCATGTTCAATTCACATTTAACTGACTTTTAACTCGGCCTGTCTCTCTCTCTCACCACAAATGCCGGCCAGTTCATGGCCATGTTAATGCCATGATTATTTGACCACCATTTCAAGTCCTTTTGTTGGTCCGCATTGTTAATTGTATGATAGAATTCCTCATAGATCTGGGGCAGGCTGTGATCAAAGAGAGAAACAATTTAAATTATAGATATCAAGAAGAAGAAGAAGTAACTATTCTATTCATATACATAAAGCAAGTTTTATCTCTCTGATAAGCACCATGGAAGATAATAGTTTCTTTAGTAACGAGAGAACAATAAGCCAAGTGGATTTTGGTGGAATGGGGCCTCTTTCCAACCCACCGAAATTCGATCTTAGCCAACCCAAGCTAACTAGAATATTGAAAGAGTTATAATATGTTCCCAACACATATATAGATATATATATATATATAATTAACTTAATCCGTCTATCCATTATGAATGTCTACCTATTGAAGTAGGTTTTTATAGCGATTTCTAAACTAGATATCAAAAATCGATTTGGTATGCCAAAAAAAAAAAATTCAAAATGAAATAAAAAACTAAATAATAAATGGAAGAAAAAATAAAAAATTAAAAAACAAAAATTAATAGAAAAGATCATAGAATATAAAGATGATCATTAAACTTCTTTAGTCTAGAATAAATTCTCAAAGTAAACAAATATAAAGAAAGAAATAAAAAAGAATTTTGAAACAAGTTTAAAATAAAAATTATGAAATTTAAAAATAAACATTAAATTCCTATAGAGTGGGAAATATACTTAAGAAATGTGTTTTTTTCATATTGATTTCTATTTTGTGGAGGAACCTAAGAAGTACCAGTTGAAATTTGACTTAGGTAGACTAGCTTATATAGCTCATAGCATTAGGAAATCTGAATATGAATTAAGTTCTTGAAACTACATTCTTAATTTGAAGACTCAATATCCACAATTGACACATTTATGGGAATAGACTTTTGCAATTACAATGTAGTTAGTCATATTGATCAGTTACATAGCAAGTCTGATATAGCTATATGACAAGTTTTATAGGGCTAACCTTTGCACTTTGGTCGGGTCGAGAGACGAGTGCACATTGAATAGCACTTCCTTGAAGAACTGCAGTCGTGTCTTCTCCATAGTTTGGCACTTCTCAAAGACGGATGTCATATCCTCAATGTAAACGGAATTATATTTGGTTATTTCACTAATGGCCTGCTCATATTTCTCGCGGCACTTTTGCACTTGATCTTTGGTCTTTTGCACGCGATCGTGCATCTTCTTCACCTGCAATGTAATACCAACAAATGCATATGTAAATACAAATTCAACAAAGCCATACAACTGTCTGTCGATATATATATATATATATATTTATATATATAGTATATGTAGCTAACCTGATCGGGTGACAGTGAGCTGTCCGCATTGGCGTTGCGCTCTTGATTGGTGGCGCTGCGCTCCGTTTTGCATGCTGAATGATAATCGGCTTTGGCCTTCTCCACTTTCGCCAAGAGTTTGGCCCACGGTTTCTGTGCCTTCTTGAACAGATCCTCCATATCTTTGCGCTCCTTGATCTGCATCAGCGTGTGATGATAGTTATCCTTTTGCCACGTCTTTATCTGACTATTGACATCATTGCACAGATTATCCTTGATCTTCATATGTACATCGGATAATCGTTCCGATTCAGTTAATACACCCTTCCATGCCGCCTCTGTGGTGCCATATTCCGGTCCTGTTAAACGACAGAATATTGATAGACTTTTAATATATTTCGAACACAGCAAATAAAAATCACTTAATCAGACAAGAAAAAAAAATGATTCGCTAATAGTAAATTTAGCTAGATTATGTGCAAACGATTGTAATTAATTATTAATCAACCTGGTCACATCTTTATACGCCATTATTATTGTGTGTCATTATTTAAAGATTTTCAAGCATTTTGATTGTCGTTGCTGCTGATGTCATCGAAGCGTTAAGCGCTTCTTGACGGGCCTTTTTATCTAATCAGCTCAAGAATGCGATTGTGTTTGTGTGATTGTGTGTGTTAGGTGTGTGCGTGTGTGAGGCACATTTTTTTAACGCATATTTTTTTTTATTGTGTGCTTAGAAACATAAATGAAAAACCGTAATAAAGATTATACGATGGCCACTTAATAATTGCAAATTTGGAATGCACGAAACTCAATTTCTCGATTGACTAACGGGCCACACTCTCAACTATTTTCAATTGGCGCCCACCACTCACACACACACTCACACACACACACTCACACAGATAAATTGAAGCGCTTAGCACAGAAAAAAATAAACACGTTCTATTTTTTTCGCTCATCGCATTGATTTTTGAAACCATTTTGCGCGACGCTTTGGTGCCGGTTTTTTTTGTTTTTGTTTTTTTCTGCTACTCTCGTCAATTGGCTGGTTGAGTGGGTCTTCGGGGATCCGCCTGCGCCCCCCTCTTCCCTCTTCCAGCCTGCTTATAACTTTGGCTGGACGCAACTAGGCAAATTCCGTAGAAGCCGCTTTTTTACACGCGAAGAAATAATTTTTTTTTTTTAATTTTTAACATTTTATATTCGCAAAAATCACAGTTATTATTATTATGCAAGCAATTAAGTATTGAATTTAAGTTAAATCAAATAATTTATATGAAGCTATGTGAGAAGTGCTTTTTTTTAAGTGTACATATGTCTGTCCGCAATTGCTATTCGTCTGTCTATCAGTCCGTTCGTTCATCATGTTTACTGTGAAAGTGGACAGAGAGCAGAAAGCAAAGGCGTTGGCGATGGGCATAACAACAGCAACAACAATTGCAACAACAACAACAGCAGCAAAAGCAGTTAACAAAAACAATATAAAAAAAGCATTACACTCTGTACTCGATTTCATTTCACACAAGAGAAAAACAACAACAAAACGCACACTGGCACGCAAATTGTGACAAAAATGGCTGAAATCGGAGCAGTGACATTTTGGTTTTAAATAGGCCAATTTGGCATTCCATTCGATGGCACAAAAAGCAGAAGAAGAAGAAGAAAAGCTCCGCTTACAGCTCGATTGGGAAAACTCGTCAAATTACTAAAATATTTGGAATATTTTTTATGTATATATGACTAGCAGATTGATTGATTGATCAGAGCAAAGTTACAATAGAGCAAAATTCAGATTTTGAATATATACTTTACAGTTAGCATATTATATTTTTTTTAACACCTGACAACTTGTGGAATACGAAATGCTTTTTTTCCTGCTATTTAGGACCACAGTGCGACAATGGAGATGGAGACAACAACAGGTAAAACAAATAGCAAAAACAAAATAAAAAGAGCAAAAAAATGTTGCTACAAAAAGCCCATTAATAGCTTAAGCCACTTATCGCAAGAACAACACCAAGAACAACGGTAACAAAAAGAACAACGCGCAGTACACGAATGATGTACACGAATATGACATGAAGAGGAAGAAGAATAACAGAGTCTATTGTCAATTGACGCTGGCGCTGGCAACGGGTCACCGCTGCTGCTGCGGCTGCTGCTGTTGTTGTTGCTGCTTCATTGGGTCGTCAAAGCAGGCGTGAATGAATGCGTAAACAAATAACACGGTCAATATACATACATACATATTAAGTACCCATTAGTAAAGGGGTTAAAAGAGAGTGCCTGAAGTTTTGCAAAAAAATGCATCTCCGACCCCCAAAAAGTATGCATTTTTGTATGTAAGTACGTGTGTATAGTATTCTTCGTGAGCATCAATATCCTAACAGTGATCTAGTAAATGAAACCCCATTACTGAATGCCTGTACTGTAATTCATTACCTAGTAATATTAGGAGTTGTTTGCTGGAGCTTCTTAAGTCAAACAATTACACCATATATATTACAAATAAATATATATTGGGTCTTTTCGCTGCTGAGAGAGAGATAAAGAGGGCATCTCCCAGCTGTGCACTTTTGATTGTTATACTTGTTATACACTCACTTTCGATTAGAGCTGTCTTATATGAAACTATTATAATTTTTAATCAAATTCAATGCATTGAAAAATTAAAAAAAAGAGTTATGATAGCGAACTTATTGTTTTGATCATTTTAAAAGGTAAATAAATAAATATATAAATTAGTTTTTGGTTGAGGAAGTGTATCTGCTAGTTGCGCTTACCTTTCTCAATGAGTTCACCCCATTTCTTGGACCAGGTGCGCAAACTTTTTGCATATCCCTTCTCAATATCGGCGCGCTCCTGTATCAGTTGCTGTAGGTCATTGCAGAGTCTGTGCCGAGTGCCGACAGATGAGTGGATGAGCCATCACATAAAAATAGAGAGGAGAGCAGAGAAGAGAGAGCGAGAATACATAACAACAAAAAAGGAAAAGAGGCAAGTAAATAACCGGTTATTTAAGTTGTACACTTTTTTTGTGTTATTGCTGGCAATGACCCAAGCAGCCAGGCCAGTGTTGTGTTTTGATTTGTGATTTGTATTTTGTGTTTTACTCACTTGTAGCTATCTTCGATGCGTTTGGTGGTTCGTTTATAATTGCCAGGCTCCCAGAAGGAATCACTTCCAGCCTGCAGAAGCTGATCATCGCTGTGGTGGGACATTTCCTGTTCCAAGATTATAGAAAAAAAACAATCTTTAAATTCCATTTATCTGGCCACAATGCTATAAGGCACAGCAAGAAGCAACAAGAACAACAGATTCCAGATTTGTGTAAGCAAAATGACGTAGCCAAAAATCATCATCATCATCGTAGTCAGATGAAACCAGCTAGCTAAGAACCAGTTATGCAACACTTGGCTGCTAAGACTCATCTGCTGGATGAGCACATTCATTTCAATGCAACCCAACGATTAAAAAATAGCTTTAAACAAAATTTGAAAAAAATAGCTATTCGAATGCTAAATACCCTTGTAGCAGTGACTTCATTTGTTATTTATAATAGTCTCTGACGCAAGCACAATCGAATCTTGGTTTTATATTTTTTTTATTTTCTATTTGTTTTTATATTTATTTGCAAGTATCACGAAATTAACATCTAATCATTTTCCATTTATTTAGTATGCATCACACAAATGAGTGTGTAGAAGTAATTCGATTACTTTTCTGCGGGCACAGATTGGAAGCTATATATAAGAAAAATAAAAATAAACTCTTGATAAAAATAAATTACAATTTTTAGGAAAAAGTTGATTGGAAATTTCCCCAAGTTAAGCTAGGCATTTTAAACATAAATACATTTATAACATCAACATAACTAAAAAGAGTATTTAGTCTTCGGCAATGCAAAGAGAAATAATATTTTATTTGCTCAGTTCTACACCTGTTCATAATATGATATCATATTGTACGATAAAATTAGACAAAAATGTAAGTAACTGAAAAAGAATTTCATTAACAGTAAAATTTAGCAGCAATTTCTCAATTAATCATTGAAGACACAAGCAAATCAAGAAATTTAATTGAACATCGAATTTGAATTTGAATTCGAAGTCGAATACGATGGGAGGGGCAATCAGACAATTGTCTAACTGTAATTGGCGCCCCTTTTGAGCTATCTGACCTTTTTTTAAAAGTGCATATCGATAACGATTAAGTTAAGCGTCTTTAGCTATACATTAATATTTTAATTTCAACTTAACGCAATTGATTTCTAAGTTATTTTCAATAGAGTTTTTGCAAGCAGTGCTAAAAAAAAAACCCATCAGCTGTTTGTAAACAATGCAAATACAGGCACATAATGTATTGCATGACACACACACACACCCACATACATACAAAATGTTATCAATGGCTGCGGCATGCAGACTGCCAGACGGTCACTGACTGCCGGCATTTGCTGCCATTCGCCCAGCAGCCCCTTCCATCCCCCCAAGGGTAAACCGTGTGCGTGTGTGTGAATGGCAATTTGGGCGGCTGGATCAAGCTTTGCTTTGCTTTCGCTTTTGACATCGTCAACATCAAGCGATCTGGCAACGATATTTTTGTTTTACATAGGGGTCTGTTTTTGTTTTTGTATTGATATATATATTGATATACAAATATGTATATATATATGTATAATTTAACTAAATGCAGTCATGTTGCTGTTGTTGTGGTTGCGGTCAGTTGAGTAGAAATTTTCAACAGAAAGTTAAAAAACTGGTTGACGCATACTTCGCATATTTGTCTAGATAAGCAAGCCGAAAAGCAAAAACAACAGTAACAAACAACAAACACACATACACATTCAGGTAGACTAAGCACACACACACACACCGACAAACACATGCACAAGGAAAAAGATAAGGCTTGAAACTCGTTTATCTGGCCTCAAAGATTGAAAATTTTTACGTATTTCAAACAAATATTTGCACCTGTATCTTAGTTAAGCTTACATAAGTTCGCACAACCCACACATTTTTCCAAGCAATTAAATGTTTTGTTTAAAAAACACACACACAGTCGCACTTAAATTGTTTCCTTTTTTTTGCACTAATTCAGCGCGCAGCGAAGAACTCTTCATACACACACACACACACACATACTATAACAGACAGTTAGACCTACACACACACACACACATATGCAATCAACACACAAATTCCGCTACACAAGCACCGCACCCCGCTGTCAACACCCAGAGAAACGAAACGCGTTCACACGAAATTCTATGTAAAAATGTTCTTATTGCTTCTTGCCTTCTAGCAGTTTTTTTTTATTTTTTTTTAATATTTTGCATATTTATGGCAACGATTAGGACTTTGAATTTATTGAATCGAGACATACCAAAAAAACAAAATAGCCGTAAAAAGCACTACAACAACTTGCGTGTGTGTCTGAAATCGCCAACTAAAAAAAAACTAGCAGGGCTGGCAAAGCAACAACTTGACTGTGAGCTGGCCGAGGGCTGCACTTTGTCATTGGTTCATTGCGCGGCGAAATGTTGGTTCATGTGCCCTCATGACACCTGCTTGTTTGTTTTTAGCATGCAGTGATTAGCAGTCGATTGTCAATTCCATTATTAGCGACATATTCAAATATTGTTTGTAATTTATACAACAATAAAATGTGTAAAAGCAAAAGTCTGTGTTTAATTTATAGTTTGTTGTCTTCAAAAACAGTAGAAACACTAACGTAGTTGCCGGATCTACGAAACGCATAAATTAGGAAATTCATGTTTGAAGATTTTGTGCTTATGCGGCTCACACACGATACGATTTAGTTGACAGCCTGCCAGACTTTTCACCGCTGTTAGTTGGCGGCATTTTTAAAACAGTTTTAAGCAAATTTGTCAATTTCAATTTGCAACATCTGAAATTAAATTGTAGTCAAATTACTTACACGCCCGAACAGCTTCCAGCGCTGCATTTTTGATTTGGATACAAAATATATGCAAAACAGAAAACAAAAATATATAAACCTAATTTTATTTGACAAGAAATTCAAAAGATTTTTACTCCTCCCTTGCCACATAGGCGAGCATAAACTCCAATTTCTTTATTAGTTGGCCGATTTTGTGGCGATTTAATTCCACGCTGCCAAGGCGCAAAGCGAATAATTTTTGAAATTTCGCCTCCTCGAGATGCGTTCGCTTCTTGGACAGTTGCAGAAGATGAAGAATGTCGCTTAATGCGGCCAATTTATGTTGCTTGCTGGCCATCAATTGACGCACATCCTCCAGCAACAGCTCCCGACTCTCCACCAACAAATTGTTGGGCGTATTTCCATGCGTGGTGCTTGCCTCCATTTCCACGGAGATGACTGCATCCTCAGCATCCTCGTAATTTGTGTTGTATTTCAGCGTTGCACTCAAATTGACAAGTTGAGCAACTGCCTCGCTGGGATTTGTGCGCTGTTCGCCGTTGAAGTAGCGTGCCACACATGCATAGGCGCTCAACATGTTCCACAGATTGTAGTGCACGCAGGACGATGGTGTCCTTTTGCACAGATCCTTAAATTGAGGGATGTTCTTGTGTATTTCTGGCATGTCATCCTTTTTAGCCTCGCTTAGTACAACAATTTTGGAGTTTTTGTGCGTCCACCAGGGCTTGTAGTCTGGCATCAGTTGCATAATGTTGCCGCTGGAAATTAATTGCTGAAATTCCTGTTGCTCCTCTGGCGTTAATCTGCTCCAGACTTCATCCGCATCATTTATATCGATGCCCTTGAGACGTGCTGCAATATCCACGACTTCCGCCGGCTCTTGTGCAAAGGATTGCTCATCAGCATCGCCCTCCTCACCGTCGTCCTCCTCGTGCTCACTTTGTTGTCCGTGCGCCTCATCATCGGAATCCAACGAATTATCCAATCCATCAGCATCGAAATCTTCGGGGTTAAAGCCGGCCTCGGTTTCACGCATACGCTTGAGTATGTCATAGATTTTACGCATATCCTGCTGACTTTCGAGCGTCGTCCTTGTTGCACTGGCCAATTCGTCCTGAATGCAGGATTTGAAGAATTGCTCGGAGCATTTTAAATGCTCCTTGGATTTGTAGCAGGCGACGCTGCAATAAATCACATTGCATTTGGGGCACGTGTATTTGAATGGCGCCACTTTACAGCTGCAAATGGGGTTAAAGTTGTTACCTTGAATATGACCATTATTCAATATACAAACAAATGACAATTCTCTGCGGCTTCCGACATTTTGAGCAAAGCAAGAAATGCAAATCCGCCAAATTGTTGGAGAGACAATCATATGGTTTCGCAGCGTTGCCAGCCTAGGGGCATTTTTTGCGCTTCACTGTGAATGCCAATTTGAGAGTGAACAAAAAACAAAGTTTTTTTTTAAATAACTAAAACTGCTAAGTCAAATTCACTTTACTTTATAAAGCAATAAAATTGATTCATTTAATAACATTGATATTTTTCCATTTAAAATCAATTTATTTTGTGGTCGGCTTACATATACAATTGTCCGTTGTGAAAACATGAAAACATTAAGTGAACTCTTAGATTTAAATATTTTTATACGATTAATTGCTTATAAGCATCGTGTAATCCTTAACAGTCTGGCCGTGCTTGCAAATGTTCTGTAGTGGCATCGCCATGCACTGTGACAGCTGCAAATCAAACGATATTATAAAAACAGAACGTGTTCCGTTTCCAAGCGAGATCAACGTCGAGTGCTCGTTTTTTCGTGGTCGTGCGGAGACTCATTTTCCCTGATAGTGGTACGAAATGTCAACAACAACAACAGCAAGTAGCGCTGTTAACGGCAATCACTATGAGCAATTGCATCAAGGACGCACCAAGATGTACAAGTCGAAAGTGGATGTTGTCTTAGGCGCCCAATGGGGCGACGAGGGCAAAGGCAAAGTGGTCGACATGCTCGCATCCGAGGTGGACATTGTCTGCAGGTGTCAGGTAAGCACAATTAAAAAAAATAAAAAATTTCGTATGAAAAAATCAAAGAGGGAAAACAGAGATTTGATAACAGCGCGCAGGGCAAGGCAATTATCCTTGTGTCAAGGACACGGCTTGGGCGCCAGGTTCGATGACGCCGAAAAAAAAACAACAAAAATCATTGCAGCAGCATGTGTGAATTTTACAAAAAGATACATTATTTTCATCAGATTTAGCTATTATCGCTTTAACTGGCCGACCGCATGCTTAGCTTTTCCATTTCTTTATTTGTGTGTGTGTACTTACATGTATGTTTGTATGTATATGTGCGTAGTTGTGTTGTGCATTTTGCGGGTGTATGTGTGCGCACCGCCTTCGCTGGTGTGTGTGTAACAGTGCTGTCAGCATTTTTGAAAGCAAATAAAACAGCTAAATCGACAAAGAATATTTGACAGAAACAGTGTAAGAATATTTGACGAATAGCTAAATATAGATAAATCCTTTTATTAAAATGTATTAAATTTTAAATTAAAAATAAATACTAATATTTATTGAAAAATAATCAAGATATTTTTATTTGCTAATTTTTTTGCCAAATGCCGCCAAATTTTAAGGCTTAGCCATTAATAGCCAAAATGACAGCACTGTTGAGCAGATAAGATAGTCTTGTATATGTGTGCGCGCTCAGTTAGTCAGTCAGTAAGTCTGCCAACGTCTGCTGCTGCTGCCTCAGCACATTCGTCACTCGCTTGGTGTTAGCCGTTTGTTTTCTGTGTGTTTTCCTTTTCTGTTCTTCTACAACTAGTCTTTATGCGTGTATGTGTGTTTTTATCTGTATATGTACACACTTGGTCGGGTCGCACACACATACATGTAATATGTACACACTTGCTTGCTGAGCGAGACAGCGGCTGCTTTTACATAATCTCTCCCAACCATTGTGAATGTCCCGCGCATTATTCAAAAATACGTCACATATATATGAAAACAATCTATGAATGTATGCGTGCATATACAGTCGTTTATGCATGTGTATGTGTGTATGTAGTTATCTAAGCATTTCACAAACTGTACTCACAATTTCCCATATATATATATATATATACATATGCTTGTGTATGTATTTATTTTCTCATTGTTTTTTTTTATTGTTTTTGCAAATTTTACGGTTTCAACTTTAGGTAAAGAATTGCGTGTACCGTTATTTTGTTGACCCTGTCCTAACAACTTGTTGATTTCTGTTTTCTGTTTTGGGTCGTCAAATAGTTCATTGAACGAATAGTTGTTATATATATAAATATATATATTAGTATTAACACCAGCCCTTTTTACTCGGTTATCAGTTATCAGGGATTCTTATGTAATTCCTTCCGACAGCAGCTGATTTTTTCTATTATCTGACTCATGCAGCAAATGCCTCTCTCTGTTTTTTTGTTCTCTCTTTTTGTCTCATATTGCGCAGCGAAAGTTTCTTGAACACGGAACAACAACTCGGCAACAATTTTTGCTATAATCTTATCAATAATGAGCCCTGTACAAAGACACCATATACATATGTAGATATATGTTATATATGATTAGCTTGTTGTCGAATAGTTTGGTTGGTTAACATTTGGCTGATGGTTTTTTAACAGTTAATTTTTTTTGTTGCTTATATAATATGTTAGAAGAGATTATTATATGACAAATCGAAGCGAAACTTGAACAGTTGCCAAATGAGAAAAAAAACGCAAATAACATTTTCGTTTTTCTTTATCACACAACAGATGCAAAAAACCATTTCGTTTTTCTTTTATATATACATATATTTACATATATATATTTATAATCGTACATAAAATGTAGTTTGTGTCGCTCTCAGCTTCACAGCTAGATATTTATTTGTTACTTAATACCTGCTGTTCAACAATATTTATTTATTTATCACACGACTTTTAATAAACAAAAACAAACATGCTAATTTTGTATACAAACAGAAAAAAGCTCTCTGTGCCATGTACATGTGTGTGCTTGTGAGAAAGATTAAGTTAGCTAAAAATGTTAAACTATATTACATTATTTTAAGTTATAAATAAATGATTTGAAAAAAATCAACTTTTTACTTACTACTGTAATATAAAATGCTGCATTTAAGTGCTGAAAATTGATTAAGCATTTAGACTCAACGTGTCCAATTTGTGCAACAGAGCCACATACATATATACAAACTATTTATGCCCATTATATATATTTTTATTTTATTATTATATTTCTAATCTCTTCCATCTGTTTAGGGTGGCAATAACGCTGGACACACGGTCGTTGCAAATGGCACCGAATTCGATTTCCATCTGTTGCCCAGCGGTGTCGTTAATGAGAAATGCATTTCGGTTATCGGTAAGTGTGGATCGAGGATCGGGAATCGGGCATCGATATCACAGAATGAACGTGCTGCCCCAAATATATCGGAATTCAAGAAACAAGAGACTCAAAATTCAAGATCAAGCAAGCAAATCAACATGTATATGAATGAAAATGAATATTTCTCAATGAAAGTTAGCATAATTCCTTTTTCCCTTTGTTTCTATCAATCTCTAATATACTGTCAGTTTATCTTTGTTCCTATATATATATTTATATTTATATGGTTCGATATAGTATAGATATAAGTGTAAACATCGAGTGAATTTGCTTTTATTATTATGTTTTTCTCAGCATTTTCTTCTAGTGCAAAAGTGAAATTGAGCGTATATAAACGAAACGAAAATAAATATATTATATATATATATATATATAGAGTATGTATAGGAATTTTTTTGTTGGCAAATGACTTAATGCAACATTGACATTGGCTTTTGCGGTCAGTTGATTTTAGTATTTGGCTTTGACATCTGCCTGAGAAAAGGCTGTTCATTTTCTATTTGCGCTTTTTGTATTTTGTTTATCTAGGCCATTGCAGTCAGACAACAAAGTCAAAGACCATCAATTAGTGACTTTCGATTCCTGTCTGACGTCAATATAAATATATATATAACCTTGCAGAGCATACCTAAATTTGAAGGAGGCATCTGCGAATCCAAATGCCATTTTTTCTGTTGAAACTTGAAATATATCCGACGTTTTGCAGCAGGTTGTACATTTGCTGAAATCGGTAGGATTAGACCAAACTATGGGTTGGACATATACTCGAAAGATGAGTTCTTGGTTAAGACAAACAATTTACAATAGTTAAAATACTTTTCAAAAAAAAAAGGTTTGCTTTTTTTTGGGATTAATAATCGATAAATATCGATAAGCATTAGCAATAAAGACGTTTTTAAGCGGATATTTTTAAAAGATGAAAATAAGTTGACAAACCTGGAAGTAAATCGAAGAATTATGAATAAGAGTAAAGGGTATCCTTCAAGTCGAGCTTGCCTATTTGTTATGGATGTGTTGTTGCAACAGGCAAGGTCATTTCCAAGCACACGTTTCTGCAACTTTCTTTATTTGTTTTGTTGTGCTTAAAGTTTAATCGATGTGTTCCCCGCTTGGGGATTCTCACAACAACAACAACAACGACGACGACAAAAAGTAAATAAAAAAGCGAAACGATAAAGAGAGGAGGAAGAGAAAGAGAAATTTACCGTTGCCTGTCATCGGTTGTCACAAGACTAATTTATGAGATAATCGCAATCGACTGTACAAAATATTTGTGTGTGTATTGGTGAGCTTTGCAATTCATATGGGAGACACTCAGGGTTAAATAAACAATAGCTCACACACAGACACACACACACACATACGTCTATGCCGATTTATTATAATGAAGCAGTTAACTTATTATTTGCCAGTCAATTAAACTACAATAAAAAAACAAAACAAGTTTCACTCGAATCGCGTGCCTCATTCAGCAACAAAATAAACAGTCTTAACAAACTAAATCCAATTGAATTACTATTCAGCCATCTATATAGAATATAGACAATTTTTGTATATCATTATTATAGTAGATAAAAAAAAAGTTGCAAGGCAAACAATTGCGATTCCACACCAAATCAGATAAGGTGCCAACGGCTGATGCACGTGTTTTTATGGTTTTTATGGCCTGTTATATGGCAGCATTTCATTCATATCTACAATTAGATTAGATAAGATACTGCCGCTAAGGCGTTACTCTTCAGACGGTTAATGCATATTGTTATTATGTATTATTGTTATATATATTACCTACATGAAGCAAAAGCCAAGTAAATTTAGCCAAGTTGGAATAAAGATAAAGCCATCTAATTAATACTTAATATACCCTGACATATGGTTGACCAACTTTAGAAATTTCATTAAGATTCAGATCATCGCATTATCAGACTTTGCTAATTAAAAGGTATTTTCATATTATAAAATTAAATCCTAGTATAATTAAAGTTGTGTTCGGGAGCAGCTCCTAGTTGAGCTGACTCGAGTTGAATGTTTTAACAATAAACTCATCTTAAGTAGATTTGGATGAAACCATCTATAGTTCGTACTTTTATTTGACCTTCATTAAAATATAAAATAATTGCTCCTAGGTTTACTTTAGCTTAATAAAAATTCTTTCAATTAAGGTATTTATAAGACTAAGAATAATGGAAACATAGTTCATTAAAAGTGACCACAACAATGGAATTATTTATAATTTGTGATTGTTGGATTAATTATTTGTAGGCAATGGCGTCGTTATTCATTTACCCTCGCTGTTCGATGAGGTGCTGAAGAATGAGGCTAAGGGCTTAATACATTTGGAGAATCGTTTGATTATCTCGGATCGGGCGCATCTAGTGTTCGATTTCCATCAACATGTCGATGGCATGCAGGAGGCGGAGAAGGGCGGCAAATCGCTGGGCACCACCAAGAAGGGCATCGGTCCGGCCTACTCCAGCAAAGCCACACGCAATGGCATCCGTGTTGGTGAACTGCTCGGCGACTTTAATCTATTCAGCGAGAAGTGAGTGTGGAATCGAAATTAACTTTCATATATATATATCTACATAAATGACATACATTATTCAGATTCAAATCGATTGTGAACACACATTTGCGATTGTTCCCATCGATCAAGGTGGATATCGATGCGGAGCTGGTGCGCTACAAGGATTATGCGGAAAAGATACGTCCCTATGTCAAGGACACCATCTGCTTTCTGCACACAGCGTTGCGCAATGGCAAAACCATACTGGTGGAGGGTGCCAATGCCGCAATGTTGGACATTGATTTCGGCACGTATCCGTATGTGACGAGCAGCAATTGCAGCATTGGAGGTGTCCTCACCGGACTGGGTCTGCCGCCGCAAACGATTGGCGAGGTCATTGGCGTTGTCAAGGCGTATACAACGCGCGTGGGTGATGGTCCCTTCCCCACCGAGCAGTTGAATGTGAGCGACTCCCCTCCCACTCCCCTTTCTCCTCCACCTCCTGCTGATCCCTTATTTATTTATTTAAAATGCACTCAATTGTTTTCAGGAAATTGGTGATTTGCTGCAGACGCGTGGCTTTGAGGTGGGCGTGACCACAAAGCGCAAGCGTCGCTGTGGCTGGCTGGACATCCCGCTGCTACAGTATACATCACTGGTTAACGGCTATACTTGCATTTGCATTACGAAACTGGATATTCTGGATACGCTGCCCGAGATTAAAGTGGGTGTCAGCTATAGGCGCAGCAATGGCGATAAGTTGGATCATTTTCCCGGCACCATAAGCGAGCTGGGCGGCATTGAGGTGGAGTATGCTATACTGCCCGGCTGGCAAACGTCCACGGAGCACATACGCAACTTTAAGGAGCTGCCCGAGAATGCACAAAGCTATGTTCGTTTCCTGGAGAGCCATCTCAGTGTTCCTGTGCGCTGGGTGGGCGTTGGTAAAGGCCGTGAATCTATAATTAATGTACACTAGTTAGCCATATATACACACACACACACACACACACACACACATAGATACACACCCCCCCATCCGCACACACACACATACACAAACTATATAAATATGCTTTAAACTTCATTTAATCCATTATTCGAGAGTTGCACCTGTGTTTACGAACTCTGGACGTTTAACTATGCTAACCACAACAACACACAACTTACCCGTAAAGTAATATTCCGACTATATTTGTATCGACTACAACAATTTGGACACAAACTTAATTACTTTTTTTTTAGCTTATTGCATCTTTAAGTTTTATTTGATATGCATTACAGATACACTATATTCTATGATTTTGTTTTGTATCACTGCACAGGCATATATATATATATATGTATATATGTGTTCGTTTGTTGAGACGTACTTAGTATTTAAGATCGTCAAGTGCAGTTTTTAAAATTTTTATAGACTTTCATAAAAGTGAAACAGATATTTTCTATTGTGCAATAACTAATTAACGTTGATTTAATATTTAAATACAACATTGTGCTTTGACTTGTATAATATTGAATTGTGTAATCTGTGTGGAATTTTTTTTATAAATTGGTCCTTCTGTCGCATTTGTTTGTCGCAAAATCAGTTGTGAATGCGAAATAAATAAAACAATACACAAATATCGTCTGTATTTTCATTTGCTTTTCTGTTCAAATGCAGCGGGCATGTGCGCCTCCGCTGTGAATGACAATCGTGCAACCATTTTTTCTTTCGACCAGATGGCAACGCTGGCTAAAGTTAATGTGCACGACGCTGTGACTGGCACTCGTCCCATTTCGTTTTTGACCAGCAAGTTAACTGGTTCAGCGCTGCTCAAAATACAAAGATTTGACTATCTCGACCAGATAAATTGCTAAATAATGGTAAATATTCAACAACAATTGCGTATACAGAGGCCACAAGTCGTTGGTTTTGTGTGTTGCGTGTATATTGCGCTCTAAAAGCCATGCACGTTTTGGGCATGCAACATAACCTCAAATTAATAGATTTGTATTTTTTAAAACTTGCTTAGGCTGCTGCTCCCAAGGACATTGAGAAGCCCCATGCCGGAGATTCTGCATCCGTGCATCGCATTCGCATCACCCTTACCTCCAGGAATGTGCGCTCCTTGGAGAATGTATGCCGCGACTTGATCAACGGTGCCAAGAACCAAAATCTGCGTGTCAAGGTATGAAGAAGAAGAGTGCTTGCCGCGTGCACATTTTTATTTTAATTTTTTGCTTGCCGCATTTACCTGGAGGCTTCATGCGCCCGCTTGCCGCTTAGCCTAGTCATTATTAAATGCCAAATTAAAATGCCTGAATTGGACATTATTTGCACACTGAATCCAACAAAAACAGTGTGCAGATTTTATATGATTCATGCAACAAGTGCACAACTTTTAAATATCTGTAGGGGAAAATAATTGAAATTTATTACATTTATTTACTGTTAACGATTTCAGGGCCCTGTGCGCATGCCAACCAAGGTCCTACGCATCACCACCCGTAAGACACCGTGCGGTGAGGGTTCCAAGACCTGGGATCGTTTCCAGGTGAGTTTCAAATACAGCAAAAATTAAAGATTTTTCTGGTGGACAGATCAGATATCGTGCAAAAGTATTTAAACCTGCCTTTGTACAGTATCTTGGATTTGCCCAGATTAAACGTATTCTCATAGTCCACTTTGCTGAATCTGCCACACAATTTGGCTCTCCGAATTCGACAACTTTAAACAATCAAAATTAACCCCATTTTTGTAGATTGAATTCTTGCTAATTGTGTTGTTTTATTTGCCACAATTTTTTAGATGAGAATCCACAAGCGCATCATCGACTTGCATTCACCATCGGAGATCGTCAAGAAGATCACCTCGATCAACATTGAGCCCGGCGTAGAGGTTGAGGTTACTATTGCCAACTAAAACTAACATCGGCTGAGGAATATCATCTCCTCCCATTATGCAGACAAGTTTCGCATTTTAATAAAAACAAAGAAAACTTTTCATAAATGTGATATGTGTGTTGTAAATATTTTATTGCGTATATATTTTTGAAATAAGTACTGGAATGTAAATTGCCTATGTACGGAGAACAGTTTATGATTTGCTACAATCCTTGCAGAGGGTATTTAAATGTCAAATCTTCCAAACAGCCAACATTTCTTATTGCCAAATAGCTGAGAGTTCCTGCTTGAACAACTTTTCTTATCTACCCAAATTTCTTCATCAAGCGTGTCATCCGTCAACGATCGGTTTTTTGTATAAAAATATCAAATATAGTTTGATGAATGTCTTCCGTAAGGATATAAAATAATATATCTATAACTGTCCTCTCTGCTCTCTCCTAGTAATAGTCTGGCACGGGAGCACAGGCTATTTTCACAAAATCGGCATAGCGAACTGTGCTGTTATTGTTCACATTTGCCTCCCGGAAAATGTTGTCCACCTCCCGGACGGACAAGCCCTCGCCCCAGTTTTGGAGCAAGTTGCGCAACTGCTTGGCCGATATGGTGCCCTTATTCTGAGGATCGGCTGCCTTAAAGGCGGCTATAACTTCATCGGGCAGATTCTCGACGGATGAATGCTGATGCATAATATCGAGAAAGTCGGCGAAACTCATTTTTCCGTTCTTTTGCTTGAGATATGAGACCAACTCCTGAATTGTCGGCGACAAGCCCAAAGAGCGCATAATAACCTATTTTTTGGTATAATTGTTTAATCATTTTAGCCATATCAATTTTTTGGTCTGATGAGTAATGCTTACCGTTAGTTCATCCAAATTGTTAATTTGGCCCGAACGGGCGAATAGATAAAAACATTCACGGAATTCTACAGATAAGAACAATAAATTATCAGACTGAAATCATTTTTCACGTTTAACACTTAATTACCATCGATATCCTGTTCTTTAAAGTAGCGAGCCTATAAAAAGAATAGAAAGTTGCAATTAGCATAAAATATCAAATTGGAAATGGGAACAAGCACTCAAGTGGAAAGTAACTCAAAAAAAAAAAATTGGGAACAGGTTCTTTAATTTGTGACTATGTACCATTTCACTCATACCATTTTAAAAAGTTTGCCTTTTCGCCTTTTAACTAAACAATGGAAAAAATAAACAAACGAAAATGAATGAGAAAAACTGAAGCAGGTTGTGAGCACTGAGCGTTGCCACCTAGTTGAAAAAACTAGCGATGACAGTTTCGATATAAGTCGTTTACCTGTGCAACAGCTGTAAGCTGTCAGTGTAACTGGCAAAAAGGTAAAGAAGCAGCGTCAATTTGTGTACGTGTGTGTTTTGGATAGTTTCGAACTACTCTAGCTACGTGGTGATTGTGCACGCCACCAAAAGTTTCGAAATCCTCGCAAGAAATCCGAGCTTCCCCCGTTTTGAAATGCATTTGTCAGACTATACAGCAGCAGCTGCCTTGTTGCTGCTCGCCCTAGTTGGCTATGCGACCGCACAGCGAGTGGCGCCCGGCGTAAATCCACAGCATTATGTGAGTACATTTTTTGCAATATTGTGCAAACAGCTGCGACTCAATCTCTGCTTTTTGATATGCCAAATAGCAACATGTGCCACAGCAAGTGCCACAACACCATCAGCAGCCGCCGCCGCCACAGCAATACCAGCAACAGGGACATGTTGCACCCGGCGTCCCACCGCAACAATATGTAAGTTGATGTCTGAAAATAAAAGGTTAATTAACTAATAAATAAAACTCTGCTCACTCAGGTGCCACAGCAACAGCAGTACCAGCAGCAGGTGCCCGTGCAACAGCAACAACATCACCAGCAACAGCAGCAGATGCATCAACAGCAAATGCCTGTGCAACACCAGCAGCCTCCCGTGCAACATCATCAGCCGCCACAAATGCAACAGCAGCAGCATCATCAGCAGCAGGCGGGCGGACATCATCATGGCCAGCCGCAGCAGGTTCTGAACACGGGCAACATTCAACAGGAGCGTGCGTAAGTTACTCCTTATCAATCAAAAACAATTAAAATCAAACTGCCCGTCGCAATCAATCAATGCGGACTTAAGGCTGTATCTTATCAAATTATAACTGACAACTGCCTCACTTATTTCGCACATACTTATACGAATGACAAGGGCACAAATAACGTAAGCAACGAGTAAAAAATAGTGATCATTATTTGATGTTAAAGTGTTACACATTTTACATGTGCCCGACTTTCTAATTAGAAGTTCAAATATGTATACAGCAATATTGATAGATGCATAAGTTGTTTGCATAAGAATTACTCATAGAAAAATGCTAGTGTTAAATAGATATTCGTTGTCCAGTTGTCAAGGGGGTAAATAGTTGTTCAATCTAGGAAACTGAATGTTTTACCCTATTTGCATATATCTTCTATATACTACAATCACAACTTTTCTATTTACAATTTTCATGTGGTCTTCCTGCAGTCATATCCAGGAGCACATGCAGGTGCCCATCGATACTAGCAAAATGTCTGAGGCTGAGTTGCAGTTCCACTATTTTAAAATGCACGATTCGGATAACAACAACAAGCTAGATGGCTGTGAATTGATCAAATCTCTTATCCACTGGCACGGTAAGCATTATTATTATTATTATTTTTGGTTATTTATTTTTTTGGTTTTTCTATGTTTGTAGTTTTGCTTTCATTTATTGAATGTTTGATAAATTGGTTTTGTTTTTGACCTCATGTCTGTTTTGTTTTACCTTTATTTGCATACTCGTAACCAATAAACACTGCTTGCTGACACTCCTTCTGGTTGTGGTTGTGGTCATATGTGCTCAACATCATCTCAAAATCCATCTTGCATGTGACTTCTAATAACTCATATACGACGACAACAATGACAACAACAAATGCAGAGCAAGGCAGCAAAGAGCAGCCGAATGGCGAGAAACCGCATGTGGAGGAGAAAGTCTTCTCGGACGAGGAGCTCGTTGCGCTCATCGATCCCATACTCCAAATGGATGATACATCGCGCGATGGCTTCATCGACTATCCGGAGTTCATAAAGGCGCAGCAGAAGGCTGCCGAGAAGCATCAGCAGCAAACACAACAACAAGGCCAACAGCAGCAGGAGCAGCAGCCAGCACATTAGCTTATACTTTCCATCAATCAATCAATCAATCAAGCTTAGTTCTGTCCTGCAGCGCATCAAAAACACTGTCTCTCTCTCTCTCTTCTCTCTATCTCTGCCACATACACATCTTTAATTAAGGCGCTAGCGAATTCCAGCTCAAATTGTAATATAAACGTTATGTATTTCCAATTCAATATGCTGCAAGCATTCCAAACGACCAAAACTATTTGAACAAATTGTAAAACTTCTCGAAAACAAATGCACACATATTTCGAATAGCACAAAGAAATTTCTTATTATGTGCAATGTTTTTTTTCTTTTTTGTTTTCTCCCCTTCTCATAATTCTAGTTATTTGTTCGATATGAAGTTATTTTTAAGCGTCAACTGAAAGCAGCGAAAACTAAAAAAAAACAGACTGATTGTGTTAACGTTTGTTTTGTATAAAAATGAAAAGAAAAACTTTGAAAAAAATCTGGAAATATTAGAAATTGAAAACTACTTTAAAATAGACGCATGCAATTGTAAGTAATGTGTTTTTAGCGAATAAAAACCACACTAAGAAAAACAACTAATATAAAGCCTTTATATTTAGTCTCTTGAAACGGTGGAATTGGAATATTAGTTAAAAACTTTCAATTTATATTCAAAATTCTAATACATTTTCTAATTCTAGCAGTAGATGCAAAAGCACCTGAAGCTGAAGGCACCACTACCGAGCATCCCGATGAACATAAAACGGGCACTGTTTATACCGATAAAGCGCTGGCGGAGACCATTGACTATGTACTCAAAACGATGGATTTGAATAACGATGGCTTTGTGGATTATGCCGAATATCGCAAGACCGAAGGGAATGTCGGCAAAGATTAGACTTGCAATAGATATAGTCTTGGAACTGAACTAAATGAGATGCTTGTTTTTTATGTTTGTTTGCATCTGTTAATCCTATTATTTTTTTATACTTTTTCATAATAAAATTAAATACGAAGGCAACATTTTATTGTCATTTCATTATTGACGAGTCTCAAGTGTCAACACTATCCTTTGGTCAAATGACATCCAAGGTGTCTAGATAGCTTTTGTAATTATCAAGTAGCTTCTAATGTAGACCAATTCAATAGCTGAAATTCGCAAAAATAAGCTCCTTCAAAAAACGATGGGGCTGTTCCTGTTAGATGATCCTCTTAACTTTAAATGCCATTTGATATCGGATTTAACGGAGCATGTCCTTCAAATTATTGATGAGATTTGACCGAGCTTGAGTTATATTTCTAAGAAAGTCATTATTCCAGCTCTCAACGCATCCTAAAAGGATGCTCTAAAAATTGAATTTATAAGCTTGTTTCAATACATTGCTCAGCCTAAAAACATACTTTACAATATAAAATGTTCTTAACTAGTGCTTCGTCACTTATTGTCTTTATCCTGAGTTCTTATGCATGAACAATAAGTATGCTATATTTTTGTAGATTTACTAAAAATTTGAAGAATCCTTGAAGGAAATAATTTTGAATACAATTGTTTCACAATCTAAAATGTTCTTAAACAGTTTTTCATCATTGATTTGTTCCACTTAAATGCAATTAGAATCCTTATGCATGCATTAAATTTGATTCACCCCGAAGGTATGCAGTGTATTTTAATATATAATAAAATACATTTAATTTTTTCATATATTCGTGAACTTTCCACGTGAATATAAGTTTTTGAGATATTCTCAGTATGTATGTTTTTCATTCTTACCTGAAAATATGAAAAATCCTTTTGTAAGCAAGAAATTTGATTGCTTTGACTAAAAAAACATGACGGAAAATTTTTTATTTGTATTTTTATTTGCAAAGTATTCGATTCAGCTCGAAAGTATGCTGCAATTTTGTATTTTTCTTAAATTATTTTATTTTAAGTAAACAATTTACATTTATTTTCATACACTCGTAAATATATAATTTTGTAAAATATTTTTCACAATAAATTTTGATTTCTATAAAAAAAACATAGTTGTATTTGCCATGACATCCTGTCAAAGTCAACCCCATCCTCCTTTTACGGTACATTCCACAACACAGCCGGCTGGCCAGCGGCGTGAAAGCTTGTCGCATAAAGCTTTTTCCCGTTGTCGGCTGGCTGTTAATCGGCGTCGAAGCGTCGCCGCGAATAGTAGCATAAAAGCAAGCAAAGCGCGAAAGCACGCAAAAATGTGTTGATAAAAAGAATGGAATGCCAAAATATAAATAAAAACTAATGCAAACGTGAATTGAAATTAGTGCATTTTAAGCTTGTGCTGTGTTCAAAAAAAACTAAATATCTTTCGCAATGTAAGAATTATTAATAAGCATCGAGGCAGCATGAAAATAATGCGAAAGTCTTCACGATTACACGCGATTTGCACGCCACAAATTCCGTTGCTCTGGGTGACATTGTTGACCGAAAATAAATAGCCTCAAAGGGGCGCCGGCCCGGATCTTAGTGGCCCAAAGCACGTGTTCGCGTGCCATCAAATTTAATTGGGCCCCCCAACGTTGTTGCATATATAATAAATGTGTGTCAGCTGGGGTGCGATATCGATTTTACCCAAGCAAACAGCATACTGAGTGTGGGTGGCTGGGTTGCTACCTCTGCCTCGCGATTTATAGATAAGCCGGCCGGCACTTTTTTTGTGTACCTCATTCAATTATGCTGTCATTCATTTCCATTCCGTGTTTTATTCCAAGCAGGGCTGCAATGCAGTCGGGCAGTCGACCCCGCGAGCGTCTCCTCTATGCCTTCCGTGGTTGGATTGCGTTTGTGGCATTCATGGATCTGGGCACAGCCTTTCGCAGCTATATCGAACGAAGGAGTTTTCTGGGTGACCACAGCGATACCCAGTTCATTGAGGGTAATTCTAATAAAGATAACAATATTCATTTTTAGTTTGTGTTACAGATGTATTATTGTACAGATTAAATTAATTAAATTTGCCATATATAATAAACGTTCCTTAAGGTGACTACACTATATCCCGCATTATTGGAATGTACTGCCTGCTGAAGGCCATCGCTCTGGTGCACTGTACTCTCTACATACACTACAGACCGTAAGTAAATCGAGAATATGTAATGCAATTGTTAAATTACTATCCAGAGAGCATTGATTTGTGTGTTTTTGTTTGTAGCGTTGTCAGCATGGGCGGTTGTTCCTTGGCCCTAACCATGATCTTCTATGCCACTGAAGCACTCTATTTTCGTTCGAGCACTTTGAACTTTTACGTAATCTTCCCATGCGTCTTGAACAGTGAGTATTATTTGCATTAAAAGATAAAAAATGTTGTAATAAAACACATAAAATTGAATCCACAGCAATTACTCTGCTAGGCTTGATATATATACCGAAAAGACTTCGTCTGTGGGAACCCAATATGGATATCGATGATGAAAACTCGCAATTATTAAAGCAAATGACTGGCTATAAAAGACGTCGTGCGAAAAAGCAATAATTTTCAATTTAACACATAAAAAAATCAACGAATTAAAATTTACAATTTGGAAAGCTGGAGTAGAAAGAGCGACATATAAATCAGTTGTTAAGAGGCATATTATTATACCAATTATGGACTGCATCGATGTGATCACATCAAAGAATCCTTAAACATTATACATACATACATACATATATAGCAATATTAACCAATGCCAAATTAGTGATTTTCTATACATTTAAGAACAAATGAGTCAACAGCTCTGCATACATACGTCAATTTCTGACATAATCACTTAATAAACATTTTATACTTCCTTTTTAGAAACCATACATAAATCTATATATCATTAACAACATTGTAGAGATTATTACACATTTTTTTATAATTAAAACTTAAAAATTATAGGTAATGCCATTGTAATCTATCGCAAAAATATGTTGACAAGTTAAAATTAAGCAAAATTAAGTATTTGACTCAAAAAAGATAAATGGCTTTAAATTTACAACCACGTTTGTGTAATCAATTATTTATAGTATTTATACATGGAATTTTTCCACTAAACTCACGAGTAGACAATTGCAATATTTGCACCTAATATATAAATTTATATTTATACATATATCTATCCAACGAAAATCATATACATATTTAGATGCTTTGTATCAAACAAAAACACGAATATTTATTAAAAACAAAAAACAATAATAGACGTAGCAAACTTCATGGCTAAAAGTTATATATTCAATAAAAATGCCGAGTTACTAACAATTGAGTCTCATTATTAGCAATGTTTAATGTCAATAAGGACAATTCAAAAAAAACATAATTGATTTTAACAGCTGCTGAAATCAAAATCAAATTGTAACAGCGACACTAACAGTATACTCCTCCGCTTAACTGAATAGGTTATGTTATTTAACAGCATCCTATTAAGATCGGTATCGAAACAGCTATACAATGCTTGGATTACTATCGATATTTAGTTATCGATGTGGCACATTGCGCTTCAGAACAGCGAATGTCATTTTGAAATTGTTTCGCATTTAATTACTTTATTAAACTCGACATTTACAAAACGTAATGTATCGGAGATTGAAGAAGCGCGCCAAACCCCTAAATCCAATTGATGAGAACGCAACGATTAAACTACCGGTAAAAGATAATCACAGAAATGGTAAACTGAGTTTGATTTCATTTGGTTTGTCCTTGAAGCGTGTTGCGCCTGTGCAGACAACAGATGACACCATCGAGGTACCATTGGCTGGCGAAAGTGAGGAGGAGAAGATACCAGCGTCGCAGGAGCAAACACAGCGCTTCCTCTCCCAACATAGCATCGCATTGGCCGCAACGCTGGGACGCACGCAATCCTCGTCGCGGATTAATTGTTCTCGCCAGCCGAATAGTTTCTTTGAAATGGTGCTGCTCAATGCCGGCGTCCAACTGGATCAGGCGGACACATTTGTGCTCTCCTGCGATCACATTGCGATTGTCGCTAAGCTGCGCCATATTCTCTCGCGCTCTCCCAAATATCCCGAGAATATAGAAACGTTTAAAACGGGCCTAAATGCTGCACTGGCGCCCAAATCGAAGCTGGCGCAGAAATTGTTAAGTGGCTGCACCATTGACACCGCTGGCGAGGAGCAGATATATCAATCGCAGAACAGCATGTTTATCAACTTTCTAATGATTGACTTTTTGCGTGATCCCTGCCTAGAAGTGCTCTTCACCAAGATCGAAGAAATTTCCAAGTGCCAGGAGCGGGTGCAAACGATGCCAGGCTGTGTGCCCCTGCTCCCTCTAATGTTGGCTCAATTGCGCTATTTGACGCTGTCGCACAGCGATCAGATCTATAATCATATCGAGCGCATCTTCAACAACGCCTCCGAGTCGTCCAAGTTGGATATTATAAATGGTGCTGAGTTTTTGCTGGATGCAAGCAAACACGATGCATTTGTTGAGCTGCTCTCGTGCGTAACAATAAATTATTCAATTTGAGTGCGCATTTAATAAGATATTCTCCCATCACCCCTAGCATCAATTATTCCAGCAGTAAGGATCTTTTCCATTTGAGCACTGTGCAAATGATGAGCAACTTGTCGCTCAGCGCAAGGACTCAGGGAAAGTTGCGTGATCGAATTTTGGAATTTATCAAGGACGACAGCCGCGGCTTAAGCGCAGTAAGCTAAATAGCAGCCTCTATTTATGTGAATATATTTAAATATTTTTGATTTTTGACAGATTCTGCCTCATCTGATTCGGCTTCTGCTTAATAGTCTCAATCAGGACACCGATGATGTCGTGCGTGAGGTTCGATTCTATTAAAACTAAATAAATGGTTGTTCTAATTAACAATTAATATATATAGCTGGTCACAACACTGCGCGAAATCTTTAATTGGCGTCATAGAGCGCCGAGTGGGGATTCCATCGAAGCTGCCGCGCCCGCCGATGCCAATGATAAGAAATCTCAATTGGAGCTATTTGGTTTCCTGCAACAGGGTCTAAAACGATCCAAGCGCTTTTACCAGATGTGGCAGCGAACTATTAGCGGCTTGCCCGCTGGTGTCTTTAGGTGAGTAAAAGTGTGATTAGTTACCAACACGAGATTTGCTTTAATTAAATTCGCTTTACAGTTCCTTTGATTTTATAATGCTGCTCCTGCTCATTCACATCAACGAGGACAACACGTTGTTCATCGAGAATATTGTAAAGCACAATTCTAGATCATATATGACACTTTCACGAGCCCCATTTTCTTTTGTTTAGCTTCGCCGGCGTATTAAACTGGAGCACATCACAGTGGAAATATTGGAGGACATTAAAACGCATTTTCCGCACATTTTGGAGCAAAACATTAGCACACTGATGCACATACTGCACGACTTTATGCGTGAGAAGCATCGCATTGTGTCTGATTTTGCAAAAACCGCTTACAGGTTAATATGTTCAGGGACAATTGCTGGATTGTTCTTCTGTTGTACTGACAAATATTATATAATTCCTCCCCAGCATACTCTTTAAAATCTGCAACTCGATACAGAAGAGCATACTCAAGAAGCTGCTGGAGCTGACCTTTGACAAGTCCTCGCAGCATGTGACAACTATGGCGTTGATTCTACTTCGTGAACTACAGCGCAAGAATTCCAAACATGTGCAGAATTGTGCAATGTTGCTGTTGCCCCTGATCGATCGTCTCAGTGATTTGACGCTGCCCCAAACACGTCTTGCAATGGATTTACTGTGTCACGTTGCATTCCCAGAACCTGAACTGCCAGAGTGTGCGCCGCTGCAGGATCAAATCGAAATGGTTGTGAAGAAGCAACAGATCAATCGCACCGAATATGTCAAGAAACAGGGCCTCATTGGATGTGTGCAGCTGATCGATGCCGTTGCTCGCATCCAGGGTACGCCAGTGAATAACGATTCGCAGACCAGCATTGACAGCATCACCTCTTTGCCGGATGGACGCAGCAAGCAGGCAGCAAACCTGATTAGTAAGTGTATAGTTTAGAGGCATCATTTTAACTTGGAAATCGAGCCAGAATCTCGCTTTTAACTTTAAGTGTAGTATTTGTTCCATGTGCCAGTAGCCATAGTTTATGAATATCTGATGACTATTGACAAAGTCTGGAATTATATTTGAATAATTTGTACACTTTTCAAACATTCAGTGCTCACCCAGTCAGCTATTGGCAACTCTGCTGAATTGTTGGCCTTGTTTTACGATGAGTTGGCAAGCGTTTTGACTGTTCGCTTTTACAATGCTGAATCCATTTACATGCTGGACAATTCATTTCTGATTTGGCTCTGTGAGCTGATGACCTTTCGCTTCCAGCAGAGTTTTGTGAACGAAAATGCGCCAAATGTGGTTAGGTGAGTATGTTCAACACTTAATCAATAATCACAATGAATGAAATGAAAACTCATTTCAGTGGCATCCAGCTGGAGTACCAGAAGAATATCAATGAACTCGATGAGACGAATGTAAATACCGAATCAGAGGTACTCAAAATTGGCATTAATATTTCGGAATTGGTGTTGACACCAAATGGCAGGTGAGTATTTCGATGCGACACACCGTAAAATGTTTTTGTTGTACTAAAGTTTTTCGATTTTCTGTTTTTCAGCGCCTGCGATTCGGTTATTGTGCTGGCGCCGTTTTTCCATTTAATCAGCGTGCTGCACAATCAGAGCTTTCATCACAGTCTGGAGGTGATAAATGCGCTGCTTGGTTGCGCTTTAATATTGCCCACGTTCTTTGACGATGCCAACTATTTGACCATCTTTGACAACTATGAGGATGAGCTGCAGAAGCGCATTTTACACATTTATTTTCATACGGTCAACTGGATGCGCGTCACGATTTGTGCCTTTGCCTCGCAAAAGGATCCGGCCACACGTTCAAGGGTGCTCAAGCGACTTGCCGATTTAATATGCATTGAGCAAAAGTTAAAGCCACTTTTGTCACATGCCCCTGTTGGATTTACCCCACCTCCATGCCAGTTCTTAAACAACTCCAAGCAGACGGCACAACAAACCGTACGAGAGAAGCAGCCTGCTGCAAGCAGAACAAAGATCATCCACAACGAATCTCTTACAGAGGAACAGCAAACAAATTTAACTATCAAATTGGGTGCCTGCAAGTCTGTCAAATTCAAAATCGACTTTGAGCATTTATATGGCCCGCTGGAGCATTTTAGACAGCTCGATGTGGGCATCCTAATCTTGCTGAAGGAAGAAGAATTTACGTTAAATTATCCCTTGGCAGAGG
This sequence comes from Drosophila seclusa, assembly GCA_035043575.1. Classification (NCBI taxonomy): domain Eukaryota; kingdom Metazoa; phylum Arthropoda; class Insecta; order Diptera; family Drosophilidae; genus Drosophila; species Drosophila seclusa. Next base: position 45,373 of record JAWNMX010000456.1, on the reverse strand, counting down.
AGGAAGTCGGCACACACTTGGGTTTGCTCGAGTTGCGTTTTATATTGACAGATTTAGTACATAAACTGGACACCGTTGTTAACGGTCATCAGGACGTAACCGAAGCCGACTCCTTGAGGCCGCATGTGGCCAATCCAGATCATTTTATGAGTGATTTAAACAAATGCCTGAGCGAGATCAATGCACGCTTGCTGGCACTGGCAACGCACATCGATCAGGAACTGGAGAAAGTTAATCATTTACACAGCAATTTGGATCTGTTCAAGGAACGCTTCAATTATGTAAAAGCCTGCTTTGGCCTGTGCATCCATTTGTTTGCTTTGTACTTCTCCTGGAGCGAGTGGAGCGATAAGTCGCAGGCAGGACTCCTCCAATGCAAGTCGATTACAAGTCTCACAAAAAATGTGTTCCTTTAATTTAATGAGTTTAAATAATTATTACGATTTTAGCATCTCTGGTCGCTCTGCTGCCACCAGCTGGTCAGCGAAAGGTAACCAAGAGGACATCGCCAGGACGTATTGCCGCACAGGTCTTTGATTACTTTCACAATTACGGGAAATCGGTGCTGGTGCTAAGCACAGCTGTTCAGTTGCAGCGTCTTTTGGGCAGCTTACGCAAGTTGAGCGCCACTGGCGAGAATGTCGCACAGCGCATCGTGCCACAAGCCGATAATATACGTAAGTTGTGGTTGTTTGATTCTTGCTTTCAATTACGATCTTTCAACATGCATCTTTGTTGTTGCAGGCAAGTTCTGTACAGAGATGCTGAGTCGCAAGTGGTACCACTACGCGGGCAGTCTGGAGAAGGGCGCACAGTGTAACATTCATCTGGACGAGCTGGTCAAGGGCTTTCTCAAGGACTCTAGCCTGGAGCGTCAAAGCGAGATTTTATGTGGACTTAAGGAGGAATGTCTGCTACTGAAAACAAAAGATAAATCCCTACAATCCGTGCCCAATATTAAAAAGTAAGTTAAATGCATTTAACCATCGTTTTACAACTGACATTTTCACATTTTTTTCTGCAGAGCAAATTTCCCTCTGCTCTTCCGTGGGTTGTGCGAGATTATTATAAGCACGCTGAGCGCTCAGTGTAGCGGCGTCAATGAAGGGGATCGCTTCAAGGTGTGGGAGTTGACTATATTCTTGCTGAACGGCCTATTGGAAATCGTTCAGAATGTGGAGCAGCCGCGTAATTTTGCATTGTTTCTGAAGCACGCACAGCTGTACCTAAAGCTGCTGCTGCAACACGGTCTGCCCGCACTCGAGCTTATTGTACGCGACAGTCCCGATCGGCTTACTCAGTTCCTGCACGACCTAAAGAATGTGACCAAGTTCTTGCACAATCTGTGCTGCCATTCAAAGTCGATTAAGAACACTGGCATTATTAGCTATATACCAAGTCTGCGGGAAGTTCTCGAGACTCTGGTGTTTCGTATGAAAGCCCTGCTGGCTGCGAATAAATGTCACGCTGCCTTCCACATTAGCATTTTGGACAATAAGGATCTGCATGGCGATGCAATTGTGACGCCGAGAGGATCCCTGATCGATAACGAGACAAACAGCGATGAGGAGATACCTGACGACGATGCCAGCGTTGATGAGACTGTCTTGGATGAGGATGTGGCTGGCACAAGTGTGGATAGCTCCATGCGACGCAGCTCCAACAGTCGCAGCAAATCATCTTCACGCAGCAAATGCTTTTAAATGTTATTCTTATTACCATTATTGTATTACCGAAAACCCAAAATAAAAGTATTGTGTATTTGAATCGATAAACTATATATGTTCCTGATCACCATCAATAGGTGGTAAGTCGACACTTTGCCAGTATTTCTTTTTTGGTCTGTGAACCACTCTTTATAGCCAGTCAATGACCGGATCGGACTACTATATCATGTGGGTTATATATGAGCAATCGGTCTAAATATGGGCTATGGTTGGGTGTTTTCATTGAATTGAGCACAAGTCGAGTTTTGCATTGTTTATTTAATTTTTTTTTTATTTTTTATTTATTATCTGGATGCAATTTTATTTAATTTTTGTATTACAAATAATAACAAATGTATGTATATCAAATATTTTTAGTACAATATGCTTCTTCTTCTTCTCACACGTTTATTTTCTTCATTAACAATAATTGTTTTTGTTTGTTTTTTTGTTTGTTGTTTGTTTGTAAGACGTAAAAGTTACTGTTGCTTCCTTTTGCTGCTGCTCCACCTATTTCCAACATTTCTGAATGTTCGTTAAATAATTGGCGACGTTACGTTCACGGTCTATATATATATATATATATATATATATATATAATTCCCTCAAATGTGTTGTGATGTTTGTTTTTAAGGATTAGTATTTATAAAAAAAAAGAAGAGTCGTGTAAGAAAACAATTACAATTAATTTTTAAAAACAAAATATGGAAACACACACAAACTATAAGTATACACATACGTAAAAAGTTGTTTTCTTATTTGTGCTGTTGTTGTTGTTGGACATACAAAACGAACAACTCAAAATATACCCTACAAATATTGTCCTGGTTATTATCATTATAAACAACTGACACTGGAAACTGACAATCTCAAATCATAGTTCTTTTTTTTTTAATTTCCAATTTGAAATAACGAAGTCCTGCAAGTAAATAGTATATATCCTATAGCATTTTATCCTTTTTAAACATCTGCGCTGTCTTATACAAATATTATTTTCGAAAGTTTCGCTGAAAAGGGTTTAGAAAAGCATAAATTTGGAAAAATTGTAGCACTCTCAGAAGTACTATCTGACAATTTTCAATGCGAAGTTTTGTTTTTTTTTTTTTTTTTGATTTATTAATTTTTATTGTTTTCTTTATTTGCCAATTTTTCAAAAACTTAAAACATTTTACACAAATTAATTTTAAAAATTTTTAATACGTACGCAGTCTGTTTAAAAGTAAAGTTAGATTATACACGCCTAACGCCTACATATACACTATATACTCATATATATATATATTTTATAAAGAAAGATATATTTTTAGTATATATGTATATATATATATATATTGTGTGTATATATATAGATATAGTAATTATGATTAAATCTTGCCTTTGCATCATCACAATTCATGTAAAGTTTAATTTTTAATATTTGTTTTTGAAATTTTGTTTTCTTGTTTTTGCTCAGTTTCCATGCGCCGTTTTTGAAATTTTTCAATTTTCTTCTTCTTCTTTTGATGTACGAGATGATTTATTTGCTTGAAATTCATTTACAGCAGTTTACAGTTAATTATTGTTGGGGTGTTTTATATATATGTAAATGTCGGGGGTCCAAAATTTGCTTGCGCTCCTTTACAATACACAAAAAGAGTTTCAAAATAATCAAAAAAAAAAATAAACCAATTAAACAGCTAAACAAATAAGTTCGGTAAATATTTGTAACATTAGTTCTCTTTAAGTTTAAGTCGTAAAAATATTTTGCTACAAATTAATATTCATATATTATATATTTATATATTTATTTATATAACATAATATTGAAAACTTAAGCGCACAAAACAAAACTAAATATTCAAATTAAAAACTAAATTTGCCAAACGTTTTTGCTTTCCCGAAAAAAATTAAACAAAATTACAAATTACAATACAATATTTAACACAAATATCAAGGGGCGGGGGGCAGGACAGGTGGACAGGTGGTTTCACGAAAGTGTATACAAATTTTGAGACTTCTAAAAAAAAGGGGGGGGTGTGTGTAAAAAAGCAGTTACGACCGAGAAGGCAGCAACGGTACATAATATATATATATATATATATATTATATAATATTTTTTTTTTTGTTTTTGAAAACTTTAACGGATTGTGGTAACAGGGATTTTTTGTTGTTGCCAATTTGTTTTGTAGTTTACAATAAAAACACATTAACAATAAAGACTTACATAAATACAATTACAAATTGAAAACAATATAAAATCAGTACATTTATCAAATTAAACAAAACTTTATCATTAGGGGCATATGTATACATTATATTTGCAATTTGAATTCGGTTCAAGTTTCAAAGTCACCAAGAAATTTTTTAGAAAAAATAAAAACAATTTTCATTTAACAACAAAAAAGAGACGCGGTTAATTAAATTTAAATTTTACTTCTTCTGTTTGTGTGTGTTTAACCAAAAAAAAACAAAAAAAAAAAAAAGTTAATAAAAAAGAGGTTAATAAAATAATAATCATTTTTTGTAGGCAACAATTGAAAAAATAGGAAAAAAATGCACAACGAAAACTTAGTACAAAAAAAATGTTAATTGTTTTTTTTTTTTTTTTTTTGTTTTTCTTTACTGTTTTATGTAGTTAGAAAATGGCTGCTGCTGCAGTTTACTCGTTTTCTTTTGTTGTAAGTTGTTTTTTTTTTAAATATTAGAGTATATGTTTAACTGTGTGTGTTTGTTGTGTGTGTGTGTGTGTGTGTGTGTGTGTGTGAGTGTTTTACTAAATTTAAGCTTAACTATGGTCATTTAGAATTTGTAGTAAATGTTCTTATTGTTGTTTGCTAATGTTTATTATTTATTTATTATGTATTAAAGTTCTTTGCTGGTGTTGCAAATTTTCATTTTTGTTTTGCGCAAGTTTTTAAAAGTATTTTTTTTTTTGTTTTTTGTTTGCTCTTTTCGTTAGGCAACTGCTTGGTGTCTGTGTGTGTGTGTGTGTGTGTGTGTGTGTGTGTGTGGGTGTGTGTGTTTGTGTATATTGTTGTTGTTGGTTGTTCTAATTTTAAAATATCATATATTCCGTTATTGTTTTATAGGCGCTTGCTGAACAATGTTTATAGATACGCTTTCAAAAACCACACGTCTTATTCTCCTCAACATTTTCGTTTGTTTTTCTTCTTCTTGAGTTAAAAATTGGAAGTTTTGTTTGTTTGTTAGATTTAGAACTAAATTCATTGTTTATACATTTGTTTTTGTTTTTTCTCTTGTTATATAACTTAACTTTTTGCTTTACTTGAGATCTAGCAAAAAGAAAACGAAAACTGAATATAATTTTGACAAATTTCTTTAACAAAAGTTAGCCACGATTTCTTTCTATATATATTATGTGTGTGTTTGTTGTTTGTTGTTGTTGTATAGGCATGGAGTTACAGTTAAATAATGCTTATATATGTATTATAGAGTTTCTAGTTTCGATTTGCTATGTTTTTTTCTTCAGCTCTCTAAGTAGAAAAAACTAAGTAGGGGTAGGAAGAAGAAGGAAAATTGTGTTTGTATTTTGATAATTTTTTGGAAATTTGTTTAATTATGGTAGTTATTGTTATTTGTTTTTAATAGTTAGTTAATGTTTTTTTTTTTTGTTTTTTCGTTTTTTTTTTTGTTGTTATGTGGGCGTTGGCTAATTGATTTTTTGCAATTTGTTTAGATTTTCGTATAAATATTTTGGTTGTTTATAATTTTTGTTTTGTTTTTCTTTTAGTTATTAAATTCCCTATAATATTATCGCTTGTAAAATTTAATTGTATTTTTTTTAGACTGCTGCTTGTGATGTGTGTGTGTGTTTTGTTGTTGTTGTTGTTGATGTTGTGTCTTACTAATTCGTTGCTTCTCGATTTTTGTATCTTTAGCTTATTTTTTTTTATTTATTTTTTTTTTAAGGTTTTTGTGCAATTTTCTTAGCTCTACGTTTTTGTTGGTGTTGTTTTTGTTTTTAATTGATTTCAAGTTTACCTAATTTAATCGGAAAGTCTTTGCCAACTTTTATACAGCGCCAGACATTATATAATAATGCCAATATAAGGGCCGCCTGTTGTGTTGCTCAATAATTTTTAGTTTTCTTAACTCTTCTCAATCTCCAAAACTCTAGTTAATAATTTGTTGTTCTTGCTATATATTTTATATTTTGTTGTTTCATATTTTTCAGTCAATGTTTCTTTTTTAAGCTTTGCTTCTGAATTACTTTTCTTTTCTTTTCTTTTTTTTTTTATCAATTTGATTAATTTTGTTGCGTTTTAAATTTATTTTTTTCCCATATATATTTACATTTGAAGGATAAATTTTGGTTTTTTTCTGTTGTTGTTTTTCGAATTTCTCCATTTTGACTCAATTTTATACAAATAGTAGTGTAAAATGTTATTTAATTATTTTTGCTTATCGATTTTGGTTATAAAAAAGTTGCTTAAGTTTTAAAATCAATATATATATATAATATATATATATATATATATATATCTGAGCCTGACTGCCACCACATACATATAAATCGAGTTATATATGTAGTATTTTTTATTTGGTTTTACTCTTTTTCCTGCTATTTATGCTCAATTATTGTTTTAGATTTCAAGTTAAAAACGCTCGTCTCGAATTTTAAAAGTTTTTTTTTTTTAAAATGCTCTAATCATTATTTTTTAGGTTTTTTTTTTTTATTTTTTTTTTGTATATGCGTGTGAATTGGAACTGAAAATTACATATTTAATTATTATTTTTTGTTTGTTTTTGCTAAAATGCTGCGGCAAGTTTATTATATATTATATATGCTATATAATTATTATTATTATTCATTATTTGTTTATAGAGAGAGAGAGAAGGTTGTGTGCAAAGCAGTTGAAAAAAGAAACAACGAAAACTTTTCACGGCTTAAGGCTCCATTTTTTTTTCTTGTTGAATTTTATAATATGGGTTTTGTATTGCTTTAATTAAGAGTTGAAAAGATACGAAGAGTGTTTTGTCGTTGTTGTTGGCTGTTGTTGTTGTTGTTGGTTGTTGGTTGTTTGTTTGGCGTGCCTTCTAAATTCCAAGTGTGTGTTGTGTGTAGGTTGTAGTTGTTTTGCTTTTTTTTATTATTTTCATTTTTTGTTTTTTTAACTCCATGCCGAAAACGTATCCATATACCACTGATCACCATTTGTGCCTAAGGGTTGCTGTGGTAGCGGTAAACTGCCCCAACTGCCGCCATTTCCTATTAAACCGCTCTGGTAACGTCGCTTAACATCTGCCGGATTTTGGTGACCTCCATCGAACTTACGTTTACCGACTACTAAAAGTTGGCCATAAGCAGCAGTTGTTGTTGTTGTGTGTGTTTATTGTTGTTGTTGTGTGTGTGTGTGTGTGTGTGTTGTGGGTTGTTGGTGTGGAACGGATTTAAAAAGAGAAAAAAGAGAGAGTTAAAATTGTTGTTAATACTACAAAATGGAACAGAGCTATTATTTTTTCATCTTTCAGTTTTGGCTATTTTCGATTTGGGGAATTTTTTTTGTTGTTTGTTTATATTTTATGGTTATTTATTTTTTTATAACATGTTTCATATATAATAATGTAGTTAGAAAGAGACACACACTGTAATTTTAAATTTTTCTTTTTTAATTTTTCTTTTTTTTTTATGTACAACAAAATGCAGAAAGTATTGTTCATTGGACATTGAACGCCTTCAGGGGACTTGAACATGAGGGCGACACAGATTAGTGTGTGTGTGTGTGTGCTGGTGTGTATGTTAGGTATGTGTATGTGTGTGCAGGTGTAGCTAAAACATTGTACATGATATTATCGCTCACAAGACAACAATGTTCAATTCGAGTGGGAAGTGGGGGGGGGTGTTGTTGGGGTGTGTGTTTGCCGAGGAAGCAAAAAGTGTGTTTGCATTTTTTGAATGGAGCGCTGTATCCTTTAAAGGTGTCTTGATTCCCAAGGATTTTTCGGGACATCATTATCACATCTTCGAACTTGAATTTGAACTGATCTATGTATTTTGAACATAAAATGTGGAATAACGATTTTGAGAAATCAGGCCAATAATATTACCTTTGGGGTTGAAGAATCTTGTCAAAGACTTCATTCTTTGCCTGGGTTTTGGGATTTTTGAGGGTCTTGATTGAAAAATGTGTTTTGAACTGATCTGAAAATGTTTCTGCATGTGCTTCTTCAAGTGACGATTTCATCTATGTCAACAAGTATGTTTTCGAATAAGTACTTCCAATAAAATATATCATATCGTATAATATATGTGGGGGTTGCTTGAAGTATTATATAATTTGAGCTGATCTGTGTTTGTGGTGATACAAATTTATGTGGAAAATTTGTGTGGCGAGGGTTATATATATTATTGAGATTTGAATTTAGGAAAAGTTGAGTTTTTCGAATGAGAAATCCGCTGAGTATTCTTGAACTTCTCTAACTGATCTCCTGTTTTGTGGTTTCATTTTAGTTGTATGTTATCAAATAAGGATTTCGCAAAATCAGGCTTATTAGTGTTTGTAGAAGTGTTTTTCTGTTTTTTTGTTTTTTTTTTTGATAATCGTATTCTTTATTCTTCAGCAAGAGCTCCACTTTTTTCTTTCTTGGACTTGCGTGAATGCTTCTTGGACTTGTGTGGCTTTTTTTGATTTTTGATCGGGGAGGAGGACGAGGAGCTCTGACGCTTCAGTTTCTTGGTCGGCGAGCAACTTTCGTCGCTGCGCTCGGAGCTACGTTTATTAGTTGCCCATGTGAGTCTTGTGTGCAGATCCAGCTAGAAACAGATTAGTTTTTTTTTTTTTTTTTTTGGTTTTTTCTAATTTTCTATTTGCTTTTTTTTTTTTTTTTTTGTGAAAAATTAGCTGGCTACGAATTCAATATATGTTTCGAAATATATAAATATATATATATATAAAGATATTTATATAAATATATATATATATATATATACATATAAATGAATTAAGCCGCGACACTAAGTGAACAAAATATATAAGCTTACAAAAATGTGAACAATACAAAAAATGTTTTGGGGTGTACAATAAGTAAAGCGTGTCACACAGTAAAAAATTAACTAAAAGTTGATTTGCTTCTTTTTTGATAGTGTATATGTTGTTTCTATATAGCCAGCCATAATGTTCATTTTTAACAAATTATATATATACATATAGATATATACGTTTGTATGGATATACATATGTTTGGTGTGCGAGTGTGTGTGTGTTAAAACACAGAATCGATTAGTATTTGGTGTTTGAAAAAAAATATATATATATGTAAAAATAAATGAAGTAACATACCTACATACATATATATCTATATATATGTATATATGTAAGTACACAAGTATGTGTGTGTATTAGGTGGGTTATGTTATATATATTTTGGTTTGGTATATACATATATTTAGAATGTTTTTATCTTGCTAAATAAGATGGATTAGCAAAGCATAAACTTATATATATTTATTTATGACAAACATACATATATATATTATTTTATTTTATATACTCCGAGAAACAACAAATGACAAAATTTAGAAAAAATATGTTGCTGTACAATCGCATCAATATATAAACACATATATAGTTATTACTTATATATAGATGTGTAACCAAAAAAATTTAAAAATTTAAAAAAAATTATATACACGTACGTCAAAAATTTTGGTAAATTATTTAGGGGTCGGGGCGGGCGGGTAATCTATATAAATATATATATACATTTATATATATATATAATGTTCAACTCTCCACTACTCTTTGACTGGGTGGTGGGGGGGGGCGTGGTTAGGGCGGGGCGAATGTTAAGTTGACAATATTTGAGGTGTTTTGGATGTTTTTTTGTTTGTTTTTTGTAAATACTAATCGATTCATAAAACGTTTTTACACAGCTCTGAGGAAATGTAGAAAACATATATATATATATATATATATATATGCTTTATATAATTTGTTATAGTGGCTTTCCATATACATATGATGTGCGTGAGTGTGTGTGTGTTTTGTGTGTGTGTGTGTGTGTATGTCTGTGTGTGCTGCTTACTGCTTTTGCTTTTTGGTCGTGGGACTAAGATTCATGCAAAATAACTGTAGCATACATTTGAGCGCTGTATTTTGATTTTTTTTATAATTCATGGAAATGATGAGGGAAAAAAATATTCCCGCTTGACCACACAAAATCCAAAAGCAGCAAGAAGCATATAAAACAACTACAGTAAGAAAATGTATATATATATATTATAAAGATTTCATAAAAACACATATGTATATAAGGAGAACAAAATGAATGAATTGATTTCGTTACAACATTGAGATAAACACGATTACAAAATGCAAAAAATAAAATTTTAAAATTACAAAAAATAAAAAAAAAATACACACGACATTAATACGTGAAACCCCAATTCATACCTCGTAGGGGTTTATGTGTGCTTGTGTGTGTGGTGTGTGTGTGTGTGGTGTGTGTGTGTGTGGTGTGTGTGTGTGTGGTGTGTGTGTGTGTGTGTAGTGTGTGTGGGAAGGTTTTAACTTGGCTTTACTTATTAATTTATATGAATTTGTTTTTATGTTATATAGGACATTTCTTTTATTGTTATAGTTGTTTTTGTGTTGCTTGTTTGTTGTATTTGTTGCAGCTGCAGTTGTTTCTGTTGCATTTGAGAACACGTTGTGATTGTTCTTTTTGATTTTGATTTTGAATTTTTTTTTTTTTTGCTGTTGCTGTTGTTTATTGTTTGGTGGTTTTTTGTTGTTGGTTGAGCTCACCTGGTAAATTTTGTAGCGGCTTGACGTGCTGGGTGCCAGGAGCGCTGGGACGCATTGGTGCCACCCCACGGACCACCCCCCCGGTTGCTGCTTGCGCCCCCTGAACGGTGGCCGCCCCCCGATGAGCCGCCGCCGCCGCCGGCTGTCCCACCGCCGCCGCCACCGCCGCTGTTGCCGCCTGTGGCGCTGGTTGGGCCACCAGACGACTGATGCTGCCACGTTGGCCAACGGCTCGGCCACGCGGGACTGTGATTCCATGCCCACGACCAGCCCCCTAATCATCATTCATCATCATCATCATCATCAATGGCATGCATGCGTGTGTGTGTGTGTGTGTGTTGTGTGTGTGTAGGTGTGTGTGTAGTTCAATGTTATACATATATAATCCAGAGAGCGTGGGTGTTTCCATATCAGAGAGTTTCCATATTCAGGTATTCAGGTTATTCCAGTTTTTCGAACGTCGATTTTTTGTTATTGTTTTTGGTCGAGTTTTCGAATTATTTTTGCAGTATTATATTTTTTTTTGTAAAATATAGTGTGTATATATATATATATATATATATATATATAATATATATGGATCGCCAAGATAATTGTCAAATTTGTTGGTCATTTCAAATCGTTGTACAAAAATTGCGAATAAAAATACATTTTGGATTTGGATTTTGTGGAATTTTGAAAGTCAAAATGCAGTTGCGAATTTCGAGAAAATTGAATACGGGTTTGGGTTGATTTTTTTTTTTTTTGTTTTTGAATCGAAAAGTTTTGTTGATAGATTTATTTTTGGTTATGATTGGTCGTTGGTGATTTTTGGTTGGTTGGTTTTTAATTTTAGGTATTTTATATTTTTGGTTTTGGCAGAGATAGAATTTTTGTTAGGAATTTTGGTTTTTTTTTTTTTTTTTTGGTTTTGACGAACATATATATAATTTTTTTTTTTTTTGTGTTTGCAAAGTTGTTGTAAAAATTTGTTGTTACCGAAAAACAAATGATTTGTTTGTATATATATATATATAAGAGAGTATATAAACAAGAACATATATAAAAAAGAAAAGAAAGAAAAGAAAAATCGAAATAAACGCGTTAGATTCTTGTATTTACATACAATAAATATATATGTAAGTATGTAGTATATATATATATTAAGTTTATATGCAATGTCTTTTAATATGATGTAAATATATACATATAAATATATATATATATATGTTTATATTTATATGAAAGATTACGTCTGATACGAGATAAAACAAATGCTAATATATTTTTTGTAAAAATTTGTCTGTGTATTTGTTTGTTTTTTTTTGTCTTTTTGGTGTTTATATTTTCGAAATTTGCAAATTTTTACTGTCTGTATAATACATAACAAATTAGTTATAGTACTTAATAAACGACAAATCACAGCGCGCAAGATTTCAAAGTACATGTATCTATTAACAAAAATCGAGCTTCTCCAATTCCTTTTTTTTTTTTTTTTAATAACTTTTCTGCTGTCTTGCGGATTAACAATATGTAAATAATGTGTTTGATCAATTTGTATAGTTGAAAAAAAAAATCGAAATAAAAAAAAACATTACAAAGCGGAGCGGGCGGTGCTTAAAAGTATGCTATGCATTTTTTCCCTTGGGTTATACTAAAAGCGCATTAAACGAAATAAATTTAACAATATGTAAAAAAAAAACAATGAATGTATAATTAAAAAGTATAGAATAACGGTTAATTTTAATGAAAAAGCGTTGCATTAAAAAAAGCATTTGATGCATTAAAGCCAAATTAAAAACTAAAGCATAATAAATAAGCACTTCTTTTTTTCTGTTAGTTTCCATGGCAAAAAAGCAAAGCGAAGCGAAATGAAAAAAGCTGTATCCGAATGCGAGCTGGTGTGCGTTTGGTTGTGCGTGCGTGCGTGTGTGTGGTGGTGTGTGTGTGTGTGAGCTGTATCTGTGTGGGCGAGGTTTGATGTGCTGCTTTGTTGTTGTTGGTTGGTTGACGTGCAAATTTTGATTTGGTTGTAAGCGAAATAAAAAGCGTTTATATATATGTAATTAATATTTTAGGGCTTAAAAAAAATCAGCTTTAAAGCAAAACAAAAAACTGAAATCAATAATGAAATTATACGTAAATAAACATTAATGACACTAGCTGAAATTATCATTGCTAACAATGAGAAACTATTTAAGGTAATCCCTTTAATATATGATTATCGACGGCTTGCTTTCAGAATTAGATGCAGAGGATCAGTGAGCTTTAGAATACTTTTGAAAGCCATTTAAAATGTTACTAAAATTCCATTGAGCCTTAAGCTCATTTAAGGGCATTTCAAAAGCTCTTTTCGAATTGAAGGTAAATAAGCTCTGATCTCTTAACGAAACTTTGAAAGCTCTTTGATTGTATAATGTATAGTTTCAGCTAGTGAAGTTACAAAATGAATATTGGTAAGTGGATTAGTATTCGATTTTCCGATCAATTATTTAACTACTTACAAAGAGACGCTATAAATTCGTTTAGTAGCTACAAATTCGTTTCATGTGTTTCTGTGTGGCGTGTGTAACTGTTGCTGTAACTGTGATTTCATCAAATGTGGAGAGAAAGAAAGCATTTCTAGACACGATTTAACACAACACGCAACACAATTGAAGCGAAAGTTATGGGTTTGAAACACGCACCATGACCACTGAGGTATTAATATAAGTTGCTTGGGTTCTTGACGGACGCTGTTGCTGCTGCGGCGAGTTGAGGGCGGAGGCGTTGCTGTTGTTGCCACCGCCAGAGGCGACGACATTGTTTGCAAAATCATAATAACTGTAATCGCCATCATAGGCGCGATAGATGTCATCGTAATACGAATCGGCACCAAAATTTGCCGGGCCGGGGCCGCGAAAGTCCGGATAGCCGAAATAATCATAATCGTAGTCTACGAAATTTCGTGGATTTTGTTTTTGGTTTTTTCGACAAAAGGATGGGGAAGGAGGAAGGAATATTATATATAGGGTTTATATATTAATGCTTCATTGATTAGTGTGTGTGTGTGTGTGTGTGTGCTGTGTGTGTATGTGTGGTGCCTGCGTATGTGAGAAGGATTATCTCTCCCTATATTATTTCTCGTAAGCTGCTTTTAAGTCCAATTGTCGTAAGCTCCAATTGGGCGCGTACTAATCGCTGGATGGGAGAAGGAGGAGGGTGTGGAATTTCGTGGGCGTGGCACTCATTCATTGAATTATAGTAGTAGCAGTAGTAGTAGTAGTAGTAGTAGGTAGATTGATGATGACATTTTTTGGGTGTTACTTACCGGTGATAAAACATCAAACAGTATACAGGGTGCTTAACATTCGCTACACAGAGAACACACAATTGGCAACGTTTAATTATGACATATAAAAAAACACAGCTATGAACAACGTTTATAGGTTAAATTCGAACTATTTTTATTATATGTTATTGTTGTCATGGTCAAAGAGAGACAGAGAGAGAGAGAGAGAGATGGAGAGAGATGGAGAGCGACTTCAGCATCTTGTAGATGTGAAGTACGAGAGGAAACGAAAAAAATGGGATAAGAATTAAAAGACAACATCGAAAAGAATCTAACAAAAAAAGGACATGCAAACAAGAATTAGAAACAAAAGGAGAGAGATAAAAAGAGAGAGAGCGCATTGACACATATATAGTAGAAGAGCTTGCAAGAATACATGAAAAACATAGAGTGAGGTTATGTTTAAGTAAAAAGTTTGGTTATGTTTGAGTGTGTGTGTGTAAAATTGGTTAAATCTTCAATTGGTTAGTTCTCAATCTAGCTGGATATACATTTATTTATTTATTTTTTTTGTTGCGTATGGATTATAGGTGCTAAGGCATTTTGGTGTACAGGTGTGTGTGTGTGTGCATGTGTTTGAGTGTGTGTGTGTGTGTGATTATTTGGTTTAAGGGCGATGGGCACGAGCGTACAAGTTAGTGGGCAGCGCGCTTTCTAACCTTAAATATACATAACTAACTAAAATGAGAGAGAGAGAGAGAGAGACGGATACATGATACATAAACGATAAAAGTGGATGAAAAAAAAACCAAAATATTGGCATTGGATTTTTTTTGTTGATGATCTAACTTAAAGTAGTAAACTGCAAGACCAAATTAGTTTTGATAAGGTTTTTTTTTGTTGTTATTTTTAGGGTTAGTTTTCGTCGTTAGATTTAACTACAATTTGAACTAAACATAAACCTAACATTATTATTTGTTGTTTGTTTTCAACTACGAGAAACTAAATCAAATATTATTTCCTGCGATTTCATTCTCTTTGACAGAGTTAAGACGAGAGCGAGAGACACAGAGTCGTACATATTATCTTTTTTGATGAGGATTAGGTTATCGTTTTTTTTTTTTTTCTTTTTTTGGTTTTGTGGTGTTTCACTTATTGGCGTATTTGCCCAACTTACCGTATTCGCGGGGCATCGGCGTGCGCAGCGGCATACGCGCCCCCGGGAGTCGCATGGGCGTTATGGACATCATGCTGGGATGTGTCGGCGACAGGTTTCTGTATGGAGACAATGTTTCAAATCTTAACAACCAAAAAGAGTGTTCACAATTTTGTTGGGAGTTTTTTGTGTTGGGTGATTTTCGTTTTTTGTTTTTGTTTTTTTTTGTTTTAGTAGATCGTTCAACACCCACATATTTTGGGTTCGGAACACGACGTGGCAATTGACAATTGGCAATAAAAAGAAAGAAAATATAAAAATTATACAAATTAATTGATTGAATTAGGGTAAGGGGGGAATCACAATTTTGGATTCGAGTTACTTGAAAAGCAAACACTTTGGAACACTTGAATTTCAATCAAAATATAAATAGCCCAATTGTTGTATGCATTGCATTTTCATTTTTGGATTTTGGAATTTGTTGCGCCAATGTTGTACTGATGTTGTTCTTGTTGTGCTAGACAAGGATGGTGTGAGTGTGTGGTGGTGTGTGTGTGGGTGTGTGTGGATTAAAGCCTTGCTTGAATGTTTTTTGGATATTTCCAATGTTTCTTGGCTGATCAATATACATCCCGATTAAAATTGTGTTTTTTATTGCAATCGGTAGTCGATTCGTATCGATATCAGATCGAATTGGTCAAGTGTAACTTTGCAGCTCTCATTCATACAAGGCTTTATCATCATGGTTTTTTTTTATTAGGGATAGTACCCAAAACACTTACCCGATTCCGGGACGCCCTTGCATCATTTGCATCATACGTCTTTCGCGAGCGCGCAGAATTTCCTCCTTTTTCTTTTTGTCCGATGGCGGTTTGGCAAGTGAGACCTACATAAAAAATAAATTAATAAAAAACCAAAATGCTAATTGCTGTACGGTACAAATTGTTTTACGGTATTCGTTTCTGCTACGTACCGGTTAATAATATCAGTTGGCTCAAAGACTTCTTCAAAAATTATATGAAATGATACCTACCTCAATATTTGAGGCGCCGACCTCCTTGCCATTAAGGCCACGCATAGCTTCGACGGCGCTATCACGATCCTCAAAGTGTATAAAGGCATAGTCTTTAATCTTCTTAACACGTTCCACTTTGCCATATTGCTCAAATTGTTCCTGAAATGAACAATATTGGTTTAGCATTTCTTGGAGACAAATATTCGCTTTTTACAAAACGAACCTTCAGTTTATCCTCTGTAACGTCTTGCGTCAGATTTCGCACATAAAGCACTTTAACCTTGGACATTGTTTGTTCATCCGGCTCTTCCTGTGGATCGGCCCAGTCGACTATAATATCACATCCCCAAACCTGCTAATAACAAGAGGATATTATAACTTTTATGAGTTGTTCCGAAATATAATTATATATACTTGCCTTAATTCTACCAGTGCCAAGTCTCCGTTTGGCCAAAGAAGCCGCCTTATGTGAATCGTATTCGAGAAAGCAGAAGCCGCGATTCTTCTTCTTGTCATCGGGAGAACTATAGATGATTACCTCGTAGAGGCCAGCTATATACATATTCGATTTTTGTTTATTGCATTTGCACAAATACAAAGAGAACGAACGTTAAATGAGTATTTTCAGCAATCGATAATCAATTCAAATAATTAGTTCAAATGCAGCACTACTAAATAATTATGATTAGTTTTTTCTTTTTCTTTTTCACACACACATATATAGAGAAATACAACAAAAAAGTATTTGTATTGACAGCATTTTAAGTGTGTGAGAGTTTGTGTGTGTGTGTGTGTGTGTGGGGTGGCTCTGTGTGTGTATTTGTAACTGGGTGTGTGTGTGTGTGTGTGTGTGTAAGTGTGTGATGATAACGGCATCAAATAATCGCCGAACTCTTGAATAAATATCGACGACAGAAATATGCACAAAATTTTAAAGCGGGCATTTTTGTGAAAATTTCTGTGTTATCGATATTCTCTTGTAATTTGTCGTTTATCGTTTATCGTTAAGGTGATTTTGAAAACCAATGCCAACAAATTCCTTGCTTTTTTCAAATATTTTTGAATAAATAAATGCGCTAAGCTAAACTTTTTTTCTGTGTTTTTTTTTTTATATATATATAAAGAGAGAGAGAGTATCACATAGAGATATACGTATATATAAAGAGAGCGAGAGAGAGAGAGAAAGAAAGACACATTTAGAAGGAAAACTAAAATAATGACCAGGGCCTCAAACCGATTCGTTGCGGATCCGTTTCCTGTTTGAGATCCTGTAGAAAACTGTATTTCTTTCGTTTTTTAAATAAAAATTATAATAATAGGATAGTATACACTGAAAGAGACACACACACATATGTATATGTATATATATGTATATATATATATATATATAGATGTAGAGGCGAGAAACGGAAACTGATTTCAATTTGGTTTTTGAATTTTGCTCAAAGAGACAGAAAGATAGAGAAGATAGTAAAAATGAGTTTGTTTTTTTTCTTTTGGGTGGTTGGGGGGTGGTTGGGTTTTACAGCAAGTAGTGTTTTTTCTCCAGTCATTACCATAGTTATATATATATGATTGGCCAGAACAGAATCTAGTATAGATTTCCAGACTTATAACCGAATTGTGGTTGTAGTATCCCTAAACAAATTGATGGACTTTTGTATATATAAAATATTTACTGCACTCTAAAACAAAAATGTTCAGTTTATTTCAAAAATATTCAAAAATGTTTTTGGTTTTCTTTTTTGTTTATAATTTTGGCAAATTGTTTAGCTACAGGTTTTCAATGTCAACAAATTGGGCACATTATTAATATACAAATCATAAGCACAAAGTGTAACAATTAATTTTTTGTTGTATTTACTAGCAGAAAAGTAGTAATATAGAGCGAGAGAGAGATAGAGAAAGAGAGGGATAGAGTGAGTTGTTAGGGATACACCCCCCCACACACCAGGCAAAAGTTTTACAGTACTTCTTTCTGTTCGTTAGATTGTATCGAAATTTATATATATATATATATATATATTTTATATTTTGTTTGACTTTTGGAACGTGTAGAAATTTTGCCTTTGTGGAGAGATTTTTGTTTTTTTTTTTTGTATTAAATTTGAAAGCGAAAATTGCAAAACAAAAATCCAATTAATACTTTTTCAATTGCTGCTGCAGTCGTTTTTCAATTATCTGCAAATATCGCCTTACATTTTGATTTAATTTTTTTGTTTAACCAATTATATTTGTTACCAATTCTTTGAGGGGTTTCTTTGGAGAGGGGGGATTGGTTTGGTATAGTTGTTTTTCTTATTGGGTTTTGTTGTTTTTTTTTTTATTATTTTTATTTTTTTGGTTTGTTGTTTTTTTGGTTTTGGATCACTTACGTGCATGTTTAGAAAATTCCTCAATTAATTCGTCACGATCTCTATTTTTAGGTATATTGCCGACAAATAGCCGGTGATTGTTAAATGATATCGTAACACCAATCTTTTTGCCTTTCCGAATTTCAAAATCATTTAGCTGCAATTGTTCGAAAAGTTCACACAAAACAAAAGAAAATTTTGATTTGCTATGAAAAATTTGTATCCATTTGGGGTTCTGCGGCTTTTTTTTTTTTTTGTTTTTTCTCTATTTTGGATTGTTTGGTTTTTGTGGGTGAAAAAATTATGGTTGTATCTGATGGTGGTGGGTGTGGGTGTGTGTGTGTGTGTAGTATGTGAGGCTTGTTGTGCGTGTGTTGATTTTTTTTTTTTTAAATAAATTTGTAAGATCTAGACTTAGCCTTAGTAATTTTATTTTTTTCTTAGTTTGTTATTAGTCGTGCCAAATAAAAAGGAATTTATCGAAATATGAAAATTAAGTTTGGTTTTTAGCTAAAATTTATAAGTTTTCATTTCAACTAATATTATTTTAGTGGATTTGTATAATGTGTTTTTTATTTAAATATTGCTGTTCACACTACCGAGAGAAGTAATCAAAAATTATGATTTATGGCTTGGATTTTTTTTTCATTACAGCTAAAAAAAAGGCGAGTGTCAACCCGAAATGGTACGGCATCCGAGATTCCGCACATTGTTTAAGTTTGGAAAAAAACAATTTTGAACGACCTGTTTTATAGGATAATACTGAATTTCGATTCTGTTCCGGTTTGACACTCTCTGCTATAAAGTCATCCAATGCATTTTATATTTTTTGGAATCGCAATCTTACCTTTTTACAGAAATACACTTACAATTGGAAATTTTAGACACCAATATTTCAGATGACCTTATAGCGATATAAGAAAAAAAAAAAAAAACATTTGCCTGCCATTTTCCACATGTAATAAAAAAAAAAAAAAGAAAAAACTTGATATGCAATGCACAAAAAATTTTGGTATAATTTGAATTTTCCATTTTGATATTGTTTTTTCACGCAAAGTTAATGACTGGAGAGATTATATATATATATATATTTATGAAACAATAGTAAATATAGTAAAGAAATGCTTTTGTACCGTTAATTAAAGCTTATGGCAAATGGCAAAATGGCGTCTAACTATGGGCTGAAGTATGTGTATGGCCGTGTATGTGTGTACGCGTGTGTGTGTGTGTGTCTGTGTGTGTGTCTGTGTGTGTGTTGGGGGTGTAAAGTGTACTTTTGTGTGAGCAACCTAAATACAATTTTTGTAGACAATAATTGTGGTAAACACAGAGCGTCAAACCGAATCGTATTCCGAAACCGGATCCGTTCAAATGTATGGTTTCAATTATTTTTTATTTTTTTTCGATATTCTGTTACGGTTAGGGTATATATATATATGGATGTGGACTATTGTATTTCAAATCGGTCAAGTTGCGGTTCCGATTCCAGGTTTGACACCCTGATTTTAAGTGCATTCATGTGTGTTTTTTTCGCATTTGAAAAGAGTCTCGAGAGTAAGATAAAATGAGGAAATATTTTCCCTTGATTTCGTTATGATTTTTGACTGCATGGATGGATTTGGATGGTTGGATGTTTTTATGTTGGATGGTGATGAAAGCAATAAAGTAATTGAGTAAAAATAAAAGAACTTAAACATTAACAAAATAAAACCTTAAGCTGAACAATAACCCTAAACTAAGAGACCCTGCCTGCCTGCCCAATTAGCCAATTATCAATTCTTGTTGTAAGCCAATTGGATTTTTGTTTTGAATTAAAGCCGATTTTTGGAGACACTTGTGAAAGGCGTTTAGAGATAGAGAGAAAGAAGTAGCGCCACCCCTTTCACATATATTGCTCTCCATAGTTGGAAAATTTGAAATACGTTGTTAATTTTGTGTGTTTTGTGTTTCAATTTACCTGTAAGTTTACCAAATTCCTCTAAAATTTCATCTTTGCCTTTTGACTTGGGTATATTGCCTACGAAAAGGCGCAGATTCGGTACGCTTATATTTATTTTCAGACACTTGCCGGGTTTTATTTCGTGATTATCGAGCTAGGGGAAGGTAAAATGTTTTTTTTTTTAATACCAATTCAATTGTTAATCAATAATAAATCATAAATAAAAATTATAATTTGTAAAAAAAAGGGAAAAACTGAAAATTGGGTTGAGTTTGGGTCATGGGAGGTCATTGGTCTTGGGGTGTGGGGGGAGATTTAAGAAAAAATCAAGAAAACAAATTTTGAACAATTTTGCATTACCAATTTCGAAATGTTTTTGCAGAGTATTATTATTTTTTTTATCGTTGGGAGCCGCATTTTGAAATATTAATGTAAAAGAATAAGTTAGTTCAGAGAGAGAGAGAGATTCTTGTTAGTTATAGTTAGATGATCATTTAAAGCTCTCCTCTGGATGGTTAGTTGGTTAATTTTAGAGGACATGCTCGAGTTGCATTTGATTTTGTGTATTTTTTTTTATCTTTTCATAAAACCAGACAATTTGAAACGTACCCCTAAATGTTATATATAGATTATATATCTACAAAGTTGATAGGCTACGATTTTGATATGATGATGCTCTATATAGCTACAAATTGACTTAAGACTAAGAAAATGAATTCAAAAAGAATAAAGTGAAAATAATATATAGATAGAGGGGATTGTACAGATTTGCAGTATATATAGAATCGCAGAGAGAACTCTTTTCAAATTATGCAAATTTCGTTTGACTCGCTTCTAGTAGTAGGTAGTACTTTCGATTTATCATCTATGTATATAAGAAAAAGGACATGCATACATAACAAATTACAGATATACATATATAAATATAAATATAAATGTATATATATATATATATATATATAGGCAGAGCACAAGAGTTAGAGAGTTAAGAGTTCAAGGCAGGATATTAATCTCTTTTAAAGCGCCAAATCGGATAATTTTTGTTTAGTTGTTCTTTGGTGTTGGATACTCAATTCGTACGAATTTTGGTTGCAAGCGCGGCTGTGTTGAAGACCAAAAATGTTTGTAACGAACTTTACCTACTATAGAAATTTTAGGATATATGATGTATGTATATATAGTATAAGTGATACAATAGTAATAATATAATATAAAGCGCTTTAAATGGACGGACGGTGTTTTTTTTTTGCTGTGTTCAGATTTTTTATTTTTTTTTTTGTAGGGGGGGAGGGGGGTTTCGTTATATAGTTAGGGGTGGCTGGGTGGTTGTTGGGATAGTCAAAAGGGGTTTGGGCATAAATACCTGTCGCACAGCATTGATGGCCGCCTCGCGGTTTGTGAATGTGACAAATGCGTAACCGCGATTTGTGCCCGTCATCGGGTCCATCATGAGCCGTAGGTCCCAAATGACGCCACAGTTCTCGAATAGCGGTATTAGCTCATCCTCAAACATATCCTTGGGTATTTTGCCACAGAAGACCTCGCATCCATTGCCAGGCACATTTCCCTCCCAATTTGGTGGCGGCCCGCCATATTTGCGTTGTCCTATATAATATATATAAATAATTCTCAATTCGAATTAGTAGTTAAAATGTGTACTTACCTGTAGTCACATCCAATGTGTAGCCGGTCCGCTCGAGTATCTTTTTGATCTTGTCTTCGTCGGGGCCCTTCACCTGTATGGTGCTGGCGGTCGCTGGAACACCTTGCTGGCTGGCGCGACTTTTCTGGCGATAGGTCTTCATGACCCCGCACAGGTAGGCAGACTTATTTGAAACATGCTCCAGATTTGACTCGAGGAACTGACTAAGCACATTCAAGGCACCATCGACGGGAAACTCTTTGAGCGCGTCCAGCGCACGCTCATCCAGCTCGGCGTGAGCCAGTTTACCGGTTTTGTAGATTTCATCCAGTTTGCCGGCGACCTTCAAATATTTAAAAATACAATTTTGAATAAACACATACAACTAATATAAATAATATATCTGAATATACCTTCTTGTCCAGACCGTATTCCAGCAGCTTGGGATAATCCTCTGTACGTTCGCCATCACCACGGTCATCGGCTTTCTGGTTAATGTCATCTAATAGTTCGCCATTGCCTTCCGCCATTTCTGTAATTGCAAGTACAAATAATAAATTAGAACTTATATTCCCCAAAGTCGTAAATATGTACGTTAAGAGTTCAATGAACAAGCACAAAATAAAAATGTTGAAAATGGGTCGCGAGTATTTGCCAACAAAATTCGCAACGCACGCACCAAGAGCGACAGAGAAAGAGAGCGAACGGCAGACAACAAAGCTAACAGAGCGTGGGAGAGCGAGAAGGAGAGTAAATATGCGAGACAGAAGTTTGCAAATGAGTTCATTGACTTCAAACAAATTGTGCGTTGCGTATGATCAACAGAGTGGGCCAAAAGAGCACAGAGAGAGGCGACGCAGCACGCACAAATTAGTGCGTGCGTGACAGAGACAATCAGCAGCAGCAGTAGAGAGAGGAGCGCATGACAACAAAAGCAAAAGGTAAACAATAGAAAAGAGGCGCGTTCGCGAAATGTGCGTGCGTCTGTCCGAATGCCGGACACACGACAAACACACACGACTGACCCGAGCCGACGGCACGCGTGCGAAACGCAGTCATAGAAACTATACTGTGACGTTTTGACATTTGTATTTGTGTGTGTGTGTGTGCAGCATTGTGTGTCATTAGGACGCGAGGCAAAACTGGTTGCCAGATACTATTTTGAAAAAAGCTTGCTTTGCGTGTTTGACATATGTATATTATTTTATTATTATTATTTACTCTTTTATATATACAAAATAATTTGAATACAAAAAAATATATAAAACAAAACGCCTTGCTTTGTGTCACTGTGCACAGGTGCACTGGCCGAGCACAAGCAGCTGACATAATGCAGAATGCAAATTGTGCGAAGTGTTGCCAAGTAGAAATAGAAAATACACACACACACGCAGAGGGATGCCAATCTATTATCAGCTAGCAATAAATACCTTATTATTATTATTTGTTGGGCATGTGGTATGCGGCGATTGCTCAAACAAAAGCAAACACAGAAAAAAAAAATTGAGAAGAGAACTACACGAAACGCGATTATTGCGTAACTATAGTGTATGCAAAAACAAAAAAAAAGCTATCGAAGATCGCAATGTGCACGAGAGCGCAAAAGCGCTAAATGAATGACCAAGCGAGAGAGAGACAGAGAGAGGGAGAGAGTGAGCACGCGTGGGCAGCAGTGACGAGCGAATTGGTGGGAGGCGGATGGGGGTGTGCAGGCGTTCGCTGCTCGTAATTCTGTTTTGCATTGCAAACAAAATGTTGAATTTTCAATGCTGCTTTTTGTTTGTTGCTCTCTCAACGGCTCTCTCTCTATCTCTGCCCTCACACTCTGCGCTTTGACTCTTGCTATTTCTATTTCTTTTTTTTTTGCTTGCTTTTTGTGCTATCGTTCTTTCGCATGACATTGAAATACTTTGTCGAATTTGTTGCTGTTGTTGTCATTACTCACTTGCGCCCCTGTTGCGGGGCTTAATCGCGTTGTTGGTAACACGCAGCGTTGTTTTTGCCGCTGTCTCTGCTGCTGCTGCAGCGTCGATGCGCTGCTCCTGCTGCTGCGAAACGTTAAAGAACATCGCGAAAAGACGAGCAAACAATTAAATTCCAGAGAAATGGCAAGTTTTCGCTTTCTAAAAATTGTATTCGGAATTGAATTTTGTTTTAGAGATTTTTTTTTCTCTTTTTTTTAATGTTTCACAGAGTTCCGAATTGCACACCGAATCTTTCAGAACTGTCAAGCAATCAGTTTTTAGTATTTTCAGAACACAACAAAAGCCTACTTGATTTTCAATTATGCACGTGCTGTGCCCACATATCGATAAATAATTCTAAAATGCCAACCCTACTGCCATCCCTACAATGACTATCTAAAATTGCAACCAAAAAGAAAAAAGATGAAATTTTATGGTGCAAGTGCAGTGTGACCCAAAACAATATGACCAAAATGCCAAGTCAACAAACACGCTCCACTCTAAGAGTGGGAGAGGGCGGGCGGTGTTGACTATTGAAAATTGTCTGGGCGTGAAAATGCAGCGAGCTGTAAGTGAAAAGTGTTGTTGACAGCGGCAGCAAACCGCATGTGGCGCATTGTTTGCAACAAACACAACGGGGAGCAGCGCGTCACAAGTGCCCCCCCTCCCCATCGAGCTGTACTATGCTGTGGAAGGGTATTTTAAATACCGTGGACTATGTTAGTAGACATATTCTTTAAGCATGTTAACGATTTTCGATCACATACTAAGCAGTCGAGAGTTCAGTGATAGTTGCAACACTGGTTCATGTTAATGCCAACTGTCAAATTACCGCTACTCACACCCAGTGAAAGGTGGAGGCATTCTTTGTAAGAATCCAACTATTTATATGTTGGAACTGTTTCATTTTCCAACCCCGGTTCATCTTATCTTATCTTCTGCCTGTAACACTTCTGTATTACCCATTTTTTATGAATTCAGGATATAAAATTTACAAGTGCTTCCCATATAGATAAACACACAAAAATTTAAATATTCTTTCAGGAGCTGTAATCACATACGTGTACATAATAACTCATTGACGTAACTGTAATAAACTTGTATGTATATTTTATACGTCTGGGCCTGTACAGAGATAGCCACAACGAGGTCTCGTTTTGAATATTGTGTTTCAAAACCCTAGGCCCGCTTGCATGGGCTTCTCTTATTACATGTGTGGAGGCATTCTCATAACCATATTTATGTCCAATTCTCACCCCTAAAACCACACACACACAACACTCTCTGACCTGCACCACACACATTCAATTTGCACATATTTTTCTGTGCACATTTCAGTTTTTTAAAAAATTTTTTTTTTATCCTGTCTGCGAATATCATTTTGAATGCATTTTTGTTGGTGCAGCCAGTAGAGTTCCATTTCAAGTTCCGCCCTTGGTTGCATAAAAAACGAGAGAATGCAGCAACAAAAAAAAATATACAGAAATTTGCATGTTTTTTTTTTTTATTTTTCTTTTGCTTGGTAACTACCTCAATAAATTTTATGTTGACGCCCGGAATATGTAAACAACGGGGTCCCAAACAAGCCGCAAATACATAGCCCGGCACTTGTGCTGCTCTGTGTGTGCCGTTCCCGTTAGTTACTATTCTATGCGCCTTTTTTTTGGTTTGTTTTGTTTGCACCCTTAACTACAGCTCCTGTAGAGCAGTACCGAAGGGTGGGCGACGAGGGGTGTGTTTAATGTTGTCTGAGTTTCCACAGAAAGATACCATATAAGCTACAGGTCGAGGCAGTCACGACTAAGAAATACACTTGTAAGTGTATAGATGTGCTATCGGTAGTCGATTTGTATCGATATTTGTGTAACGAGTGCAAATAAATTAATTTGATGTGTATTGTGCCAATACAGGTTAGAATTCGACAGTCCAGATACCCTGGCTCTGCATCTTCATATATATATATGTGCTTTCGGTAATCGATTTGTATATTATATATTTTAACTTTTATTTTTAAACATCTTATATCGTTTGCCGTGTGTTTGCTTTTCTGGTTGTAGGCCAAGAGATAATGTTTGGTGTAAGGTTAGTAAATCAGCGATATGACAAATGCCTGGCGCGAACAATTTAATGCAGCTTTCAATAACAGGAGAGTTCACACAAAAGAAAATCAAAACTGCTGATAAGGCGAAATAAATCGCTTTTCGCCCATATTGGGGGCGGAGTTGCCACAGAATGAAGCGACTTCAGCCAGCCAGCCAGCCAGTCAGACATTATGTCTGCACAGGGGACGGGCGATGGACGACGATGGTGTCTGCAACTGAAATTACAATGCAGTTCAAATGGCCAGACGATCTGTGGCAGGGTGGGGGGGGGGGGGGGGGGGGGTGGGCAAGGAGAGTAGGGTTATATAGGATAGGAGAAGAGTGTGCTCTGTTTGCTGTTGCTGCTTTTGGGGGTTGCTTGCCATCAAATGGCAGTTGTTAAAGCACCCAAATCCACAATGACACCAAGTTATACAAGCAACAAAGTTATTAAGCAATAAAAGCTTACGAGAGAAAAGTGTCAACTAATTTAATCGCCAAATGTGCTTTCATTCGACAACAGAACTTTCGAATGACAATGACACTAGATTAAGAGACCGTACTTGTTACTGTGACAGAGTGAACAATAATAGTTCATACAACGCTTGATGCTTTAATAAGCTTGCAAAGCTTGATGCTTTAAGAGGCTTAAAATACATATGTATATATATATAAATAGTATAATAATAAAAGAAAAAAACAATTAAAAAATAAAGAATAAAAGCTTTCATTTTACTTTCCGGAAATAACCATTTTGTTTAAGATTGTTGTTTTAATTGTAGAAGAAAAAAAGCTTTAAAGCCAAAAGCATAAGAAAAACAAATTTAAAAATGCTGTTTTAAGCCACAAAATCGAAATCGACATTTATTTAAAATGATATTTTTAGGAAAATAATGATTTGTTCAGCTAATGTCACTGAAGCGTTTAAGTCGGCTGGCTGCTTGAATTTGAAATTTCAAGAAGCTGCACAAGGGCATAGCTATAGAGTGAGGGCGTGGTGCCGGCCGAGGAGTGGAGAAGGCAGCCAAAGCTGGAGGACTTGGTGGTGGACACATCGTGGCCATTTTAAATATTATTGCCATGGACTACGACGACGATAACAAAAGGAAGCAGAGTAAGGAAAAGAGAATGCGGGGCAAAACTTGGATATTGATTTTCTTGACAAACTTCACTAAAGCAATTTGAGGGGGTTGGCGGAGGGGAGTGTGCAACCCTTTTGGGGCAGGCAGGCAGATAAGCCACCCGAGGGGAGAGGGCCGAGAGTGCCATAAGCCGACTTAAGGCACGAAAATAGCTGCAGCAAGTTGTAGTTGTTGCTTGCAACGCAACTGCAGACATGCCACTTGAAACGGGAACGTGGCCAGAACGCCGCAGGCGGAAGTGTGGCAAATGTTTGCTGTAATTTATGGCCGGCAAGATACGGTAGGGGCGGGGAGGATTCGGGGAAAGGGGAAAAAGGGGGTCGATGTGGCCGCATAAGTTGCAGAAATTAATGCCACACATTGCGACAACGAAGCAATTGTGGCACACACAAGAGGTAAATTAGAAAGGGGCATGCATGCAGAACAAAACGCAGAAGAAGAGAAAGAATAGGAAATTCCTTGTAATTTATGGCACCCAAAACGCACCCAAAAATGCATTCCCCCATTTAGCAAATATGCGAATTGCCCAAGCGGAAGTCATGCCACAACTAGGATGGATATTAAATGCATAGCCGGAAATCGTAGAAATGCATTGAACATAAATCAAAAACTCCTACTTAAGAATGTTACTTCAAAAACAATGGGGTTCATCGATATTTATCGATAAAATGAAAACAATTTGATATGCATGTTTCTTCAAAATTGTATCAAGAGTTCCAAATGAATATTTGTTGGACCAAAAAGTAGCTTTTTATGATATTTGTCTTTGGCTTCTTTTCCAATTGCCACCAAATGTTGCAACGTAAGCTTTTTATTAAGGAATATATCATACTATTTTGAACCAATTCCCTAAAGAAGAGCACATAAAAAAATGCATTTATCACAATGATAAATATTTTCCTGCAGGAAATGCGCTTGCCAAAATCAAGCCATAATCCACACAATCTTATAGTTCGAACTGACATATGTTGGACACAGTAAAACACGAATCCTTCTTGGGTTGCCAAGAAACCAATCAGATGAGAATCCTTGCAGCCTCTTTTGCTGCACAACAATATTTGCGCCAAGCTCTTTTGGCAGCCGTAAAACTTTCAATATTTGATGCACACAAACACACAATTCTGTGGCCAAAAAGCGCAGGACATGCTTCACGATGCTCAACGGGCATCAGCAAATGAAAAAAGCAGAAACGAGGCCCGAGGGGGGTGGGGAGAGGGGGGAATGTTGCCAGTCACATGTAACTGGCCAGGCACTAAAAAATTGACTGCAATGCGGCTAAGGCCAGGAACCAAAGGATCACGTGGCTGGAGGGGGGCAGCTGGCGGGCAAATGGGGTAAGGATGTACAACAGTTGCATGCAACCGAACATTGTGTCTGCCATGCCCGGGGAATGTTCTATTTGTATTTGTGCAGTGTGCAAAGGAAAAAAAAAATGAAAAATTAAAAAAGAAAAGGACAACGTGCTCTCCTTTGAGCAAGTACACAAAGCCGTCGCCAGGGGGCGCCCGCTCCTTTCACAAACCAAAAAATAAAAAATAACAATTCATTTTTATGTATGGATGTGTTATAAGATCGAGGCTAAAAACGTGGAAATGTACAAGAATGTGGACAGGTCATCCGAGCCCATAATATATATATATAAAGGGTTTTCACAACACCTTGATGATGTAAAACTTTGCTTATTTTCTCCTAATCCTTCTTCGAATGCTTCTTTTGGTCAAAGATTACGAACTCATCCACAGATAGAATTCAAATTATAATTGTGATTTTCTTAAAAGATACTTCATCTTATTGAATGTGAGTATTCTTTTAGATCTGTATGGATCCGTAGATCGTGTATTGTAATCTTTTCGGTGTGCCTTGTTTTCTCAGGTATCAGCATTTAAGATGCCAGGCTAATACCGAGGTTGAATCGATTTTCAAACCTACAAAGACCCACAATTATTTTTATTTTTTGTTTATCTCTTTTTTCTAGTTCATAAATTACAACTTGCAACATTTGCACATTGGTTTCCATTCGCCAACAACCCCGCTGCGAGCTGCGCCGGCAATGAATATGGGTTTTTGTCGCCAACTTGTCTCGTCACCAGCTCCCCACATCTGGCCAAGTTTTCTTTTGGCTTGAACAACGGCGGTATTATATAGTTAGTTTTGGCTTTCATGGCGAATTAGAAAAGAGTGCCGGCTCACAATTCTCGGCTGGGGGTCGCGCGCGCTTCTGAATGCAACGTAACTCGCTTCTTTTGGAATATTATATTTGCAAAATTAGGCTGAACTTTTTTCTTCGGCTCCAAACCACGCCCCGCCTGCCTGTTATGAGGAGGTGGTTGCGCCTTGCAATTGTGACTGCCAGTGGTGCCAGGCACCACACAAACAGGACACACACAGACAATTCGCTGCTGTTGTAAACAATTGTACCCCATAGAGCCTTGCATTGCATAAAATGCAGCACACTCAGTAGTGGCAAATAGAACACATGCGAGCGAGTCATATATATATATATATATATATATATATATTACTAATTACAATTATAATTATAGCATTCATCATTTGCTAATGCAACACTAATCAAAGCAGAGCCTTGAAACAAGTTCAGTAGCTTAGGTTAAGTTAGGTTGACAGTAGGGTCTCGAAGAAGATATGTAAAATTTCCCATTTTGAGTATGAGTGAGATTCCGTGGTTTGGATAAATATATAGTCTGCTGCCGAATTGAGATATGTCTGCAAAGAAGGGAGATCCAATAACTGCGCACAGTGACCGAGAACATGATGAATCAACAGCAGCTGCAGGAGTTCCTAAAGTTTCTATATGTTTGGCATAAATATCGATAGTGCAGTAAAATCTGCCAAGCTTGGTCAATTTTTCAAGCTGATCATAAAACAGTCCGCTTTATCACTTAATATTTCTGTTATAAACTGAACAATCTAGCTTAAATGGGTTTTTTTTTAGCTAAGTCAGCTTTATTGTATTTATACTCATGCTTTATATGGCCAAGTAAGAAATAATTCAAGAAAATATCTGAAGTTAATTTTAAGTCTAGTTTTGCACACATTTTATCACGACAAATGGTATCCTTGAAAGTTTTCCTATCTGGCTTCTTATTATATTTTAGTCTGTCAAACTTGCAACAAAAAGAAAAGAAAAAAATGGAAGAAGAAGCAGCAGCAATGCAACATTGCAAGCGCAAAAATGAAAAGTCGGAATGCGAAAAGAGGCAAAAGCGGCGACAAAATGCGGCATGAAAACGTGTTTGCCGGCAACGAACTCAACTTGTCCTCCGCCGCCGGCTCCAATAAACCCCCCGAACCCACACACACACCTTGCATCATGCGACACCCAACTGAAAAAAGAGAGAGACTGCCCGTTGAACTCCATGCGGCGGCAGAAAACATGGCGAAGCGCCAAATTATCCACACATGCAGACAAGACAAGAGCGGAGCAGAATGGAGTGGTGGGGAGAGGATGTGGTGGCCAAGAAGCAGGAGGCAAAAGAAGCGGAAACAAGATACAAGAACTGCAAATAATTGCAGCTGTACTTCTCTCCTTCTCCTCCACCTCTCTCTCTCTCTCACATGCATTCTCGCTCTAACTCGCTGCGGTTGAGAGCGCGCACATTGCACTCGCAAAGCTTTCGACAATGCAGCAAAAAGCTTTTTTGGCGCTCTCTCACTCGCTCTCTCATTGCATGCAGCGACGAGTTGAGCCGGCCGGTTTTCGCTTACTTTACACACACATCCATGTGCACATATATGTGTGTGTTTGTGGACGCCATTTGGTTGACACGTGGCTGACGTGGAGCCCAGGCAACATAATATGTGCAAACGTGCAAAGCGAAAACAAAATTAGAAAATAAATTGAAATTGCCAAAGCCAGCAAAAGGGCACAACTAATAAAAACATTTTATTGAAGAACTAAAATAAAATAGAAAGAAAGCAAAGCAAAGCAAAAGGCGACGCGACGCAAACCGGTTTCTGGAACAGAATCAGCAACAACAACAACAAGATATGCGAAGCAACTTTGTCTGGACTTTTCCTTATTTTAAGTTCACTTTTAATGATTTGCGGCGGCGGGCAAAAATCAAAATGGTGGACGACCAGCAGCAGCAGCGACGGCGACAGCAGCAGCGGCTTTTAATGCGATTGTGAGCAATGTTAAATGCATTGCCCACACACACACAAACACAGGCGCAAGCAAGCAAAGCGTCGCAGACTAAAAAAAAGCTGCAAGTATTTGTGCAAGTATGCGTGTGCTTGGGGCCACTTTTGTTATGGCGCTCGAATGTGTGCGTGTGTTTTGTTGCAGTGTTGTACAACGCAGACACAGTGGGGCGTAGAGTGTTGTGTTTCTAAATTTCGTCGCCTGCTGCTGCTACTTTTAGCACCTGAACGCATTTCATACAATAGAATATTAATTAATTTTGCATTACATGTCAGCTGTTTAACTTTTAAATTTATATCTATACAACAACATTAATGCTGTTTAATGTTTGCATACAATTGGACACACACGCATTTGCTCTCTCTCTCACTCTCTCACATAAGAAATGCCGTCGCTTACTCACACGCACACACACACACACATATGCACTGGCACTTGATATGAATACGACTAGTTGTTGTTGTCTGTCGGTCTGTGTGTGTGTGTGTGTGTGCAGTGAAAATAGCAGCGACTAGTAACATTTTTCTCGTACATATTTTTATTGCACTTTTTTAGAAATTTACCTTTTTAGATTAGCTTGCACTAAACAGAAATTCACCAAACACTCGATTTCGTTGTTTTGTTTTTTTTTTTGTGTATTTTATGTATGGATATAATATTTAATTGCTAGCTCATTTGCATTTTATATTTATTTATATATTAATATTTTATTTATTTATTTTTATTTTGTTTTATTTATGAGATCACAGTTCCCTCCGTTCCGCGCGCGCTCTCTCTCTTCATCTATCTTTGCAGCTACGAATACATGTGTGTATTTATGCATGCATGTGTAGGTGTGTGTGTGTGTGTGCTTACGAATTCTCCAACAACCGAGCATCAAATACACAGATACATTTGAATTTCTATGTGTATGTGTGTGTGTGTATATTTATATTGAACGCTTTGTTCTATATATTTTGATTTGCACTGAGTTGATTTTAATTTCTATTGCTTTATTCCGATTATGTATTTTCATTTATATATTATTAATATTTATTATTAGTATTATTATTATTGTTGTTGTTGGGCAGCCGCGTTGTAATTGAATGGCGGACGCAGCGTCTACGTCACCGGTTCTTCGTACGGTACTTCGCACACACGTCTTTACGTCGTCACTTGCGTCGCACAACAAAACCCACAAACAACTCTGGGGAGTCGCAGCCGCCGCAAGTCGTAACGAAAGCTGCACTGACGACGACTGCGACGGCGACGACGACGGCGACGGCTACAAAAATGCACACACAGTCAAATGTGTTGGGCTACAGACGGCGACGCATGCACACACTCATATATACAATGCTCGACGAAAGAGAGGCAGGCAGAAAAGTTTTGCAAAGCGTGCAAAAAAAAAAATCGAACGAGAGAACGCCTGAGAGAGCGTATTTTTGCGCAGAGAATAAGCAGCGCGAGTGGCGGCAGAATTTGCACAACAAAGCGTAAGGCGAAAAAACATGAGCACATACACACACACAGATACGAGACGCGCTCTCTCGCTCTCGCTGCACAGAAGATCGTTTTGCTTGTGT
The DNA here is from genome assembly GCA_035043575.1 of Drosophila seclusa. Lineage (NCBI taxonomy): Eukaryota > Metazoa > Arthropoda > Insecta > Diptera > Drosophilidae > Drosophila > Drosophila seclusa. The sequence continues at coordinate 12,650 of JAWNMX010000456.1, read as the reverse complement.
CTGTGCGTGAAATGCAAAAACGTGTACAAGCAAAAAAAAAAAAAAATTCAAGACTGTCGGCGGGCAAAGTTGTCGCGTGTGGAACGCAAGTCTGCATGTATGTTTGTGTGTGGAACGCGGCGCTATCTTAAAATAAGAAATTGAAAAAAAAGTGAAGCAACGCAACTTCAAACTTCAAATAAATAAAGGCAAAAATAGCCAAAGCAGACATGCAAAAAGAAATAATAATAAGGATTGCCTCTGCCCCCCCCCAAAAAAAAAAAAAAGTAGTTACCGATAAGCAGCGTCGACGTTCCACATGCCATCCACACACTGAGAACACATTATTTGCGCTTCTATGCAAAAAAAAACATACAAAGCATTCCTTCGAAGGGGTTAAATGAGCGCAACAACAACATATACTGTTAATTTTTCATACCACTTCTGAAAAGATACCAAATTGCAATGTTCAAATCAAATGCAAGGCACACACACTGGTGCATCTACACACACGCACACAGTCCCCCTCCACATTTATCTCCTCCTTGCCCTGCGCCCACGCTTATCTGCTTTTCTGTTGTTGCTTTTGCTGCCCATGCGGCATTTTGGTCATGAACTTGTTGGTTTTTTTTTGCTGAGCGTAGCGTCTCCCCCGCCGCCAACCCCAGCCCACTTCTCAAACCACCTTTTCCAAACCACCAATGACGGGTCAGTTTTGGCATGTGTATCATGCACTAAGAAAAAAATAGTTGTACAATTTTGTTTTAATGTTTTTAAATGATTAATTTGTGTAAAATTAAAATATATTAAATATTATTGAAATCATGAGAACATTAAAAGTAATTTATGAATTAAGGCAAGTCAGGAATTTGGCATTTTTTAGGAATACAACCTTTTGTTAAATGAGAGCAATACCAAAAATCAATATATCAACCATTCAGTATAAACTATCATTTATTTAGAAAAATATATTCATATTTTCTAAAATTCAAGAACTAAGTCACTGCTGATGTTATCTATCAACTTAAATCATTATCAGAATATATGTGTATTTTAAGAAAGCTTCTTTTGCAGTACACATTTCTGAATATTCAAGAACGAATTTGATTAGGGAAATCTTTTCTTTAAGTGTATAGCTGCCCGCTACCACACCTCCGCCTGTCCAACCTAACCGCACTGTGCATCTTTGAACACAGCTGGCAACTCTGAATGCTTTTTTTTGTAATAGGCGCAATATTTGCTTTTTCTGAGCGGCATTTTTTGTTTGCCTTGAACTGCACGTGATTTCTCAAACACTACAGCAAAAATGCAGCACATTTGGCAAAGCTTGAATCTAAATATTTATAAATGCATTTTTGCTCTCCAAAGTTTAAGTTTAAAAAGGCGCTCAAGTTACGCTCGCACATCGAAGCTTTTGGGAATTCGAAACCATGGGAAGCCCCCCCCTGCTGCTGTGCTTGAGTTCCAAAAAGAGTGCTGTCCATAACAGTAAAAATAGTTTGGGGTAACCACAGATGCATCAGCATATTCGATATTCGAAAGGAGATTTGAATATGAGCATTTTTTTTTTAAATTCTCACCAAAAATAGTTTAAAAAAAATATATATAAAATGAAACATTGAAAAAGATTTTTCTCAATCAATTAATTTATTAATTAATGAATGAAATTTATAAAAATTGAGGTTTATATTAAAATACTCAATAACAAGAGTTTTGGAAAACAGCGAAATAATAAAAATACTACTAGACAGTTCCTATAAAAAGTATGTTTACCATTTTCAGTTTATAAAATATTTCCACTGTTATTTATAATAATTTATAAGGCAAAGTATTAGCGAGATTAAAAAAATGTTCAACAGATTAAAAAAAGAAAGGAATTGGAAATGATGTAATCATTTTTAAATCGTTTTCCCCACACCCATTAGAAATGGTTAATGGAAAAATAATAAAATTTAATATATTTAATATTTATCTGCTTAAAAAGCGAAACATATTTTTTTCATAGGAATAAATAGACTAGGAAACTGGGAAAATATCGTTTTTCCGCACGATAAGTTGTAGTAGACGAATCTAGTCGAGAAGCCAAGCTTTTAGCTTGCTTCGAGTTTAAAATCAGATCAAATTCGCAACCCATCTCTCGTTATATACATATATATATATAAATATATATGCTTGGCTTGAGCGCATTTCAAATTATATTTAGAAGTGCAATCTATTTATGTGTGAGGAGTGTATCTCAACCTGAATCGCATACCATATATATTGTTATTATGCCATAAAGCTGCTGCTAATCAGCTAGAGAGAGCTAAGCTGAGAGCACGAGGAAAATAAGAAATTGTGGCCGATGCCACGTAGAAATTCTCGCTATGTTTAGAATCGATTTCAAATCCGATTTCGATATCGACTTACTCAAGCGAATTGTTGTTATTGTTGATGTATCCAATGTGTGTAGAGTATCCAATTGTTTGCTGCTGCAGGTGCTGTGTGTAGATATTTAATCCGAACTCGTTCCGCTTATGTGTGTGTGGGTGTGGGGGGTGTGTGTGTGTGTAATGTGTGTGATTTTTTTTCTTTTTTTTTTTATTTATTTATTTTTGCACTTGAATCACAAAAACTTCACTCCATTTAAAATGCTTGTTTTCTATTTCGCTTTTCCTTTTTTTTTTTTCTTTTTTTAAAATTATTTTCTTTTTGTATTTATTTCCCGGCGTACAGTAGAGCGTATGAATGATGATCTCTCTTTCTCTCCGTCTCTTTCTAGCTGTTGCTATGCTGTGTGTGTGTCTCTTTCACTTTTTGGCGAAGAATGCAGCGTTGCAATCAGCGTTGCATTCGCCAGCAAACTGATCTCGTTGTCGTCGTCGTCGCTGCTGCTGCGGCGGCTGCGGCTTGCTTGTTGCGCACAGGAAGTGCACGAAGTGCGTCGCGGTATAAAGAGGGAAGAGCCGAACTAGTTACGAGCGCGAACCTCTCTGCTCGTTTGCGATGCTGCCTGCCTGCTGCAGTTGTGTGCAGTTTATCACTCTTCCTCTCGCTCTCTCTTCGCTTTTGGGCGTGTACCGTTTGTGGAGCTATTTGATCGTGGTTCTCTCTCGGCTTTAAAGCTCCCTCTTGCTGCACTTTCCTTTATGTGTGTGCGTGCGTGTGTGTGTGTGTGTGTGTAATTGCATCAATTATTTCAAGTTACGTAAATGCTTGCGTTGTGTGAGCTTTGATCAAAAGCTTTCTTTCGGCACTTGCAATTTGTAATTTTGATTTTAAATTTCCTTTTGCTGACTGCGTTTTCTTGTACGTGCATGTGTGTGAGTGTGTGTGTGTGTGTGGGTGTTGTGTGTGTGTGTGTGACGAAATATCCAATTAAAATCCAAGTTAAATTTCAAATTGAAACGCAGTCGTATTAACTAAATTTGAGTAACTGTTTTTTGTTTTTTTTTTCACTTGATGATCATATTTCGCACATAAAAACACTTTTCAAATTCAAATTCAATTTTTCTTGTTTTTTTTTGTGTTATTTCACTATCTGTGTTTTTTTTGTGTTTCAGGTTGTGTTTGTTTCACTTGTTAGCAATTTACACATTTTATATTTAATTTTAATGCATTTCCAAACATGACGCTGCATTTTTATGCCATAGAAGACCGTGTTAGCCTTTTATTTTGTTTATCCGTCGGATGGGTTCTTTAAAATCTTTTTAATTCTTAGACTGCGTAACACTTTTTATTATAATTATTAATTATTTATTTGTTATTATAATAATTATTATTACTATTATAGAAGCGTAACACTTTGAATATTATAATTTAAATACCGTTGCAAATAAAGAAAAACTTAAACAAAAACTGGCAAATTTAAGTTGCACTAAAATAACACTAAGAAAATGGAATATTGAACTTCTGGATTTTTCTTGGGCTATGTTTTATATGTGATGAATGGTTTTTGTTGTTGTTGTTGCTATTGTTTGGTTTAGTTGCTGTTATTGTTGTTTTGTTTTTACGATTATTATCCAATATATATAAATTTATTGTGAGACGTATGCGCGGACTTTTTGTTGTTGTTGTCGTTATTGTTGATTTTTATTTAATAAATTTTATTGCATCGAAAAGAGTTGTGAAATTTGTTTTTTTTGTTGAATACGTTGATTTTTTTTTCGAAATAGATTGGTTTTTTGTTTACTCATATGTTGAATATTTGAAGACGTTTTTTGTGTGAAAAGTTCCAGATTTGTAATAGCGATTTTTTCGCATGGTCTTTTTGCGCGTCCGCGATACTTGCGAGTGGAGTGGCGATGCGATACAGATACAGATACCCAACTGCTGCTCGTTCAGCAGTCAGCAGTCAGTCTGTCTCGACGGCGACGTCTCTGCGCTGGGCTACAGCGACAAGAAAACAAAAAAAAAACAGCAAAAAAGCGCACAAGCAAAAAAAAGAGCTTGCAGCGACAAACGAGACACACGCACACACACACACACACACAGGCAAGACTCGACGTCGCTGAGCCGGCAAAGTTACACACACACACGCACACAAGCGCAGCGTGCGTTTCCTTTTTGTTTTGTTTTGGCATTCGCAGCAGCAGCGACTGCATTTGTATTGGTGTGCTGACTGCAGTCTGTGACGCTCTCACTCTCTTTCTCTCTCCCGCACACACACAGCTGTACAGTGGGCTTTTTGTAGTTTTTGCACACGTTGTCAGGCAGCAGGCAGCTAGCAACCACCCAGAGATGCCTTCGCTCGTTTTGTAGTCAAACATTTTTGTCGCTCTATAGTCAAATTACTCTCTCACGCTCTCTCTCTCTCTCTCTGTGTGTGTGGGCATCTCTAGCCGTTTGGGTTCTTTATTTTTTTGCAATAGACTATTGGCATTTTTTATGCCAACATGCCTATGCACAAAGGCACACGCATATATATATATATATTTTTTGACCCCTCTCGCAAGTTTGTCGCTGTTGCGTTTTTGTCGCTATGCGCGCGTTGAAGAACATTTCAATTAACTGCAATTCTTTCAATCCGTTTTTATGATCCACTCTCTCGGCGCTGCTCTCGCTCAGGCGGCCAAGTTTAATTAACTGACTGACAAACGTATCTAGATTCTAGAGATGCGACCGACCGATAAGATCTGTCACTGCTTATTTTTTGTTGGATTTTTGCTTTTTGCCTGCTTCTTGTTAACTCAATTTGTGTGCAGGTGCGTTGACCGCTAGGGCAGCAGCTTAAAAGCTTAAAAGCACATTGAGAGATCAATCCAATTAACTGTAAACTACAGATCCTTAATGGGATTATACTTGGAATGAACTTCTTGTGTGTGTGTGTGAGTGTGTGTGTGTGTGTGTGTATGTTTGTGTGTGTATACATTTTATTTATATTCTTATCAGCTTTCAAACAGTTTACGATAACAATTGGCTCATAAACGATGATAAGCACACGTCATTAAAAACGTATTTGTTTTGACTCATTTCCGTCCGGGTTGAACAGTATTGAAAGACTGCTTATAAATAGCTTATTTGATTATAAACATTATTTTTGCCTGGTTTTGTAGTACTTATGAAATTTACTTTAATGGAGAGTTCTTTTTCACGCCCACAATCTTAATTTTTGACTTAAAAATGCTTTCAGTTTCTTCAGGATTTTTTTTATATTTTTTGGGATGGGGTCAGCGAAAGAGAGAGCGAAGCGACAGTAAAAATGGAAGATAAATCTGGCAAAAAAAAGGTAAGAAAAGGAGGAGGCAAAAACGGCAACAGACGAAGCGAGGACATGCGCGCAAGGATAACGCAGCCTGCGACGACGATGACGACGATGTTGTTGATGATGACCAGCAGCATCATCAAAAAATCGGTGGCATCATCAAACAGTAGCAGCAACAATAAATGCGGCGGCGATAACGCAGTTTTTTTTTTGTTGTTTTTTTTGCAGCAAACATTGAGAATCCTGTTTTGATTCCCACAGTTTTGTACCGGAGGCTTTTTACAACAACTACAACTGACCGGGGGACGATTTAGCTGAGCTGCTGACCAAGTGAGAGAAGTACCCCTCAGCAGCGGCGCATGGTCATCATCAATGCGGCTGCCGCTGCTGATGCCGCTGCTGCTGCTGCTGCTACTGCGTGGTCTCAAAATAATAAGATGACATCCAACACTTCTTCAGGCAGAGGCAGAGGCAGAGGCACAGGCAGAGGCAAGCGCAGTCAAGTCCAAAAATTTTATACCCTAACCTTACCCCATATTATGCCTGGTGGCTCTGTGCCTGTGCCGATGCCGATGCGTTGATGAGCCTGTGCCGGTGATGCCTCAAGCTCTCTGTATCTCTTCCTCTGTCTCTCCCTCTCCCTTTGTCTATGCCTTTTTGTACACACAGAAAAAATCTCTATGAACTATTGCTTACTTACTACAAATTTAAAATCGTATTTCTAGTTATATTCTTGCTTTGGCAATCTTTGTCTGTATGAAATTTCAAATAAACTATAAACCAATAACAAGTAGTCAAAATCGATTATCGATAGCAATATAGATATGTAACTATCTAATCGGATTAGCAGATGAAAGTAAAATAAGCAATTTAATAAATGTAATTTTAAAAAAGGAAATAATGAAAAAAAATAATTATTTAAATAAATTCTAAATATTTATTTAATTATTTTATTATGTATTTTTAGTATTTACAATTTTTTTTTATATTATTTTTGTTGGCTAAAAATGCTTGCTTGGTTGTCGTAAATTTTTGCGAGTGTATAAAATGCCTGTTCCAAATATTTCATATAAAAAATCGCTTTTTTGCGCTCGTTGGCATAATAACAACTTATGCTGCATGCTTTTAGTTTTATTCCCCCCGATAACAGAAAAAGGAGGGGCAGGCTCAGCAAGGCAGCAAGAGCAGAGGGGTAGGGGCAGCGACGCACTTGGCCACACAAAGGACTTGGCCTGAAGATCGTCGCGAGCGCTCGAGAGAAAAGGACGCAGGGACTTGTCTCCATTCAAATATAATGCAGAATGTAGGTAGAGGTCGAGCCCGAGACAGAGACAGTGGTAGGGGTTAGGGGTAGGGGCAGAGCTAGGGGTAGAGGTACTCAAAGTGTACCTGAACCTCATATCTCTCTACGAGCAGAGCGACACGACGTTGGCCACAAAAGGATGGACATTGTCCAGTGACCAAATCTTATTGAGCACTGATGATAATTTTAGCTTGTTGTTGTTGTGGTGGTGGTGGTGGTTATTGTTGTTCGCGTTGTTGTTGTTGTTGTTGGTCCTGGCAAGCTCCTTGTGGCGATATAAAGTCTCGTGAACATTTAAACAGATTGCTTTGCAAAAATAATAGGAGCAGGTCTTATTATAGGGGTTGGTGTTCAAAAGATGCTCCGGTACAAATATATAGATTTCGTCCTTATGAAATTTTTAGAAAATTTCTTAATTTGACAAATAACAGAAAGAGTTGGAATTGCTTAGTGTAGAGTTTGAAACATTATAAAATATTTGTTTTAATCAAATTTCTATTGTCTGTAAGGCTAGTTGTCATTTTTTGCGCCATTATATTGTTATCGGAAGCAGTGACATAAGGAGTGATAAGTTCATGTAGTTAACCAAGTCATCTTGACTATTATATCATCACTTTTAGTACCAGAAATCGGTTGGTTTTTTTTTTTATTCATACTTGAATTATAGTGAAAGTTAGAAGATGGCAGCTTAACTTCCATAATTACTTGTTTTAATAAAGTTTTCATTAACGGGAACTTGATTAGAGAGATGAGACTTCAGTTGATTCTAAAATTTTAACGATTTTCAAACCAAAAAAAAAAAAACAAAACAAATAATAAAGTTTGAGCCCTGTCAACAGCATCCCTATTTTAACTGTTAATGTCATAAGTATACAGTTGAATTCAAGAAATACGAAAATTTGATTCAATCAAATCAAAAAAATTAAGAAATATTTGTAAATTTTTGACATAAACTAAAATGTATTTTGGGAATCAAAAGTAGCTTGGGTTCAAGGCACCCCATGAGAGAAGTAGTGCTCAAAGATCGATGGGAGTTTAGTAGTGCAGAGCAGAGAGAGAGAGAGAGAGAGAGAGAGAGAGCCTAAAGTTCATTTCCAGGTTCGCTGGCCGCTCGCAAATTCGCTGTTTGCCCAACATCTTAAGGAGCAGCAAAGACACAGGAAGTGGACGAGAAGAGAGGAAGAATGAAACTTCAATGCGACATTTGCATTTTTAATGCAGACCAAAAACTGCGTTTGTTTTTTACGAGTTGATTTTGATTTGCGTTCGCTTGATTTTTTCTATATACTGGTTCTAATTTTATTTTTTTTATTATTTAATATATTTGGCTTCAGTTTTTTACTCATTTTTTTTTTTTCTTTGGTTGGGTAACAGCAAGGCCATTGTGTGTTGTGCCACGGTGTCACCTTCGAGGAGCCGAAGGACCTCTCCGCTGACCAGACAACACAAAAAAAACCAAAGAAAAAATCAGAAAAGAAAAAGCTAAGCAGAAAAGCACACAGACTCACACACGCACACACACACACGCACACACACACTTCGAGGCGAGTGTGCGCGAAGAAGAATATCCTTTTGTGATATATGAGTAAGTTGTACCTGAAGGATGCGCCGCCGTCACTGCTGAGCCGTTGTGTACACACACACAGGGTGGTGTAGGGTGTAGGGTGGTGGTGTAGGGAAGCAAGCTGCAGTTGATATCATTTGATATCGAGAAAGAACGTACACATATAACATATATAGCGGATGTGCCACACGGAGTAGCACACACCCAGAGAGACGCCGTCGTGCCCAAGAAGGACGAGCAGCACCCCTCGCCATTTTGGATGGGTTGGTGGTGAGCTGGCCTTTTGTTTTTATTGCCGCATCGCTGGTGGGAAAATTTATCTAAATTGTTGATGGCGTTTTTTTTTTTTCTTAAAGGATTTCGTATTCTACTTTTTTTTTTTTAGTTTTGTGTTGTTTTTGTCATATTGTGGAATGTTTTGTCGTCACGTTTTTTCGCAAAAAGTATAAAAAATATAACCAAAAAAAAAAAAAATGATGCGCAAGTAAATGTGGCCCAAAGAGTCCATAAATTAAAGCCAGGGCAAAACTGACAGCATACCAAGCCAAAGGATCAGCGTCGAATATGTGGAACAACAGCAACAACAACAATAACTGAAATTGGATGAAGGTGTTAAAACACAATAGACGCCGTTTGTTTTTCTTGTTGTTGTTGTTGTTGTGTGTGTGTGTGTGTGTGTGCTGCCAGCTGATGGTATTGTTTGATTGCCACAGCGACAGGACGACGCTGTGGCATGTAGAAACTCTTTTCTCCCTAAACGAGAAAGTAAACATTTTTAGCCAATTAGCTGTCAAAAACAATCCCCCCCCCCCCCCCCCTCCCTTCCTCCAACACCCACTCTTGACAGGCAGAGCCGGAGACGTCGAGACACTAGTGCCAAGCACCAAAAAACAGAAACCAAAAATAGTCAAGTATACCAGGCAAGAAGATATTGTGTAGCCAGCCCTGGTGGTCCCAGGTATTTGAACTTTGGGCTCATTAACCTTTAACGACGAGTATAAAATACTAGAGAAGTATAATAATAAATTGGAAATTTTAAGACGATTTTAATTCCATTAGGATTATTCTTTGAATACTATTTCAATTTGCGAAATATTGAGAATATTTGTTACTATCTAATGGATTAGTTTATATCTATTAAGAGTGAAAATTATTTTAATCAGAAAGAGGTTAGAAGAGAGAGGGAAAATGAATTTCTAAATTGGGCAGCTTTCAGTAAAAAAAATAAAACTGGAAATCAAAATTTTCAGATTCTGGCTCCGAATTTAAAATCGGGGTTCATTTTGACACGCTGACGAATCTATAGTTGAGATAATGTTTGATCAGGTTCGCATTTAGATACATTCAGAATAGAACTTTTTGGCCACATTAATTGGGTGCAGGGTATATTAAAAATAAAGATGAAAATCTGAAGTTCAGCGCGGAAAAACTGCGACGTCAACAGCAGCTGTAAAATTGCCAGTCGCCTTTCACACGCCACAAACTAACTGACTTGACGACTGACGTTCAAGGGTTGGCAATTATTTTTAACGAACTTTTCCTAGGCATAAGTGTGTGCATCAGTGTGTGTTAGTATTGGTATCTGTTTGTGTGTCCTGGGTCAATGTGCTGCTGTTGCAAAGAATATTGCGCATACGCCACCGATGCAGAGACGACCACAGTGGGTCACAACACGCAGAAATCTCTCACGCAATATTTTTAAAGATCCCAAGCAAAAAATACAACAAAAAATAATAATAATAAAACATCTGCGTTCGACACAACACATATAAATCTGAGTTGTTGCAGCTGCAACAACAGCAGCAGCAGCAGCAGCAGCAGCCGCAATCAACGCATTAAATAAATTTTAACTTGGCCTACTTTTCAATGCTCTTCCTCTTCATCTTGCGTACAGGCAACAAAAGCTAAAAGCGAACCCTTAATGCAGTCCATGCAACATTCGTGTTTGTTATTGTTGTTGATGCTAGTTGCAGCGACTGCAGCTTGCAACTGGCACAGTAAGCACTCACAAGGGGTATATATACAGTGCGGCGGGGTTCTTGAAAGGGGCAGGAATACAATTTGCGCAGCACATGGCGTTTCGTACAGGAGATTTTGCCTTTTTTGTTTACCATTTTTCGTGCACATTTGTTGCAACATTGCATGTTGCAGCTGCTGACTCTTCACGTCTCAAAAGCTCCACTCAGAAATTTATGGCATAGTTTTTAACAGGTTTCTAATTCGACCATTTTTAGCTTAAAGGTTTGGCTAGAATATTTTGTCTTATTCTATACCCTGAACCCATTAAAATTAGGAAAGAATATATACAGTGTCTCACAGCTAATTGAAAGTGTCAAGTAAAAATGTCATTGCCTGCCATAAACTAACTCATTATTTATCAAAAATTCCTAAGATCGATGGTAGGTACATATATATTAACCACATGTTGGACAGAAGTTTCCCCGCGTAAGGGTTTGCTTGGATAAGATAATACAGCCAAAGTACCACCGTTGTTGTGTACTCAAGCAAAGTTTATTCGGGACTAACTTCAGTTAACATAATTCTGTTGCTTAACATAATTGGTACACATTAAGGAGCGACTTAACATATATATGGATGCACGGTTGCATTGAATGTCAATTAACATAATTTTCAACATTATCATATATGAGCATAATAAACTTGGGTTTCCCCACCGGCTAGGTAGAATCATAAAAATGTTGCCTACTTGTTTCTTTGACACTGGGCCTAATAAGGTGTCCGCCACTGTAGGTGCCATAAAACCCGGATTTTTTATCTCAAGTTGTGAGGCACTGCATTTATTCTTGATAAGTCTATCTCAAATCAAGTATATTTTTTAACTGTCCCGTTTGATACAAACATGGACAAAAATCAGTTTTTCTTCTTTTTTTTACTCTGCTTGAAGACCTCCTCACATGTGGGTACAAGACTTTTCAAACGGAAATTTGCAAATAAAACTAGAATATATTTAACAACTGGGTTCAGGGTTTATCATAGTCGAGCGCTCACTCGAAATTTAATGTATAATGTATACATTGAGGGACTATTGATTGTACTGATAAACTTTCATCAAACGGTTTGGTAAAAAAGTGAGTAATTTCAAGAGTCTTTCCATGTATCTTATCTTATCGCATGCGAAAAGAGTTAAGAATATTGCGATTAGACTCTTGAAATTACTCACTTTTTTACCAAACCGTTTGATGAAAGTTTATCAGTACAATCAATAGTCCCTCAATGTATACATTATACATTAAATTTCGAGTGAGCGCTCGACTATGATAAACCCTGAACCCAGTTGTTAAATATATTCTAGTTTTATTTGCAAATTTCCGTTTGAAAAGTCTTGTACCCACATGTGAGGAGGTCTTCAAGCAGAGTAAAAAAAAGAAGAAAAACTGATTTTTGTCCATGTTTGTATCAAACGGGACAGTTAAAAAATATACTTGATTTGAGATAGACTTATCAAGAATAAATGCAGTGCCTCACAACTTGAGATAAAAAATCCGGGTTTTATGGCACCTACAGTGGCGGACACCTTATTAGGCCCAGTGTCAAAGAAACAAGTAGGCAACATTTTTATGATTCTACCTAGCCGGTGGGGAAACCCAAGTTTATTATGCTCATATATGATAATGTTGAAAATTATGTTAATTGACATTCAATGCAACCGTGCATCCATATATATGTTAAGTCGCTCCTTAATGTGTACCAATTATGTTAAGCAACAGAATTATGTTAACTGAAGTTAGTCCCGAATAAACTTTGCTTGAGTACACAACAACGGTGGTACTTTGGCTGTATTATCTTATCCAAGCAAACCCTTACGCGGGGAAACTTCTGTCCAACATGTGGTTAATATATATGTACCTACCATCGATCTTAGGAATTTTTGATAAATAATGAGTTAGTTTATGGCAGGCAATGACATTTTTACTTGACACTTTCAATTAGCTGTGAGACACTGTATATATTCTTTCCTAATTTTAATGGGTTCAGGGTATAGAATAAGACAAAATATTCTAGCCAAACCTTTAAGCTAAAAATGGTCGAATTAGAAACCTGTTAAAAACTATGCCATAAATTTCTGAGTGGAGCTTTTGAGACGTGAAGAGTCAGCAGCT